>VZSF01002066.1:304503-322003 GCA_013398295.1 Chionis minor | reverse complement strand
GACTGGATGAAGGAGCGGTGAAAAAGCTGGAGAAACTACAGTCAGGTTTCTGAGGGAGGTCTGAGACTGTTCCAGGTGTGGAGGCTGAAAGGGGAATGAGGAAGGCTGGGATGGCTGGAGGACAGCAGGTTGTTTGGGGCAGCCCGTACCAGCATTAGGGAAGGGATGGAGAGAGAGATGCTGCTTCTCGGAACGAGACTCAGACGCCTGGGCTGGCCTTTCAGACACACACATCGCTCCGCTGCTATCGTTACCTAGCCAAAATCTGATGGACCATAAAACCACACCAAAAGTGCAGCTTATACCCTAGGACAAAGGAGCACTAATGACAGAAAACGGTCTCAAAGCTCTAACTGAAAACGATCTCGTACTACGCGCACGGAGATGAGAGATGAGATAGACACAACAACTTCTACTCCTAAGGAGTAACTTCTGGTTATCGTTGGGACACGTGCCAGGCTTAACTCCACCACCGCTGACACAGCCCAAACAGGAGCCAGTCATGGAGCAATTCGCTCCCTTCCCCAGAGGAGGAAGGGCTCTCCAAAGCACACTTGCTTGAAGCCCTAAGTCTTACCTCTTGATTCCTTTAGAGCCTAAACCCAAGCCTTAGCATGACTGAAAATTAAAGATTTCTTAACTTCCGGCTGGCTATTCGCTGCGTACCTCTTACCAGTGAAAATTGGGTTTTCAAAGAAATGAGCGATTACTGAATTATGAAATACGTTACGCACTTTTTCACTTTTTCTCTTACCAACGACTGTAAACGTGACATTTATAGTACGGAGGGAATTTGATCCCATAATTGGAGAGAGAGGAAACGCGGCGCCAACAATTTATTAAAAAAAAAAAAAAATCCGTAAAAAAAAAATCTCTTAAATAGATTTTCAGTAAAGCATGTGCAACAGGTTTTATTGGTACTTGTTAGCAATGACCTGCATATGTCATTTGTATGAATATGGCCCTATCAAATGCATGGTGATGAGACACATTTCACCACATTGCCCTTTATATAGACTGTATTTATACACGAGGATGAATGAATTGACAAGACAAGAGGTGCGGCATATAGATTTGATATACTGGCATAAATTTAGGATGATCTACATTATTCATAAGTACTGAAGCCACAAATGAGATATGTAACAACATCCAAAATGAGTGTCAATAGAATCTGTTCCCGCAGTGCACCATCGTATATTCCTATCTGTCACATATTCCTTAGAAATTTCTCCTTCTAAGAAATCTGGTGCGCTCAGTCTGGAAAGCAACGTTGCCTTGGGATCTGCGAGAAGGCTTGCCTGGAAGAACAGGCTTTCGGAAAACTCTGTTAAAAAGAAGTGGACAGAAAACACAAAGAATTGCCTGCTCCCAAATTATTACCTCTTTTTCCAATCCAGCTGTGCCATAGTTGGGGACCCAAAAGTTATTTGGATCACATCAATTTCTTGGTGTCTTAAAGACTGCAAAATCAAAACTAAAACAATTGAAATAACACCAGTCCAGCAGGCAACAGATACGACAGAACCGACAAATAAACTAAGCCCAACTCTATTTTTACAGACCAAAGTGGCGAAAGGATGCAAGTCTACGTTTTGGAAAACAGGTATGAGCCAAAATATCAGCTATTTTGAAGCTCACCCACCATTAATGTACATTTAGCAGCTGTAACTTACTACAATTGCACCCAATACAGGATTTGATTATTCTCTTTAACACCACAATATCTCAGGCACGGAGCTGTGCGTATTCAGAATAAATCCCATTTCTTTTTCAGATGGGTGAAACTGTTTACAGAGTAGCGGTTGTCAGAAACCAAGAAACGGAAGGACCGTGCAGAAGAGTGGTATAAAAATATTAAAGATTAATGGCCACTTTCATGCCAGATACAAACCAGAAGCTCTCCACAGAAGTCCTGAACCTCACATTTGAAAGGGAACTAAGTGTTTTCACCTGCTAAAACCTCGGTCTGGATTTCAGATGAGTGACCTTGACCTGAAAAGATTTTGTTCCCTATCTGAACCATCCATTCACTCACACCTATCTCTCTATTTAAATAAATACAGAAGTGTTACTGAAACCCAAGTTATAAATACAGTCTCGCACTGCCAAGTAAAATAAAAAATGCTTACTGTCATTAATAATTTTAATTTTAGGACATAGCAATATTATTTAGTCTTACAACTACGAAGATTTTAAACATGTTCTTTCCCCGATATAAGAAAACACATATATGAAAACTACTCCTGGAAATATTTATTTTATGGTAACTTAAGAGCAAAGGAAAAAAAGGAAAGATACCTGGAATTTCTGTGAAAGCCTCTCCTAGGACGGACACGTGAAAAGGTAGATCTTTTTCTTTCAGTTTCAGCAGGACTTCAAAGAAAGTTTCAGGACCTTTGTCATGTTCCCTTAAAACAAACAGAACTTAGCTGAGCATCATTTATGTTTACTCGTGGAATTGTTTCCTTTTGTTTATCAACACAGTATTTCTCTTAAATTGTACTTTTGGGGACTGAACATCTTCAGCATAATTTCCCTCTTTGCTTACACCACGTGGCTGAACATTTTGCTCAGCGTAGCATTCAGTCAAATCTCAGTTTCATCAGATTTTTATCTCTCTTCCCTGTCTTCAAATGATGCCTTTACTCTTCAAATTACCAACCTGGAAAGTTAGGAGGACTAAGTAATATCTCACCTAGCTGAAGGCAAAATCAGGCTAAAAGAAGGGCAGGGTAGAGAGACAACCTACTTAGTTCTTTTTGCCCAAAAAATTATAGACATACCAAAAATATGTATACAATTTGCATTAAAGTTTACACCCTCTTGCAGGAGGAATAAGTTGTTAAAAAACTTTTGCGGAAAACATAGGTATTCTCAAACTGGAATTTTATCACTCCACGCTGTACTAACGTAAAGCTTCTGATCCATTCAGGGCTTTAGGTAAAGAAGAAAGGAATAAAGTAATATGAGACACTATCTACCTTTAGACTTTTAAGGAGTTAACTGGAAGTTAAAACAGAAAATAAGAAACCTGTACTTATTTATAATTTCAGCTGAAGATAGTATGTTTGTAGGGGTATGACATTCAATGCCTTAAAACACAAGGTTGGTTACCTAAAAAGAAAATAAAAAGGCAATTTTCCAATCTATCTTTACTAGCACAGAATGAAAGGTTGAAAAGATACCGCAGATGACCCGCATTTCCCAAATTCGGTTAAGTTATATTAAAAATGAAATGAGACAATTCCCCCACTCTAAGGTGAATATTATGTCTTGCATTTAATTACTCTCCTTTAAATTGTTGTACTTCAGACAGATGTGCACCATATGTCTTTAAAATATTTTGGTTTTATTTATTATTTAGAAAATTCCACTGTTTTCCTTCCTGTATTGAGGGAAAATCTATAGCTCAGCTGTCCTGGTGTCTTTCTTCACAGACTAATTTTGTAGAATGAATCTGTAGGTTTGCCACACTGCTATATGAAAGATTAATAATTATATCATTCAGGAAATCTGAAGCCAAATGACATCTGCAGCTCTACATGTGTTAATTCCTCATTCAGTCAATATTTTTGGTTTAGGGAATTAAAACAAATTAATCTTATAATTAATGTGACTTTCCTAGGCTGAGAAATCTTCAGGAACTGTGGAGTTCTCAGAATTAGTTGCATTTTCTTAAAATAAAGCCAGACAATAATTGCTTTAAGAAGTCCTCCATCTCCCAGATTTGTTTTGTTCCCAATAACAAGGAGGAATGCAACTGCATAAGCTTCGTAATTTGTTTCACATCTGTGAACCAGGAGTCTTCACGGTGGTTCCAGTAACCAAAGTGGATATGAGCGCTGGCTCGGGGAGAGAATTTCTTCCAGTTGCAAAGATCCCAAAACTGCCTACTTGTTTGCTTCCACCCTCCCGCTTAAAATATCCACCTGTTTCTGGCAGGTAAATTAGGGGCCGGAACACGTTGCCAGTATTTGAGTTCCCTCCGAAGCGCCCAGCTGGAAGAGCTGACATGGGACTACCATCCAAGACTCAGAAGGCTGGAAGGGAACATCCCTATTGGAAATATGTAAGTTTGCAAGGAAAAGAGCTTTGATGCTGGGAGTTAGTGTAATTCGTTATAATGCTTCCCATTAGCCTCAGTTTCCCCTCAACAGGCTTTTGTGGGTGCTTTACGAGTGGTCCCCATGAGCCCAGCTCATCGGTGGTTGGGGTGGACCCAACCAGCCCCTCAACAAACAGAGCCACGACGCTTCCAGGGATCTTTCCAAGCTCTTCACAGCCCCGCTATCGGCTTCGCAGCCACAAAAAGTCCTTCCAGCGAAGAATATGCTTTCCCTTTCCCTTTCCAGAAGAGACCAGGGGTCCCAGAGGCAGCCAAAAGTGGAGGATGCTGTTGGAGCCACATTGTCAAGGAGCTGGCAGGAGAACACGGAGCCTTACAGCTCGTCGAAGCCACATAAGCTGCACATATTTAGGAAAACTGATAGGAATTGGAAGTTGCAGCTTTGTTTAATAGGTGGGGAAGAACAGAAGGAAAATTTGGCACCCAGAAGGAATGCTGAAAGGGGAAACGTTTCCTCTGCACTGGAGCCTCTCGTAGGGATTTTCTGCTGTAGGTGATCCTCCTTCCATATCCCCCATTAAAACATTTCGCTTTTAAACTCACAGATTTGAGCGACACGTTTTGGGAATCTTGTACCTTTTCTCTTTGGGAGGTCATCTTACCCGCTTTATCAGTTCCTGGGACTTTTCCACACCACAACCGTGGGGTTTTTTTTCCGGTTGAGACCTATGGAAAGCTTCTGGCACGTGCCCCTACAGATTGCAAGGCGCTGTCATTCTTCTTGCAGGTGAGTAAAGGTACAGCTGCCCCCGGGAGAAAGCGATAAGATAGCACAGGACCACCTCTTTACTGCATCGAAAAGGAAAGAGCTCTGTTTCTTGGCTGACATGGAGAAAATCATATACAATCCAGTCTGCCTTACTCAGCAACAACTGCTAAACACACCAGATTGTCATAGCAGTGATCGTGGAAAAAGATGAACACAATATGGAATGTCTGTTCTGTAAAGATCTGCTCAAAATGACGTGCACTTTTGGCTGCATCTGTTGCATTTTTGAGCTTTATTAAACAGTATTAATTATATATACTCCATTTCCTTAAGAAGAACTGCAAACCTGTATAAAAGCCTGATAGCAAAATGCAAACTTTTCTTTGAAGATTATTATGTTTGGGGAAAAACTAAGCTAATGTGATTCTAGGGTCTGGCTCTGTTGTTTAGTTTAGGTATTTGAAATGCTCTTGGATTTTTACTTGATTTGATACGCATCTGCTAAAGGAAAAATAAGAACTGGGCACAATACGAAGATGCTCTAAATCTCATCGTAAGAACACGAAAACATCAGAATGACCAAACTCCAGCTGTAAATGCCACAAACCAGACATAGGCACTGTACCTATACTCGGATTTGAGAGTGCTGCTGTTGGAGATACTCAATCTCCGTGTTTAGACACTGTACACTAAATTTTTTCACCTAGGATTTTTTGAGTCTAAAACACATTTTAAGAGAGACCTTTGAAGTCTCTCCTAGGAACTGGCTGAGGTTTGGTGGTCCGGGTATGGGAACGTGGGCCAGGGTTCAGCCTGATTTACTGACTTCCCGTTGTCATCTGAAATAAAACTTTCAAGACTGTCCTTGAAATGGGGACTGGGAGGGCGGTGGTACGACCAGCACCAGCACTGAGCCTCCATTATCTCTGCCTTAGATATTCTGTTTATAAAATGGGTGTGACAGTATTATTTTTTCACCACAGAAGGATGCTGTCAGGATTAATTGATGACTTGACATCCCTCTTTTCAGCCCAAAATGATTAAAAAAAGCAACTTCATAGCACTACTATGATGCTCCTCTGTATAACCAACGGCAACAGTCTTCAAAACACCCTTCTGCTGTTCGGGGATTTTGTGAATTCAACTCGAGCCCTTGAGCCTTACCCATTGCTGGAACTGGAAGGAGACTGCGCCGAGACCAGCTAAACTGGGGCTGCAGGATACTCATATCCCTGACCAGTGACGGAAAACACTTAAAAAAAATAAAAAAATTAGCAGAATTTGTCCCGTTACATTATTCAGTGCCTATTCATCTCTTGAATTTGAGTGAAATTCGGTAAGAGATCCATATGGTCTTCTGTGCCTTAGGTTTCATTTTTTAAGTATATGCAAAGTTATCATACATGGTGATAATCGCAGTTAGTTAGGATTTGGAGGAAGACACATATGCAATTAGAAAGTAGAAGAGTTGTGAAAAAGAGACAGGACTTGCTCAAAGGGGCAAACTAAATGTAGTCTATTAAAAAAAATAAACCCAGACCTGATGGTTTATACAAGTTAATAACTAACAGAAATGCTAAAGCAGGGGAGAAAGTCTTAGTATTTGAGAAAACACTGTGTAAAGGGTACGTAGTGCTCGTGACAGCAACAGCCTTGTCAGGCCACCTCTTAAGGTGCTACATGTTCTGAAAGGGTTACAAATCAGCTCAGCTAAAAGCAATATTAAAAGGGTTGATCTTAATCTTCTTAGGACATTCAGCACGGGATATTTTCAGCGGTAGAGAATCCCAAATTGTGAGGGCACACACTAATATTTCACTTTTTACAGTGCCTTAAATCCAAGCAATTCAAGCTGGGTGCATCTCCCTCTGCCTCCCCATTTCCTAAAATCCCCTGAATGTCAGACAGGCAAAGGTGGGAAACAGCAATACTGGAACAAGTACAAAACCTTCGGAAGTTAAACTCGCATTTTAATTTTTATTTTTAATAGTTTTTTTTAGGATACATACCAAGAGCTAAATCACAGAGTCCTGCCTACCTCCAATTATTGCTAGAAAATGACCAAGAAAACACACTGCTGAAGTATCACTGGCGATTTATGAATCTGGGCAGCAGCCGTGGAGCCAGAGGACTGGTGAGCCAGGAGACACCCAGGGAGGAGAGAAAGGGACAGGGGACATCAGCCAGGGAAAGGCACGGCCACGGCACAGCACAGGGAAGGCAGGGATGGGGCTGGAGAAGCCCGTCAGCACAGAATCAATAATTAAAAAGTGAAGGAAATGAAGTTTTTAAGACACAGCCCTTGAAGTGGATGACAGGGGTCCTTTAGTGTTGGGCAAGTGAAATAGCAAGGAGTGAGTTTGGGTAGAGGAGATGGGCAAAGCAAGGCAAAGGGGAATGGAACCACGGGAAGAGAAAATGAAAATAATTGAAAAACACAAAGACTCAAGTTGAAAACTCAAAAGTGATGGCATATACAACCTGGGGTGGGGCTGACATAAATATAGGGTAAATAGAAGACAAAAAGGAAAAGGCACAGGCTTGGGGAAAAAACAAAAGAATACAGAAAAATCAGACGCGGAGATAGAGAAAAGCTGCAGAGAGCATTTGAGAGTGTTGTCAGTGACAGAGAAAAGGTCGGAAAAATATCAGTAAAGATATAAATCAGGAAGCAAAAATAAAACTGCGTGGTAATTAAAGGAGGAGAAGCGAAGAGGAGGAGAATAAAGGGAGCAAAGGCCCGCACAGGCGGCGTCAGCGGGGAACCGCAGCGCATGAGGATGCAGAACAAAAGCCCCAAGGAGAGAAAGGTAGAAAAACTGCAAAATCCCTCCTGAAAGTTAATATTTTGGAAAGGGTGAGGGCAAAGAAAAGCACGGGGGGGTGGATCACTGTTGCCAAGAGAGGGTGGTGGGGCGAGAGCATGGCCAGGAGCCGGACGGTGCCTTCATCCCAGTAACGCTCTTGGTTTGGGTGGTAACAGCAGGAACTTGAGGTTCTCTACTGCTCCGAGTGATAGGGCGCAGCGCTGGGCAGGGTGAGGAGGGATGCCACAGGCTGATAAGAGGACTCATCTGACACCAGCCTCTATCTGTCCAGCCCATTCTCCAGAAGCGAAGAGCGGTGCATGGCTGAATGGCACGGTCCTTGCAGGCACACTCCGCCCACCTAAAAAATGGGGCTCCAGTTCACGTCACACTGAACCTGAGGACCATCAGGGACTTTTTTCCCACTACATTATACTTTCTATTATATAACACTTCCGTATTTTATGTCAAAACTTGAGCCCGGCAAAATTTGAATAGAGGTTTATTATAATCTAATGTTGTCAGAAAGCAGCAGGTTAGTCACAAAAAATAAGCCTGGCCTTCAAAACAGAGAATTGCAGAGTTCTGGTCTTTTCCTGGCACTGATTTCCCAGGAGTCAGCTCTGCCCAGGTTTCCCCATCTGTAAGACAGGGTCATACAGGCGCCTTCATTTACAGAGATGTGGTGAGGATCGGAGTCAGGAAATACTTCAGGAGGATAATATTCTTCTTAAAGTAGGAGAACTCATGTTACAAGCCTATTCAATATACCAAATGAAATACATTCTAGTAATTATTTTCATGGAGGACAGAGGATTTGCCTAAATCAAACGGCTTTAATATACATTTTCTACGTTAAGATTGGGTAGGGGGGGAAAAAAAGGGACCAAAAAATTTAAAATTCTAATACCAAATTTCTGATAACAATGCTCATGATAACTGCAAAAGAGGAAATATTACTGCCAGGGAAGAGCTACTAGAAAAGAAACAGCGGAAAAAGAAATAACTGTGAGAATGCAAACATGAAGGAAAAGTTAATTGCTTTCCATTTATTCAATTTATCACAGTATTTTTCCATCTTTTTACATTTCCAATACGAGGTAGAGGTAGACTGTAAATATGCAGTTAAGTCCAATGAGTTTCCTTCTGCAGCTGATACGCTTACAAAATGTCTCTGCTGTAATTGTGCCTCTAAACATTGTCTGGCATCATCAGCATCAAAAGTTACCACAATATCTAATACCCCCTCAGTTAATAGCAAATGGAGTCAAGTAGAAAGAAATGGTTTTGCATAAGTGGCACTGAAAACAAAAGGACCCTATAGAATAAATTTCAGCTAGCGATTTGCAGGTCCTACAAGCAAAAAAGGTCCTGATGCTCGCCCGTGCTTGCAAAACACCTCTGCAAGCCAAGGAATTAAAAAGTGTCACTAGAGAGGCAAAAAACAGCCAAAGAGGACTGGCAAAATACAGTGTTTTATTTTCTATTATAGCCCATGACGTATTTACAATGAGGAGTGTGTATTTTACCTTCTGATTTTTTCAAATTGCTGGCCTGAGAAAAATGGGTGGCATTTTGCCTTACGCTGGAAAAGCATTTTCTCCTATCTTGTGTTATCTAGAAGAGATTCATAAAAAAAGAACCTTGGGAGTTTATTGTTTAGATTCTTCTTCTTCTCCCCTCACAATTCACGAAGAAAAAACTCAAAATAAAATATTGCGCATTCTCTAACCAAAGAAACCTCAGGATCAGCATCAGTCATTGAGCCTCCTGCTTACTTCCTAAAGAGAGATTAACCTTTGAAGACAAAGGCCGGCGTTTGGTCTCCGTTACCTTGGTGTAAAAAACAATGCACTTTTATTCAGATGCCTTTTCATTTCTTTTACTCCAACTTTGAGAACCCAGCTTTTCGCAGGAATAGGATTCAGATAAAAAAACATTTTACTTCAATTTGCAACACACCCCAAAAACTGCTATGGACTATCTCCGAATAGTTTCTTTTAAAAATAAATAAATTAAAATTAACTTGCTTTTGTGTTTCAAAGGTAACATAACAAATGGTTTCCTGTTGTTGTGAGGCAAGATAAAATAATCTGAGTGACCCTGACAGCCCCGATAACCATACACAATATATCCTATTGTAACTCAGCATACTATAAAAAAAGTCACGTCGTGGTAATAATAGATGGGTACGAATATGATAAAAGCGGATAAAAATCTACTCAGGTGGTTCTTTGGAGGAACAGAAGAAGAATCAAACACAAGTTACTACACAAAAACTACATTACTGCATATTAGGCTGGAAATGGCCATCCCACTGTACAAGACCCTCCGTGATCTCCACGGTGGACTTGTATCACCAAACTACAACCACTCGATCCTCCACTGCCTTGATGCTGCCAGTGTCAAAAAGTCAGTCCTGGTCCCTATACCGAGTCCTACCCCGAGAGGAATTAGCTCAGCGACCTAACACAACTCATCCGGTTTTGGATTTGTGAAGCTGTCACCTCCAAGGATGAAGCTCCTAAGCAGGAACTTCCTTGGCACCAAGACCAAGGCTTGAAACTCGTTATTCGACAAAACTGAAGTCAACTACAAATCTCACCGCTTTCAGAATGGGGGATCAATTCATTCCACTGAGTCAGTTTTTGCACAAACACAACTGAGAAAAAGCAGAGATTAAAGGATAAAGGGAGGGGAAAAAAAGGAGAAAAGGAAAGCAGAGGAGAAGAAGGGAAAGGGAGAAGAGAGACAAATAATTGCAGTGCAGTAAGAAGAGGAAATCATTAAAAAGAGCTTTGAAGGAAGAAACATAACCCCCGTATTATTGGTGAACGTAAGGGAGAATATTAGATCATTTGCTTAGGAAATACTTGATTTTTGTCTCTTGGAGGGTATTCGCACACTTTGGTCAGGGGTGCTGTGAATTACAAAGGGGGCTGGTGGCACCATCTGCTAATTTTGCCTGGGACTTCTTATTAAAAACCTCTTCTGTCCTTGTTAATGATGTTTCCCAAGACTGAGGCTATCTTGGACTATAATCTTCTAGAAAAAGTCTGCCAAAAGTTTTCCAGATCATCCAAAGAATAAGATCTTAAAAACCCCACCATTACCCAGTAAAACTGCAAACCATATCTTGCATATATTGAATTTCAAATAAGCCTCTATTTGAGGTATTTAAACCTTTTTTTGTTTTAGAGGAAGAACTGAGTATTTGGATGCGTATGAATCAAAGACCTGCTTTTTGTCGCATGTGTTGGAAGTCTTCCTAAAAATGCAGCCAAGCTTATGAAAAATTTCTTTCTGTGCCTGGTCACTGATCGGTCCATGTGTCTTGGAGACACCTTAGGCTAAAGTTGAGCAAGACAGTCCCACGTTGAAGGTTGACTTGCTAGAAGACCTAACATCTGAACAGAAAACACAGATCTCATCTTCACTTTCCGGGATTCCTCTACTGGACTGAGAATAAAATTACTGGATTTTGCAGAATAAAGAACTCTTTTAAATTGACTGAAAATAGAGAACAATGAGAAAATGGAAGATTTGGTTAAGAAAATAAAGCAGCGTAAGAGAAGGCTTAAACATGCTGAAAGTGATAATGGTAACGTGTGTTTTTCTAGTTTGACTAAAACTCTCAGGTGTGGACCAGAACAAAACCAAAGGGACAAATAAGATCTGACCAATATGACCAGTTGTAGCAGGACGAAGAAATAGTGAACTGTGTGAAGAAGTAGAGGACATAGGGAAAACCTACAATGCAAAATATACATCACGGGGTAAAAATGCGATAAGCTGAATAAGGACACCAGTATAAAAGACCAAGAGGACAACATAGTCAGGTTGGACAATGGGACTTAGGAGAAAGCGGGGACCCATGTGTTGTAGAAGGTCCCCTGCAGAGACAGGGAGGGTGATGGAAACGATGGATACAGAGAAAGGTTGAGAAACTGGAGAAGACTAAAATTAAGAGTGAATATGCTGCACAAGGTGACTAGGTAGGAGATGCCCGAGGAACTGAGCATAGCAGAGAGAAAAGGAAGAGGTCTGAAAGAGAAAGGCCAAGACCAGATTGGGTAACTGGTGCAGAAAGGGATTGTTTTGATGGCACGAGGTGGAAGAGTGTAAGCCCTCTTCCTTCCCTGGAGAGGACCCCTTAGTCCCTCCAGTTCATGTGCGCTTCTGCTCAAAGACTTGGGTTTTGCAGTTGTACCAGAGAAGGACACCATAAAACAAGTATTCATTTCTCATCGTGGAAAAAGGGAGAGCCAAGCTTACTTTCATGGCAAAGTGATACTTAAATATATCTTCAGATGTCCGGATGATGCAGTTGGAGTCTTACATTAACTCAAACATAGTTTTTCAACCACTTATTACAACAAGCTCCAGAGGACGGCACTAAAGCGGCTGCCCTGTGAGCATCGGGATAGCACAGAGGGAGTGAAGAAGGAAGGTTTCTCCATGTGGTATTTTAAGCAGAATCTTTATGGCGTTTCACTTTTGTTTTGTATGGAAGAAAAGAGGTACATCAGAGTGTAAAACCATCCCATGGAGCAGAAAACCACTCACAGGGCTTGAATTTTGCTTTTGCTACAGGTAACAGCGCTCTTATGATCTGACACAATGGTTTACCACCCGCACCCCAGGTAAGACGCTGCTTCAAGCCTGATTTTACAGGAGTGGAAAAAGGGCTTCCACCAAATTGCTCTAAACACAATAAGAAGCAGAATTGGGCCACGGAGCTTAAACAGAGAAAAGAAAGTAGGGTGCTTAGTAAAAGTGAAAGAGCAAAGTGTATTTGGGGAAGCAGTGAGTAAAAAAAAAAAAAGAAAGTTTTATTTTAATGCAATTCTTTTTCAGCCTATTAAGTTCTCCAGTATCAGAATGAAGTCTGCTAAAAGTTAGTAAATAAAGGCTTTCAGGAGAGCTTTATTAAATCACTTATGACTTATCAAGTTAAAACTCCCACTCAGATATCTTAATAAAACTTTCAGAGAATATATTTAATTTTCCTGGAAATCAGAAGCCAATTACTAAGTACAGGAGTTACTGTCTGCTACATCACCGATCAGCTTTCTGTAAATAGAATATTTACCAACAACTTGGATTTAGTTCCCTGAAGTTTCGGTTTCTGAAGGTCAAATAACTATGTAACTGCTTAATAAAGAAGCAAAGAAGTACCTCTAAATATCTCCAAGCTCTGATGGGCTTATATTCTGCTCCTTAGGTGAGGTATTAGCAAAGCTTATTTATTTTCATTTCCAAGGCTTTTATTTGCTCATTCCCTTGTGGTAAAGCTGATTTCCATGATGATTCCCTTCTTAATTTTAATACCCTTTTTACTCATCATATAGACATAAGAATTTTCCATAAAATAATGAAACCCTTCCAACGGAAATGAAGACAACTCGGAGAGGAAAGTAAACTACAGCTTACTTTTTCTTACCCCCCCCCCCTTCCATTAACTGATCCACTGTCATATGCATATATGAAAGATTTTTTTTAATGAAAGGAAAATAAGGTTAATTAACATAAAACCCCTCACTCCTTGAGATGTTGAATTTTGTATTTTAGCCATGCTGCCTTAAGTGTCTTGATTTCCCAGTAATGACCTAGTTCTCCTAATGAGTAACATTAACCCCTGGCTGTAGCTGTCCAGGATTTAATTGTCAACTGGAGCTGAAATAGGAGAGTTTGCCGATCAGCAGGTATGTGGTATATTAACTCATGTCATTTCAGACCCTAATAAATAAATCTGTTGCTAAGGCAACAGGAACATCAGCTGTATCACTTTTTCCTGTTTTTTTTTTTTTTCTTCCCACCCCCCTTTTTAAAGGAAACTGCCTTTCGCACCGAGCTTTTAGAAAAGGAAATTAACTACATGTAACCGTAATTAGAAGAAACATCGTTTCCCATCTCAGAAACATCACTTCCCATCTCAGAAACTTATCTACATTAATGAAAAAAGGCATTCAAAAAGAAGACTGCTTTCTACTGTGACCACGGTAACTGAAATTATTTCCCTCAACTGCGGGAATGCAATTTGAAGTGTACATCTGAGCAAGAACCGATCGCCAAATATTTTAGCTCTTTGTGTTTCTGAGAGAGTTCCCCTCTCCCTTAGCACACTGCTGACGCCAACTGAGCAAACCGCTTCAGATATTCCTCAGGAGCCCAGGCAATTGAGACCGCAGGAGCAAAAAAGACCACTCAAACCCGAAGACCTTTGCTACCCTCTGTGACACCGTCGATGTGATTGGCAGACACGCCATCTTTTGGAAAGCTAAAAAAATACCCCATTTTCAGCTCCTCAGATTTACCCGCTAATGAAAATTCAAGTACCCGACTTAAAAGTGGATGCCACTGCTCCTCCCTGTCCCACGGAGGCAGTTACATGATTCTCGCACAGGAAAAGCAAGAAGAAACTGGGGCAACACAAGGGCATCTCCAAAGCCACACCAGATCTGGTGAGCAAGAGGTGGGAACTCGCTTTCTGCCTCAGTTTCTCTGCCTCCAAGATGGGATCCTGAATACTCCTGTTTGAGAGGAACAGATTTAAGGTTTTATAGAAAGGCAGAGCGCACACAAGTGCAGGCAGTACAAACACTTTAGTGTTCCGTAAGGTTCGGGAAGGAAGAGCTTGGTACTCTCTGGTTGGGGATGACGCACCGCTGAGGTCTCTCAGAGCCTCACGGGTGAAGGTCACAGCCCTCGCTTCATTCCTGCCGTTCTACCACAGGACAAAGTGTTTGTCTTAAAATTTTCAAAATTGATAGGTTTACGTTTAGTTTGTGACTACAGGACAGTTCTTCTGACCCACGTCTCAATCAGAGGCCAGGTAGGAAGGGAACTGGAGAGAGGTTCGTAAGGCCAATCATTGCCCTTGGAACACTTACTTAAGGCTCAGACTGTACTATGAACAGAACAAACTACTCAAAATTACATCCAGCTTTTTAGCTGAAGAATATAGAGGTAATACCAAGCATCTCTTTTGCCATTATCAAAACTAGAGATGCTTTATCCTCTGGACTGTCAACTTCTTAGAGCCCTCAGAGAAAATGTACTGTAAGAAAGACGGAAAAAATGATGTGGAGATGTCCGCTAGAGCAGGAGAACTTCCACATCTGAGAGGTCTCCATTACATGCTGAACATTTCTACAAGCTCTTAAAAACAGCGAGCAAGGAATAGTGCATCTTCCACTGGAAGGGTTCAATACCCCAAATTCCCAGCCGTGGGAACACATTGCGAGGTTGGACTTCACCGAATGAACAACCAAAGAACAGATACCTCCATACTGCCCTTCCAGTTAATGTTTAACTCTGAACTCCTCAGAGCATTTCCTTAACATTCTTATTTGCTAATTGTAGAAAAATAATACCTGTTCTCAAACTTAACTCCAGCTTGCCGGGCAGTGACGTTAGACCACTTTCTTTTCTCTTCAGGTGTTCAAGAAGTGAAGGTGTCAGCTTCTACTTAATCAGATGTCTCGACGTACACTTTCATGGCACTGGTCATACGTACTGCACCCCTGGTGAACACCATTTTCTTTGGGAGTATTATATAGCTTTCCTTAGACACTGCTAAAAAGTTTCTATTTTGAAACGCTTATTTTACATCCTTCGAGCTTTTTACTGTATCTGGTACCTTTTAGTTACCTTTAGAGCATGTAGAGGGACCGCGGCCCTTTGCCACATGCTCTCTGCAGGCTGTTCTCACCCTTGAGGATGCCTGTTGAAGCTAATAGCATTTATGGGTACTCGAAGGTATTTCCAGGTGGAGCACGTACTCTTTCATCTTTTGCCATCTTTCCATACCTGCATCTTGACGGGATAAGCTTTGGTGCAAAATATTCGACAGCCTGAGGAAAATATGACTTGGGTATAGATTCGCTGTATTCTCAAATGTCTCCATATTAAATAGTTTCGAATTCTGAATTCAAAGGCAAAGAGTAACTACACAAATTCTGTATTGCATGGCCAAGAGGAACAAAACCCTTCTTTCCAGGCTCCTCTCCCTCGCAGCTTGCAGAGGACTTGTGCTCAGCGCACTGATGAAGAGATGCCCCACCACGCAAGGCGCAACGCTGATGGCACCACCTGGGACAAGCCCTTTCCCAGGACTTGCTCCTGAGCGAAGGAGACCAGGTCCTCGTGGTGGGCAGGCCCATGTTAGCACAGCAACGGTGACAGCAAACCAAGCCTTCCTCCACGGACTCATTTCTCCAGCTCTTTGACTTCATGATACTCTACCCTAAAAGCCCGGAACTGGGCACAGCGCTATCTCTGCACACACCGTTTTCCCTTAGACCAGAAATCTGCAGATAATTTTTGCAATCGTATGTTTTTTCTTCTTCTTCTGAATTTCCTCAGCGTGACTGCCACCGCTGTTCCTCCCGCTCCCGTATCTCCTGCCCCACGTCCTTCCCCACACTCTCGTCACACGCTGGTACGGACGGACACGAGATAACGGGCTTATCTGATCTTCCACGTGAACTGATCGCGGCTGTTTGTTTGCATGCGTGTATAAATTCTCGTCGATCCCCCGTGTGATCTTTTATCACACCGGTACAATTAGGGGAAGAAGAATTGATTTCTGACAACTTTCTCTTATCAAGCCTGTAACTGCTGAGACGATACGGCGCGCACAGGGAATAAAGAAAAACCATCAAGCTCGGGTGAATGCCTTGAGTCTAAAGAAGCCCTGTAGGTCTTCTCCATGAACGAGAGAAGCAAAGAGGTTCCAACCCTATAATAAAATTACGCATGTGTCACCTGGATGATGCGATGACGGTTGGGGCGCAGTGGGTTGGCAGCTCTGCACAGCCACTGTCATGCTGGCAAGCAGAAAGAGTGGAGGAACACGCTGGTGTACCCCAAGTGCAGCAAAAATAGCTCTGATGAGCGTCTGTGCCCTCATTGTGGGGCACTGAGAAGGGACGATGTCCACAGATAAACGCCGGGTGGGCTAGTTTTTGGGGCGAGAGGATGATTTGCCACACTGGTCAATGCCATCTCAACATACTCATCTTTCACCAAATGGGTATTTTATGGCTTTGCAATGAAAACCTGTGGGACAGCACGAAGTTCTGACCAAATCCACGAACTTCAACCCATTGATCACCAGAATTCAGCTCTCTGTCTCCAGCAAAGCCCACTTGCACAAAGGGAAGAGTAATTCCTTGGTGTAGCCCTCGCAAGGAAGCATCTTGGAAACCCATGGCAGCCGTTTATCCAGACCCTGGGCTGTAAGTCATTTCTGCGAGCAGCGCCATGCCTAAACATTAAAGACTCAGTGAGAAAGGAGAAAACAAATGACTCTGTGGAGAACCTAGAAATGCTGCTAAAATACTGGCCGTTCCTTATGTGCCGCCGGCAGAGGTTGCACACTGGAATCTTCGGCAGGCTGGGATTGGGGGGATGGAGAAGGGGCAGGGATTGCATCGAAGGGAGTGTTCCCACGCAAAACCATTTCAACATCCATTTAAAGTGCGAACCTGTCCGCTAGAGAATGCCGCTTTGCATCCGGATGCGTTTCCAAGTGGGCAGGGTCCACGCTGGGCTGACTTAATGGGAGAGGATTTGGGGCGAACGCCGCATTTTAGGGCGCTGGCAGTCCCAGTGAGGTCAGCATCGCTTCATTTTGAGGGGTTTTCTGTAACAACAGCCTGCCTTCACAAAGATATATATATTTTTTATGGTGTAGCCGAAGGCGTGTTTTTTTGTTAGGTGAAGGGGAATGCAGGAACATTTTAAAAAAAAAAAAATCTTCCTTTTCTATTCCCCACCCCCTAAAAAATGAAAACCACATGTAAATCATCAGGGTAGACAATGGTCGTTAAGTATTATTGTATAGGACAA
>VZSF01002066.1:259503-302003 GCA_013398295.1 Chionis minor | reverse complement strand
CAAACTGCGAGGAATAAAAAACTAGATTAAAATGTTCGTGCCCAATACCGGAAGATTATCAGGACATTTTACCTCTTTAAATCCTAATTTATGTAGGAGTCGAGCTAAAGTTTATATGTTTTGGGTGATTATGTGGCATGGTAGATTTTCGGCCATTGGGAGAAGATTCAGAGATCAGGTATTTGCGTTAGCAGCTGGAAAAAACACTGTTTCACTGTTAATACGCTCAAACATGCTTTCTATTTATGTAACGCTGAAAGGGTGTTTTTAAAACGCAGACAGCGGGTTAACATCAGCTGTCCGGTGTCACCACGTATCTTTACACTTAATCACTTGCATTAAAGTAATTAAGATAAATTAAATAACATTAGATATTAATTGTCATCCGTGGATCGCTTTCTACGAAAAAGAGCGTTACCAGAATGACGCGTATCGTTTCAGCAGCAGGGGTATCTTTTTCTGGGGCAAAAAAGAGGGGTCGTTAACACCCACGGTTAAACGTCTGGTTAGCGTTACTGAACTACAGACATTCAAACCAATTATTTGGAATAATCAGATGTTAGTCATGTGTCTTTCTCCTCTACACGTGCGCGCGGTGTCAGCGTGGGTTTAGGAAATTATTTTATACCGTGACGGAAGTCACAGGAACGGGATCAAACCGAATCCATAAATCTTTGGGAGGTACAGCATTTGGATTTGTTCGCCACTTACCACCTGTGAGGCCAGGCAATGTGCAAAGGTCTTTGCTGATAGTCCCGTCCACTCAAGATATTAGAGGGGTTAAAAGTCAGACGTTGCTTATCTTCTTCTTGACAAGGATTTGTACTTTCTGCTGCTTCAGCGTTGCCCAGTCTCGCCAGCGCTGTTAACGGGGAGGGCAGCCCCTCGTGCTGTGTGGTACAACCTCCAGGCTGGGCTTCACAAAGTCCAGACTCGCCATGTGCGTCGCTGGTTTTCATTACAGCTCTGCTCTTCTGCTGGCCGGGCAGCCCCTCCAATTGATAAGCATCTCCGTTTCTTTTAACACCAATTACCTCTTCCAAACGGGCAAGCTTATGTTCTGGCATGAACCTGTTGGGAAAAAGAAGAGGGGGAAAAAAGAAGTCTATATTGTGTTTATGCTGGATTTCAGTTTCACCTGGTAATCGTTAATTGATTAATAGCAAATGAGAAGACAAAACACGGTTGAGGTTTTACATCCACCCAAGCAACAACTCCACCAGCGTTCAGTAAATAACACAGTTTAGATATATTTTAGTGAATATGGCACCTGTGAAATACAACAGCAGGTTCACTGGCTGAGAAGCCAAAGGTCTCCATTGAACCTCATCCCACATGCATCAACAAGGAGAACAAAACTATTTGCCTACTAAAATAAAATAAAGGAAATGCCTCTGGGAAGCAAAAAGGCAATTCTATCAAAAAAGTCTCGGCATTTTTGCCAGGACTACAGCTAAGACTGGTAGCAAATGCCAGACGCAGCGGTGTTCAACCTAACCTGAGTCTAGTCTAGGTCTAGCCTTGAGCCCAGCAAGTTGCTTCATCACACGTCAAGAAAGTCAACACAGAAAGACTGTTGCCAAAAGAAAGACATGTGCCAAACACGTACCGCGCCATGGAAGTGGGTCTTCTCATCCAACTATCCTTGCCCAATTTTTACAATGACCCACTGAGAAAATTAATCACAAATTAGAAAAAAGAAAACCCACACCTAGGTGAAAAGGATTGAGTTGTACATCTACTCATAGCATAAAAGAAACCACTCCCACGTTTTTGCAGAGGTGTGAGTAATGAACGCTAAGATGGGGAAACTGAGGCACAGCTGTTCATGACCTTCCTGAGGTACCACAGACAGTATCAGATGCCACTGACTCTTCCATCTGATGTCCATGCTGCACAAACCCCTTCCCAATGGCAGGATGTATTTGCATATTGACACCAGCAAACTCATTTTTGTAATATATGAGAAGTACCATTTTATGCAGACCTAGCTTTACTGTTCGATTTAAAGTAGTAATGAATTACAGCCCTTGCCCAGGAAACACTCGACTGAAGCTCCTTCACTCAAACATGACTCTTCTAAATTAACACAGAGAGGGCTACACGTATGACCACCGTGGGGATCGTCGCTCTAAACGCCTGCCTTTACCTCAAGTTAGTTTGCCCAAATATTATTTACTTATGTGCCTTTCAGCATGATTATGGTTCTCCCAGATAAGTACAGACATTTAAATTTTCCGTTTCCTTTTAATTTGCAAATGTTTACACACTGCAGCCTGTTTATTGAACTGTTTACTAAAGCCAACACTTGCTCCACTTTATCAACCTCCTCCACAGTTCTTCAGAGTTTTACTCCATCACAGATCGTTTCTGGGCTGGGAACAAACCACTCCCTTCCCTCTTTGCCAAAACAAATATTCCTAAACACCAGAATCAGCCACCTCACCCTGCAATGGAGCACCTTTAGCCACAAACAGACCCTTTTTCTTCAAAATCACCGCAACGTACAAACACAACACACTACATGAGATTTGCTGCAGATGTACACTGGACTAATTGCTTTGACGATTTTTCTTCAAACCCTTAAATCTCCTTTCTTAAGTCAGTCACTGTGTAACTACTCCATGTAATATATATTCTTTGATTTGGCATATTATTTTCATGTTTATCTATACTAAGCTGCATTTTCAAGCCACTGACCAAATCACCTGTGAGATCTACAGATCTACCTGTTTTCTACCGCTCGCTGCCACTCATTGGAGCTGCTCGGTGGATCCAACCAGGAGAAGTTCCACCACATTCCACAGCCTCATCCAAGTCCATTACCTATGTTACAAACAAGGCAGGTTCCCAAACCAGGCGGAGTTAAACCATTCCCATCTCAGCGACTTAGCCACCCTCAGATTCTCAGAGCATAAAAGCGTAAATTCAGTGTGGCCGAATTCCATACGCATACGCTCTCAACACTGATGTCGGCGTTTTGACGGTCTAAGCTGAATTACAGACCCAAAGCTGGCTGGTGGTGGCTCCTCTGAAGCGCGGACACGTCCCCGTGAGGACGTGCTTTTATATATTTGCGCCTGGGAAAAGATGAAGAAGAAGAAGAAGGAGGTTAAGGGATTTGCCCTAAACCACCGAGTCTGCGACTGAATCGAGAGACCTGATTTACCAAACCAAATTTAACTAACAGATTTGGAAAAATCCTTGCCGTTAAGAAGAATTGCTTGGCGTGTGAGAAGTCGGACTACCGAGGCAGGCTGTATCCCCCTGCCTGCCTTTAATCTCCCGGCCAACCATCCACTCAACGCACTATTTCTGTTTCTGAAGACGTCTTCTTCTGAGTTTTCAGCCCTTATAAATCTGATCCATCATTACAGAATTTCTAATAATATTAGATAAAACTTCACCGATCTCTCCCTGGAATAAACTATTTAATATCCTTTATTTAAGACATGTGTGTGCAATCAATTCCGTGGTATTTACTTGTATTACACACACAGTATTCATCATCTTGACAATTTTTAAAAGTTTTAGAACACCATTTCACTTAACAGTTTAAAAAAAAAAAGAAGATTTATTTGATGGTTAACTTTGGAACAAGTTATCTGCATTAACTTCCATTGTTTTGGCATAAAGTAGTTCTGTATATTTTACTAACAACAGTGGAGACATGATAAAGGATGTAGGCAGAGAGCCATAAACAGCTCTCGCCGCAACCCACAGTGTTCATGTAAAAGCATTAATTTTTCGGACTTTGATTGGAAGACGTCTCTGTGCTCAGCCACTTGGATTTTACTAAAAACAACCATGTATAAAATGTTGTACCTGAATATAACAATTTTAACTGCAGAAAGGCCATTGTAAATCATACGTAGTATAAACTTGTCCACATGATTGGAACGATATAATGGATATTGTAGTCCCTAACCACCAGCTAATGTTCTTTATGACACTTAAATAAATGACCTGAAAATAAACTAATAACGACACAAAAATCTTCTAAACCTGTTCATGTGCGTTTCCCAAATGCATGCTGGAGAAAGACAATGTGTAGTTAGCACATTTTTTGTGCTTACATTTTCTCCAGAACATTTCTGCTCCAGCTATTCTATTTTTCCTCTTGCGAACTCACATTAATTCTTCTTTTCTGCCACCTTCCAGACAGAGTCATCTCTCCATCCAGCACCTGCCCAGACCTCGGTCATTTATAACCATCAAGAGCTTGCACGATTTCTACATCGCCATCCAGAAGTCTATAACCTGGACAAAAAACAAGCGCTCCAGTATTTTATTTGGAGCCAGTATCTACTCCCACAAAGATCATCAGAGTTAATCCTTGCCTAAATTTCAGAAGATGCAACCTCAAGAGAGGCTGGTTATGGAACAGCAGAGCTGGGGCAGGAGCAGGCTGACAAGACTAGATAGAAGGAAGAAATTTTGTACACTGAGGGTGGTGAGACACTGGCCCAGGTTGCCCAGAGAGGTGGGAGATGCCCCATCCCTGGACATTTTCCAGGTCTGGTTGGACAAGGGTCTGAGCAACCTGATCTAGTGGAAGAAGTCCCTTTTTATTGCAGGGCCGTTGGACTAGATGGCTTTTCAAGGTCCCTTCCAACCCAAACTGTTCTATGATTCTGAAAAACAAGGTAGAGAGCTACAGCAGCAGACAGGCAGGATTTAGTTATCGAGAAGGATGCAGCGTTTTTCGCAACCTTCGTTACAACACACACTAGTCACCTAAGAAAAATGCCACTGCGTTCTATTTTTAATATGGGGGAAGGATTTGATTGTTATTACTAACTTGTGGTGCTGAAGTCTTGTACATGTGAAACTTTCCAGAAAAAAATCATCACCAAAGCACACAAATATTAACGCTTTCAACAGATTCCACAAGGTACTGTCCCCTATATCTAAAAAGAACATGGAAAATATTTGACTTTTATGCATAACTCATATATATTTAAACACTGAAAGTTCAGAACAAACAGTGCGAGACGTAAGGTACCTAATTTTAGTATCACAACTTGCTTTCAAAACTTTCAAAACTGTTTTTCTTTTATTTATTCGGATTTTTGAGGACCTCGAATACATTTAGTAGTCAATTTTAAAACTTTATGAAGCCTTTAAAAAGAGCAAGGCTTGAAAACTTTCCCTTTTTTGCAAACTAGGCATAGATGTTTAGTTAAAAAGACAGGTTAAAAATTCAACTAAGTTCACATCTAATAAAAATTCCATATTCTGAAAGTCAGAGTTTCAATCTAAATATTTGCCATTTTGAACAACAGATTTTTTTAAACTCCCCGATCTATATATTTTCTTTTCATTTATGAAACCCCACTCTGAGGAAACCCATGCCGTTTCCCTTGAAGCAGACGTGTGCGTTTTCCCCAGCTCTTTCGTAACGTGCTGCCATGTTACATCAAATGTCTTTATTCACGGCGCTTCATTCGCCCCAGTGGAAAATTACTTGGGGGATTTGGTTCCTTTTCGGGGCACTAAGAGTCACTTTGTGCACCATTTTATTCAAAGCAACAACAAAAACCAGGGTGGAAGGGCCACGATGTCACTGCTCGATGAATAGAAACCACCTTAGAAAGAGTAACTGGAGTGCTGGTTTATTAGGTCAAATTGTGTGGGCAAGTTCTGTGTGTCATATACTGGTTTGAAAAGCTGTTCTTGAGGAGCAAGGATAACTTGGAAGAATGGACATAAGCTAAAAAAAAAAATTCAATACATAGAAACTGGCCCTTCTGTAACATTATTTACAGTTGGAAGCAAAGTTAAAGATAGTTCTGAAAGTGCTGTGGATTTTTTTAATTTTTTTTAAATTATATTGCCATTAAAAAGTTTAAAAACAATAAACGGAGATAGTGGTGACTGGATATATTTAGAAGCCTTCCCAGGCCTGGGAGCTGAAGCACGCACATTTTCGAGCCGCCGCGTTTCCTTCGTCACTGATGCACCGTCACGGCATAACTTGGAACTTAACAAGCTCACTGTCTGAGAATGTCCTTTGTCTTTCTTTAAACAGGATCACAATTGTCTCTTTGCTAACTGTAATATTTTTAGGAGACTTTATGTGACCCAAAAACACCACAGAGGTTCGTGGAGAGCTTGTGTGATTCTAATACCTGGTTGTGATGGAAAGTCATTTTTGTCTTTGCAATAACTGGGAAATTCTGCTTTCGCGCACTCTGCTTCCTCGAATCTATCCTGTTCCCGTGCTGAATTTGTTCCCACAATTAGTGCAAATATATGCAAAACTATACAACCATGCACACATATTACTGGCCAAGCACCATAAAAATATCAAAGCTACACGGGTATCTCTGAGCTTTTTCAAAAGGCAGAATGTTGTCCACTCTGTTCTAAGGGGGGGAAAAAAAAGCAGTTCTTTGGAGGCCAAACTGGAACAGACAGCAACTACTTTAGTATGTAGCCAGTTTTCATATTTATATATAAATTCATACATTTATATCTTTTATACTTGATGTTATGAATCACCTGCTGGCAGTAAAACTGATGCATTTGTATTTACCTACTTCTTGAAAGACTCCAACAAATGACAAAACTGGGAGACCTCAGTTCAGTGATTTTTTTTTCTTGCTTTTCTTTCTCTGCAACTACTGTCACATGTTGCTCTACAGCAAAAAAGAGCCGCTGAGCGTGACCAGGTGTCCCAAAGCCGCGCTACAGTTCAAACCTCAAAGCTCTAAAGAAGATTCCCGATATTTAGGGAATTTCATATTAGGGTTTATTGAAGTTGTCACATACTTTTGGGGATCTAATTTCACTTTCTGATCTTTAGCAATGGTTGTAATTCTTCATTCAGGAGAGGGAAGAGATTACTTGGTCAGCAGTAATCTCTAACACAGATAATGCCATATAAATATTAGGGGCTTATAAGCATGGACAAGGATTAGGAGCAAAGAGAGAGAACAGAGAGAAAACTGAACAGAGCCAAGATTAAGCACTGGGAAGGGCACGGCAAAAGAAAATACAAGGTCTGTGGCTGAGCTTGTCTCTCCACAGCAGAATATGTGTTTTCCTGGGTAGAACAAGTAGGGTTTATTCACATTCCCCTATTTGTGAACTGCGAGATGTAGAAGTATGGAAATATTACTTGAGATGTGATCATTTTCTCCTGTCATCATCTTCTCTCATCTTCTCTCTTCCCTGAGGCAGCAGAAATATAGAATAATCTCAGGGAATCATCGAGGTTGGGAGGTCTCCGGTCTGACCTCCTACTCAAAGCCCATCCAGCCGGACCAGGTTGCTCAGAGCCTCGTCCAGTTTCTAACTATCATCGAGGCGAAGGATGAAGAAGACCTCCTCCTGACAAATAAGCCAAAATATTGTTGTTTTGGCAACAACCCTCGTCGCTCCAGCAGTGTGCCCCATTAGCAGGCAGGACCCAGAGACGCTCCCGGAGAAGAGAGGCTGGATCCAGACCAACCGCAGGCAGTTGGTTTTGACTCAGGTGGTAACTTGGTCTGCTGGAGTGGGGAAGGAAGATGAGACAGGCAGGAGAAGAGAGATGGAAACAGTAAAGAGAGCAGAAGAGAAACAGGGTAATCCTCAGATTCCTCGAACCATAACTTCCACCTATTTTTCCAGATAACTTCTGAGCAAAATCCCTCAATATCTGGTATCCATATTTGATAGTGCCAAAAATTCCCACTTTGATGTAGCATTTACTTTTCTTTCCAAGCTAGTTTCACTCTGATTCAACAACACTCATAGCAGTTTATTCTTTAAGGTGCCATATCTGCACCTCAAAATAAGGATGGTCAAACCCATCTCCAACTTTCCCCCCAATATTACAGTTGAATTTCTAACATTAAGATTCCTGCTCAAGATGCACCATAAAGCCTACATCCCACATCACCTGGACTTTAACTAAAGTGTTCTTTAAGTCTTATTCCCCCGAGTACATGGAAAGGCACTACCTTCCAAAAAGAAGTTTTGTCTGCAGCGAAACTAGGCAAAACAGGAGCAAAGGCAGTCAAAACTACTCCAAACCAAATATATCCCTGAAAGTCAAAGATTCCCTGGTTTTGAGTCCCCTGTGCCGCTGCTCTTGTTGGGCATCACTTCAGCCAAAAGCACATCCAGCCTAATCTAGTACTTGTGGGATTATTCCATTTTGTTACATACTAACTCCTGACAAATAACTTCAACAATATCTTAAGTGCTTTAGGTCAGCAAAAAAAAAAAAAAAAAAAAAAAAAAAAAAAAAAAAAAATCAAGTAGGGATTACTCTGCATTTTAATACCAGAAGAGAAACTCTGGACCCACAGAAGTCACAGGCAAAGCTCTCTTTGACTTCCAGAGAGACAGAGTTTGCCCCTAAATATATTATTTCTGAATTCACATCTTCAATTCTCTGAAATCCTTTAACACTAAATGTAAGAATCTGTGCAGCTATAGTTTCTAAGAACATTGTTCTCAACAATAAAATGGTGGTAATTTAAAAATTCCTGAGAAAGACGGTAATGAACCACAATACATATTTTAGAACGCAGATGAAAATAACTTCTGCATTATTTTGCGGGAGATGTGAAAACATGAATTAATTGATAGTTCAGGAAAAAAAGTAATTTTCTTTATAATTAAACATCATGATCGTGTAGATCTGCTACACCGACACTGCAAGGTAACAGATACACTTTCGGAGCACTAAGAGTCACCTTGATAACAACTACCAGAAATTTAGAAATTGTTGACTTAAGTTCCGCTTCCGCAGAAGTTCAAAAGAATGAATTACGCTATGGGGAGAAAAGTCAGACTTCTGAGAATTGCAAGGTTTTTAAGGTTCTTTAGGATCCTAAAGGATTGGTCATGTTTATTAGTGCCTACTCAAATGGAAAAAAATCAGCTCAGCTCTCAAATGCTTATTTAGAAAATGCAAATTTCACATATAGCTCCAAACAATACAGCATCTCTTCTTGCTAAACAGAACTGGAAATGGGCGTTTGAAAACTGATATCACACCTTAAATCATCTTGGCTTTTATTTCTTTTTTTTTAATTAAAACTAATGCCAGGATCCTGTAACATATAATTTCCTGTTTTGTGGAAATACTTCTAATCAGGATATATAGGATGGATGTCCCCTTTAAACAGGCTGTTTTCTAACATACGCAATGCAGAAGGGAGTGCTATCATAACACTTCAATAGTTAAGTGACTTTATGAGAAAAATACTTCCAAATGTTTCCTAAAACCTTCCAAACCGCACCAAAGAACATTATCGTAATATTATGTTTCCCTATGGCCTCCAATATTTAAGCTCGCTATTCTCGAAATGATACTTGGATGAAAAATAGAAGTTTATGTAATGTATAAATCGTTCCTAGAAGAAAAGTTGCCTCTAAAATCACTCTGTATAGATGTCAGATATTCTCCATTTTCAATAGCCTTTCCGTATTAATTGAACAAATAGTATGCTGGTGCTTTGGGCTGCACGTGAAGAGTCTGGATTTTAAAACTGAGCAGTCACCGTGTGATCTTATTCATAGCAAATACTGAAAACAATAACTGTCCTAACCGATTACATATCAAGTTGCCCTTAATAGATATCCATATTTCTTGCACAGTATACATAATCCATATAAACTGTATACCATATATCAAAAACATATTCCAGCGAATCCACCATCAAAGAGTTCGTTTATAGTAGGTTTTCATTTGACTCGGGGTTGTAATGTTCTGTGCAAGCATAAGCTAACCATTTCAGGGGTTTTGCCAGCAAGCTGCTTTTTGGCAGATTATTGGCAGTACATATTGGCAACAAACTAGTGCAACTAAGCCCTTCTTATAACTTACAGGTAAATAATGATTTTAATAAATTTATGTAAAATGTTCCACTTGCTGACATCTGGTTTTGATAATTCACTCCACTGCGCAAACGCAAACTTCAGCGTGCGTTTCTCAGGAAAAAGCATATTTCACCTTAATTATTTAACACTTTCTCAGGTACCCCAAGAAAGAAATAAGCAACGAAGCCTACTTTCACTTGAAGATTCAACTGAAGAAAGCCTTATCCGGAAAAGCCAGAGAAATTAATTAAAAATAGTAATTGTAGGCACACAAAAAATCTAAAACACGTTTTGTCATCAACACAACACCCATGTAATAAGAAAAACACGGGGCTATTGTAGAGTTATCTCAGCCCCAGGGCATTCAAATCAGATGGTCCAGTCAACTGCCTCTGGCCCTGAGGACCAGGGGGTGATGCAAAGACTCTGACCTCCATTTGAAAATGTGTTCCTATACTATATTTATTTGCACTTTTTTTGCCCTGCCACTGAAGTTTCGATGTGCACACATTTGTGTCTCAGCTAGGCAGGGTGGGTTACAGGAAATGCTGAGCTTTAATCCCAACTTTGCCAGCGGTTCAGTGTCTCATGGTCCAAACACCAAAAGCTTTTCTCCATCTCTACAACTAGAACGGAGGTAAACGGATCAAGCTTTTGTCAGAAAGCTCTAAAAAAAATTATTACAACTAGTAACAGGGTCCTCAAAGGGAAAAAAAAACAAACAACCAAACCCCAAAAATCTCGGACTTCCTTTTTTTTTGTGGTATAAATCAGGATGACAACGATGCTGATTTAAGATCGCTGAGAATCTGCCCTTCGGCATCCAGGTGCTGACCAGAAGGTTCCTCAGGGAGCCTGCACCACCAAATTCGTGGAAAACACAGGTGGCCCATCACTGAGCTGCCTAGGATATTAAAGACTGTAAAACAAGAGGAGGAATATGCATTTTTGTTGGAAAAAAGGAACAAACAGTATCAATACAAACAGCCCTGTCAGCCTTATACACTACGAGCTGGCAATTAGCAGCCTGGTGACACACCTGCATGGGGACAGGAGGAAGGATGGTGCCCACCCTGTAAGGGGACGCAGACGTGAACAGCTTGAGCTAACACGCGCTATACACTGGGACATGGTCATCTTGAGCATTACTGCACTAAATAGATCATAAAAATAAAAATAAAAATCAGAAACCTTGGAGATGCAAAGAGCTTGACCATGATTGTCCAGCCCAGTGCTCTGCTTCTACAACTCCGAACGTTCTTCTCTTAGAATCACCCTAAACAATCATGGAGAGCAGTACTCTCAGCATCGTACTTCAAGGTTTCTATGGAAATTGGTCAAAGAGATGAAAGCAAGGCCGGCACACGACAATTTGAAGGCAAACGACAAAATCCAAATAAAAGCATTTAGTAACACCAAGGAGAAGTTTCTTCAGTTCTTCCCTCCTCCTGACTCCAAGCCATCACTTCTCAGGACACTGGTTCCCCGACCCGCCATGCTCCATCTGGTGACAACTACCGCCAGATGCCCCCGTGCTCCTCACGTCCTTCACCCCAACATGCTGAACACATAACCGTAATTAAGGGAAGCAATGCACTTTCAAAGGTTTGACAGAGCAAACGCCCATGTCTCTTCTGCTCGTGGCCACATCTCAAAGTTCTCTTAAATAACTTTTAAATGGGGCCTGTAACGAGTAGGAGACAATTATTAAGCATCAGATTTTATTTGTGCCCAATTCAGCTTAGAATTTGCTTGCTGGTTTTGAGCATTTATTCATTTACAGAGTCAGCAGTTGAGGATTTTGCAAGGCTTGGCAACATGGTTAAAACCCAGTGAATTCTTGTCGAGATCTATTGGACATGCTGGTGAAACTCGCTGTTGCTATAGTGGACTTGCTTTTAATTTGATCTGTTTCAAGGATTCGGTATCCTTCCAGCACGTTAGAAACCTAAGGGCATATATTTGTATTGTTTAAAGGCAGGAAATTCTGTGAACTGAAATGAGAACATATCCCTTTTGCCTTTATGGACTTTTGTTATTTTCTTTTCCTTTTGGGGTTTTGGAAACAAAACCAGTGAAAGCTGAAAGTTTGAACAATAGCAAATTACTTTCAAGGAAAAAAAAAAAAAAAGTAAAACACTAAGCCTACTTTTATAACTTTATTCATACGCTTTGTATATATGTAAATTGGACCTACCCGGGCGTCAGAAAATACTATTTGCAGCAGGGCCTTAGACTGCAAGAGGATCATACTCTTTTTGTCCTAAAAGACTGGATTTTTCTGTTTTACTTTATTATTATTCCTTTACTACCTTGTATTAACTTGTACCCCACTGACTTCATGACAGAGCCGATTTGTTTCATGCTAACCACAGAACCAGGGCAATCGCATTTTTACTGTAAGGAAAAAAACTACAAATTTTTGTAGCTCTTTCATGTTAACTCCTTGTCCAAAGAGTCCCGCATCCCGCTTTTAATTGATGCAAAATGTAGCTCGGAATTCCGGGACCGCTGACACTGGATAGACATATACAGTGTCTATACACTGGATAGACGTATGTAACGCTGTGCAGACGTATGAAATGAAAACTGGTGAAAGCCGAATGGGGAATCACATTCTGCTAAAATTAAGAGTTGGGTAGGCATTACCTTTTAGACAACAACAGCGGCAACGTTTCTTACAGCAGTTCTGGACTAATTAGCAGCAGGACTGGAGGTCGGCACGGAGACCTCACCTCAGCAGGACGCGTTCATCCTAGTGCGGCACCACAAAAATACGCCCACGCCGCTTTTGGTACTCCCAACTAGCTCGGTTAGAGCAAAGTCTCTTTATTGCACGTAATGGATTGTACTGTACTACTTTATAAGGATAATTTATAGATTATAGATAGCCACAGTGCTGGAATAGTCGCTGGAACAGTCCTGCCTCACAACAGACTACAGAGATCCAACTAAGCCTGCAAGGAAACTTGCTGGGAGATAGCTCACGTGCGAGAACCTCAACTGCTGCCATTTCAGCGAGAGCCTAAACACTCACCCTCCCCACATATGGCACACAACAAGCCGACTGTTCCTATCTAATAACCGTAATAGCTAAATATAAATTACAGTGGGATGCAAAGCTTGAGAGAGACATTCGACACCCAAGACACTGCCTGGCCACTGGATCTCTCCCAGCGAGTGTTTCTCCGCACTCGCTAATCCCTCTTCCTGGACAGCGGCGATTACGACGTTGGTGAACTGCAGGACTTCGGTTTATTTGCTTTCATTTGGCACAGCGCTTCATGCCCATCTCATCCACTCTCGGAGGTTACAACAACTGAAGCAGGGAGCACAATGAGGCACCATCAATCATCACGATAAACACAGCTCAGCGGTTTCCATGCAGCCAAAGCCGTTGGTGGAGAAGAATCTGAGCGAGAGATTTGCAAGAGCATGGAAGAAACGACTTGACTTTAAGTGCTCCCAATAATGACTTCCAAAGACACACACTCCTGACCATCAAGCCCAGGGAACGAAGAACTGACAGGTAGTCATGTTCATCCATGGATTATCTGTCTTGTCGCTCTCTACATAAAAGCAAAGAGGATCCGTAACTACCAGCTGTAATACTCCTACGGTCTTTCCTGAAGAGGTTGGCAATGACGAGGAAGGCTTGGTTCCCACACCAGACATCACAGAACACACCACCTTTCTGATGGAAAAAACAGGGATCCAAACCCGAGCACCTACAATAACCACAATTACCCCAACTCTTCTTGGGGTCACGTAACCATGCACTCAGAGTACACTGATTAGCCCGTTTCACCCAAGCGGTCGAAGAACAACTAACATTATATTTTGAAATGTAGCAGCATACAAATATTTACATCATACATTCAACACGCATATGCACAACTAACCATAAGCCACCCGTTTATAGGTCCCGCTTACCTTATTCTTGGTTCTACTGAAAATGTATCTAAAGACTCTTGGGGCAAAAATTACAACTAAGTTCATGAACTACACAGAAAATTGGCCGTGACACCATTTATTAAAAGTTATGATATACTAGAAGGTCCAACTAAAAGGAGCAGATGCACTGTTTGCTAACTTGTAGCTGCAGACAGAATTTTTTGTGCCAAGATCAAAAGAACAAGGTGTTCATATAAACGGCATTTTATTTTGATCCTATTATTCTATATGAGCTCGAGGAGAGATCAAAGGAAAAAGTACCCAGGTTTCACTATTAACACTTAGCATAGCTCCAGTCAGAAAATCCTTTCCAGATTGCTGGTGCAATTTTAAAGCCCAACACATTTTTGTTGTTCTGTTGGGTAATATACCTGAAGGCACGCTTTTGATTCCTTCACCACCTTTTCCATTGTGGAAAATTGCTTCTGTGATATATATACACACACAAACATATATACACACACACACACACAAAATTCCAGTTATTTTCGTACCCCAGACAGCCTAGCTTTGGGGAGTACACTGTTTTGGGTTGTACCCTCTATCCCAGAGGGACCGGCTGCCCCGAAGTAGCGACAATATTTTACGGACTGAGTACAACTGTCGGGAAATTCAATACCGTCGGAGTCAAGTACTGCAGTCTGGTTCAGCCTATGCCAATGGCAGTTCCACTGGAAGCAAAGCATACCAGCTTCAACCGAGTATGTAAACAAACCTAATGGGCCTTTAAAACATGTAAAGGTTCCTCCTGATAGCTGGCAAGAATAAATGTGCTTTAATACGTTGTATTACTTATTATGACATTATCCAGGACTACTACTATTAATTAATGTTTCTATTGCCTCTCTTAGAACCCAGCGATGTTGCATAAAGAAGAAATAATAGTATATTGTATTGCTCACAAAGCCAAAGTATGCTAACAAATGTTAATATTCATGCTTTCTTTGAATGTAAGCTTCTCATTGATGATTCGGTACTTTTGGGCAGTCACTTCAGAATTTCACTTCCAGTGGATTTCTTTGACATACTAAAACTTCAGAAATCTGCTAATAAACAGGGATAGGTTATCAGACTGCCTGTGGAAAAATCAGCAATGTAGCACTCATAAGGGGAATAAAAAAAAAAAAAAGGAGTGCATATATCCTTCTTCCCTGCCTTGCCTCCCCCTCCCCGCTTGCTATTAAAGCATTCGTGTTACAAAGTCATTCCAAAGTTTATTGTAAATGCCAAAAAGTGGGCACGGATCCCACACGAGCTGGCTCAGCTATGGCCCACCATCTTGAACATATTCATTTTATCCAACTCAGTTCCAGGAGGGAGTTGAGGGGTTTTGTTTTGGGGCTAGGTGTTGGGGGTTTTTTGGGGTTTTTTTTTGACTTGTCTCTAATAACAGTAGATTGTACATGGGTGAGGGGGTGGGAAATCCTGACTCCAGGAACTTGCACAGTCAACGCTAAATACATGTAGGTGAGCAGTGGCCTCGAATGAACATCACAATTATGGGTTAAACAAGACAAAACGTTTCACGCAGTCGGAATATGCTTGTATTACACACAGCAGCCAGCTGGCTACAAATCCAAGAAGTAAGCTGGAAAGCTTTGGAGTTTAAATGGATGAATACAGATATAAATGGAAGAACAGCGGTTTGTCGCCGTACGAATGGCTTTTAACTGAAAAGAGTGGATTGCTTTTACGAGGGTTTTCCAAAACAGTAACCTTGTTGAGATGAAAAAAAAAAAAAAGAGAGGAAGTATGATGATTGGGACATTCCATATATGTGTATTTTCTATTTTTGTTTTGGGACAGAGAAGTCTGATTCAGCATGTCTGAACAATTTTAACGTGGCTTTACATACAGGTGTTCCGCCCGAATAGGGACGCAAGTTCTTACCTCTGCAGCTGATGATCCACAAACAAGATTATTTATTTATTTCAGATTCAAATTACCACGAGCTGAGCTGTGAGAAGCCATGAACCATTTTTCTTGACATAATTCCAGCTCTAAGTAATGTATGCTCCAGCCTTCTCCGCTCGCTCTGTATGAATTGCTGAACCCACGGCCAACGATCCTACCTGCGTGCAAAACCACCAGACCAACTTGAGGCTGCTAAACCAACATCTTCCTGGCAAGGCACAAAGCATGAGGGAGGCATTTCTGAGACTTTCCTCTCTTTTTTATTAAATAAGTCTGACAGCTAGCAGAACCTTCTGGAATACAGACCCAAGAAACGTCCTGACAGGTTTTCATAAATGGAACCAACCTCAATATCGGATAAACTTTAAAGATATAAAGGAACTTCACAGGCATGACCTACGTTTATATTAATTTTTATACATGTGTATACATAGAAACATAGAAACATAGAATACCAGGTTGGAAGGGACCTCAAGGATCATCTGGTCCAACCTTTCTTGGCAAAAGAACTAATAATTTTTACAAAACTTTTTGATGTTTAAAAGTGGCTGTAAGCTCACAGTTTTGATGTACTCACTGCTGATAGAATCAGATGGAAACTGTAGGAAGACTGATAACGAGTTTGCTCCCCAAAACCTTTCTCCTATATCTCTGAACTGACTGAATGGGAACTGAGAGGGAAAGAACAAAGATTTGCTGTTCTTTACAGTCACGCAACGAAAGTGTAGGTTAAGTACAGGAAATATTTGCAGATTTCAGATATTTTGTGGACCTTTGTTGCTTTTCCTTGCATTCAGATCTAATCTCAGCCCCAGCACAGAGCTGGACTTTCATGTTCTGCGGTCCTTCACTAATAGAAAACCCAACCCACTGGGACACTTAAGCCAAAGTGGACTCAAGATACAGATTTTAACTTCAGCTTTTTGTAGGCATTTATTCATTCTAACTGCATTAAGGAAAAAATGGCTCACCAAGAACAGAAGGCTTAAAGTTGTACTGCTGAATAAATTAAAAAGAAAAAAATTATGTATATTGCGAGTAGAACACACCTACAGACTGGAAAGATACAACTTTTACAAGAAGTTTGGATAGACAATTCGATGGTCCACGTCAAATGTGTCACCATCAGGTGATCTTTAAGCCCCATGGGTATAAAAACAGCAAGACTTTATTTTTAATTTCTGATACCAAATATGCATGTACCTCCAACTCACTCAAGTTACCATTAATAACTACTAGAATATTTTTAGGAGGTCCTTCAAACAGAAGGGTACTATTCTCACTGTAATTTTGAACAAGCAATAAATTGTGTTTGGTTCTTTAGCTTTAATCAAGCATCAATTTTGGATTATTTGTCTGAAGTCAGAATTCTTAAAATAAGCCAGTTTTTTATAGAATCCATTTCTGGAAAAAAAAAATTCCCTCCACAATGAGTGTAATCAGCTATTCTAATAGAACTGGCTCTGATTTGGAGGTAACGTACATGATCATACACAGAAGGAGGGCTGTGTGATTAATTCAAGAGGTGTTCCACTACTGCTCACGTGAATAAGCACAAACACCTCAACGTTGTTTTAATTTCTTTATGCTGCTGTGTCACCTTTGGTTCTCAGCAACTTTTTTGTACTCACATCAGTATTTCATCTTGCACATCTTTTCCTATTGTCTCTACTACCCTGACCCTTTTTCTCTGTTGTCTCCAAATCAAATGTTTTCTTTGTTCAGGAAGACATTGCCTCCTAGTTACACATTCATATTTTAGAATCATAGAATCATAGAATCACTTGGGTTGGAAGAGACCTTCAAGATCATGGAGTCCAACCATAAACCTACATGGCCAAACCCACCCCTAACCCATGTCCCTCAGCACCACGTCCACCCGTCTTTTAAATACCTCCAGGGACGGCGATTCCACCACCTCCCTGGGCAGCCTGTTCCAATGCTTGAGAACCCTTTCGGTAAAGAAGTTTTTCCTAATATCCAACCTAAACCTCCCCTGGCACAACTTGAGGCCATTTCCTCTTGTCCTATCCCTTGTTACTAGGGAGAAGAGATTGACCCCCACCTGGCTATAACCTCCTTTCAGGGAGTTGTAGAGAGTAGAAAGTTGTATTGCGCTCTTCCTGGGCATTGGTCATGTGAAATGCTGAGCACTTTCTTACCACACTGGCAAAAAAAGGGGTTTGAGAATGTGCAGCACGAGGCAGGAGAAGGACTCACAGCATGATGGGCAACTCAAGCATTAAATTTGCCAATCAGCAATATTTGGTGTTGAAAATAGCGCTGAATATGAATAGGAAAATATCTGGCTGTCAGATATTCAGAAGCATTACATGCCAAAACAGTGTTAGGGAAATTTCCAGCTCTCACAAGAGCACTCAGCTAATTCTTGATGGATCATCTGTACCTTTGGGTGCTTTCTGCAAGCACGCTCCTCTTTTTCCTTTATGGTCCTTTGTGAAGAAAACAGGAGATGAAACTCTCACCAGAAAGTAACAACACCATTAACCTCTAAGTACCTTGGATTTTGGTAAACAGTGAGATCACTGGAAATTTTAGCTTCCGTATGTGAATTAGAGGAGAATAATGGGACTGAGCGAAAAATCATGGACTATGTTCATCAATATGTGCCTTTTATGTAAACTAGATTGTTAATTGAAAACCAGTTTTCAGAGTCTCTTAAGGGGCAATCACCTTACGATTAATCAAAGTGCCGTTTTGTTGTGTTTTTAATGGGGGACGTGCTCCTCTGGACCTTCTGAAACCTGCTGGGAGCAGAGTCTGCTGCAGCCAAAGGCTTCGGGGTTTGTGCCTCAGAGCGCGTCTCTCTGGCGGCAGGACGGCGTTGGGAAGGCCAGCCGGCACCGATGGCTCTGCTCACCCCGTTGGCGAGTGACACGCGCAGTTTCCCGGCGGATGTCACTGAACTACAGCGGGAGCAGGTAGATGTGCACCAGCAGCAACTGGACTGGCACAAGGGGCAGGAAGATATTGGGACAACGGGTGCTGCTGAGGCTTGAGATGAAAGCGGTAGATGTGCACCAGCAGCGAATGGACTTGGACAAAGGGCAGGAAGATACTGGGACACCAGGTGCTGCTGAGGCTTGAGATGAAAGCGGTAGATGTGCACCAGCAGCGAATGGACTTGGACAAAGGGCAGGAAGATACTGGGACACCAGGTGCTGCTGAGGCTTGAGATGAAGGCAGGTGACAACCTACAGGACCTATGGATGAAGAACAGACCTGGGACCTGTTGGAATGGGTTTTCAGGGTCCCTTCCAACCTATTTAAGTAGGACTGCGTGGTTGACACGGTTGCACAGGGTCATACAAGGCAGTAGGAACCACGATGGCTGGAGGTGGCTCACCAGTCACTGCATTAGGTCACAGTCCCCAAAATAACAGACTTGCAGCTCCCTTTTTTCAGCAGATCATCGCCGTGCCCCTAGTTTTCAACCCCTTCTTTTCTCTGCACTTTTCTCATTTACCTATGGCTTTCCCTGTTCATCTACTAAAGCCTCCTCTGTCAGCTAGCAGGAGCAAAGTCTTCATGAACAATTTTGGGTTTTTTCCATATGCCCCTCCTTAAAACATTCTTTAACTTACTTGTTTGGTGCCCAGCAGTGACTCATTAAAAAAATAAATCTCATAACAACAACACAGTGATAGATACCAAAGGTGAAAACCGGCAATTATTTAGGACTCAAACAGCCTGAAAATATCTTCAAACAGCATATAGAGAAAAGGTCTGTATTTATCTACACGTATTTCTTTAACGTTTTGATCATCTATTTCAGCAAGAATGACCAACTTAAATTTTTCAGTGTCTTCAAGAACATTATTTCATGCATTTGTATAAAAGGCAGAAAAGTATATATAAATGTTTAAAAAGCAGCCAGGAATATGTGCAAGAGTTTTCATGGAAATGGTGCAATTAGATTTAAAATACCAAGCACTCAAATCACATCTGACATTTGGTCTGAGTTGCTTTTGAATTTGCACCTATGAACAATAAAAAAAATACCAGTTCTGAAGGAGACTGATTATTTCCTTTGCACTATTTTACCACAGAACAGTTATTTTCTCTTTTATACCAGATCTGACAGCCACTCAAATGCGCTGGTTCTGCTGCACACTAAACTAGAAATACGATCCTCGCTTGGAAACTCCTCTCAAAAATATTTTCTTCTGTCAATTCTCAGTAACTTCATTCAATAAGAAGCGTGACTATTGAACTTTTAAAGTATCAATGTTCAGTCATCTTCCTGAGTTTACACATTGCAGCTGCAGGGAAGAAAGATGCTGAAAGACTGTGATCTCTCCCCGTAGTTTAGATGCTTATCATAACCTTTTGTGATATTTAATTGGCACTGCTTTCTCCTCCTTCATTTCCAAATGGATGATTCACAGACTCGGTCTTCCAGGAACCAACCACTTTAGCTATTCTCTGCACTTCCTTCAACTCTTCCTCAACCGCAGCCAGCCCTCTGCTTGACCCCGGCTTTAATAAATGTTCAACTGGAGAGTCTCAGCTAAAATGCATATTAAGGCTTCTGAGAACAGAATGACTAACCAACACCCAAACCCTAGAATTATGACAGCAGGCTTGCCAAACCATCCCACAGCCACTGCGGCTTGTTCGCGGGCTAGAGTGAAGAAGAGGCACGGCTGAAGAAGGTGAAACTCAGATTTCTTATTCAGTAATAATAGAGTGTGTAGTCTGTAACTCTACTCTGAGTTATACACAGGATGTTAATCATAGCTTAATGCAAAACTAGAAGGGTATGGTCTACATCGGGTACTCTTCATTGTAATTATCTGTTAAATTCAAGCTACAACTTGCAAAAAACTACATCAGCAACCCAACAGTTCCCTACAAAAGAGAAACAACTCATCAGCCAGTCATCCTGCTCCACTCACCACGCTTGGACTTCTCCCCCCAGCTCTTCGGTGAAGCTCCCGGCTGACCTCCCACCTTCAACATATGGACACAAGAAGCCTCATCGGTGCTGAGGTCGGTTTGACCACTCACGTTCATTTAGGGTATATATACACTTAATTACCTTCTTGAAAAGTATCTCACCATATTGCTGGACCCACATTTCTATGACCAGCATTGAATACAGGCAATGCTAAGTGAAACTCATTGTCAGACATGATCCCACGAAAGAAAAAACATAGCTTATAAAGCATTTTAAGTGTGTAAGATCTTGTTACTTGTATTAAGTAAATTCCAGGTGCACATTTGAATTCTGTGAGCCTGCAAAACCTAGCAGTACATCCCAGTACATCCATGAGTCTAACCCACGAGCCCATCCTGAACATCCAACCAGATGAGAAGCAGTGCTTGGGTTTGCATGCACCAGATGGTCACAGGCACCAAACTTTAACAAATAAGGTTCTGGGGAAAAACAACATAGTTTTTGCATTAGAAGCAGAAAAAGGAGGCTGAAGAAAGTACCCACCTCTCAGAAGACACTAAGCGTCTTACAGAGAAAAGCAAAGAGCAGAAAGGTCAGTGATAAATTGTACTGTCACTCCAGCAGAAATACAGGAAAAAGCCTCGTATCTCAGGTTCTGACTGAGTGTCCCATCAGGACCCAGAAGGAAGCAAGAGATGACTGAGCGGGCTATTTCAAAAGATCTGCAGTTCTTCCATGCTAAACTTATACTTCGATGCTTGGAGTGAAAAGTGTAACTAACTTCCTGAGTTAACATCATCAGGCGAAAAAGAAACAATGAACAAATGGAAATCTAGCGTCTGGGAGTCAACATGAACATAGAATTTTCTGAATCAGCCACACGAATGAAAAGGGCTGAAGTTACACGCAAGGAAAACACAGATCACAAAACAGAAAACCACCTTGGAGCATTTTCCTGCAATTACTGTATCTCGTTCTTCCAGCAGCACCTACCCTCAAACCACGGTTGGACTCAACGATCTTCAAAGGGCTTTTCCAACCTAAATGATTCTATGATTCACCCATCCAACCGGAGCCCTTCCAGAACACACACTGGTAAGGGATTATTAGACCACATAAAGTTCAAAAAAAGCCTTCTATCAAACAATTACCTAGGAGAACACCCCACTCTCTCAAACGACACCCTAGTCATACACATCACTCATTGCTTCCAGCTAAGACCACTGCATTACAAACCATCTTGGTGTAAAAAAAACCCCCAGACTACTAAATACCCGTAATGCAAACAGTTTGCAAACACCCGGCCCTCACAGCAGCATTAATACCACAGTCACACCACCTCGGCACTCCTGCTCCCTCCATCAACAACTTAACTTGGTTACCACCACCCGCCACCTACGGCACCTCACTCTCAGTGGACTGGTCTTCTATAATGGAAGCAACTATTCCCAACAAGACCATCCTTCAGAAAAAGCAGAACTGTTTACTTCAGAAGCTCAGACTTTTTAATATGTGTATATAAACACACACCTATCATGTGTGTGTGCGTGCATATATATATATATGAATGCACATATGGGAGATTTTCTGAGAAGGAAACTATGGAATCATTTCTAATAGCTATGAACAACTTCCAAACTTACCGTTTTGAGCTCCGAATGGAAAGCTTGTCTACTTAACTGCTTTTTAAGAAAGACTTCTAAAAGTTTAATTTATCCATTTTTTTTTAACATTAAGGTCATGTTATGGTTTGAGAAAACCACAACAATCTCTTGTCGTTTAGACAATTATTCTCTCACCCAATGACACCTCCCCACCCAGGAAGGGGAATCAGGAAAAAACAAGGAAACCTGGGGGTTGAAATATAAACAGATTTAATAGAATAAGACTAAATAGTCAACATTAATAACACTAAAAAACCAGTATTGATCCCGATACCAATATAAAATACACAATACTCAGCCCATTCTATCCATAGGCAGCCGGGCACTCCCAGCAGGGGACAGTAAATGTTGGACACTGCGAGTGCTACGGCTTTGGGAGGAAGGGTCCCAAAGCTCAGGGCTCTGGGACCGGTGCAAGAAGTTCTCAGGATCGCAGCCATCACGGGAGAGAGTGAACTTCACAGCAAACTCTCTAATTTATACTGAATGTGCCATTCACGGTATGAAATAACCCTGTTGGCAGCTTGGGTCAAGTGCCTGGGTCTCGCTCCTCCTCATCCCCGCACCTGGTGAGCTCAGAAACACTGAGACCTTGAAACCCCCACACCATAGCTGGATATAAAGTGAATGTTTTCACAAATTCCGACACTAGAGTCTTCTAAAAGTAGAGAGAAATTAGTCCCGTGTCACTCAGACCAGGACAGGTCATCAAAAAAACCCAGCTACTTCCCTGGTCTTGAGCAGATTTTCATGGAGATGTGGTAAAACACCACGACCATACCTGCATAAAATGAGCTACAAGGAAAAGGTTTACTCTCTGCTTTCTGCGGTTATTCAAGAGCAGAAAATACGAGGACAGTGATTCCTAAGCTTTTTAGCTCACTTCTGTCCCGAATGGCAGAAGTAACTCCTGGTTGGGTACCATTTCAAGGTGGCTTCGGTGCCACCACTGAGGACCTCTTGCCTAACGGCCAACACAGGCGCCGGGAGCCTCCTCGTCCCACCTCTGCTACCTCCCAGCTACTGCTGTTTTCAGCAGTCCCTCGACTTCTCTGTCCAAAATAGCTGGTTATTTTGCCCTGCTGCCAAGAACAGTGGTGCCTGATCTACTCCTGTGGCTTCCTGATTTTACTGTAGCACAACCAATGTCAACAATCAAAAAAAAATTATTTTTTTTTTTACAGAGCACCACATTAAAAAAATCCAGGCTCTTCTAAAAAAAGGTTGTCCTAGGTATAGTGTTTACAAAGAGTAAGAGAAAATGCTATTTTTAAAATTCTGGGAATGCAGTCCTTAACTCAAAATAGTTCCAGAATTACTTGCCATTCATTATCCATTACAATTCTGAACCTGTGTCTAACTTGGAAATTTAGTAGATTTACTCTGAGTTTTATAGCATACTAAACGATTTCATTACTTCTTACAGGAAGTAATACAGAATTATTTGTAGATTCAGTAATGGAACCAGTAAGCCAATGATCTTCCATTTCTGAAGTTCCCCAGTCATCCCGAAATAATAAAAATACATCAAGACAGCAGCAAGAAAGCAAGTGGACAGTTCTCTACAGCATCTCAACAATAAACCAGCAGAACCGCGATACTTCACCAGAATGTTCAAAAACTAAATTGAATGGCAGCATGATTGCAGTGGTTCCAGTTATGTTAATTAGGCTCAATTCATGGTTCATTGATGCTGCAATTACGCTGCAAAGAAATGCTGCAAGCATGCCATCGCATCCTCCTGCAGCCTGCTGAGTACGCGGCCGTTATTCTTCTTGGGGCAAAAAGACTTTCTAAAGAGATAATACGTGGGAGTCACATTTCTACCTGGACCACATGGTTTGCGAAGACGCAGTTAGATGACCGCGCTTTGATACTTTCTTCTTTTTCAGATTTAATAGGAAAATAGGAAAATTTAATTTAATAGCTTTCCAAATTCATCGGCCATTTTTTCAGCAAGCTTCACTTTGCCCATCTGCATGCTAAGCGTACAAATTATAAGCCTTATTAGCCTCATTTCTGTAAAGGAGGTGAAGAGCTTTGCCTAAAGTTATGTACCTCGTCAGTGGAAAGAGAACCTAAGTATCTCCTACCTTCTTTTAATGGCGTCTCCTGATTGACTGTTGTGGACAGGACCCACACACCATCTAAAATGCAAAATCGTCTGCTGTGAAAGATGGTTTAAGTAAGTGACATGATTATTTTTCAGTGTTTCCCTCCACCCAGGGCTCCAGCCTATGCATCAGCAGGAAGGAGGTCTGCCGTGACTCAGGCAACCGTGCTGAGGTTCTGCCAGGTTGTCAGGAACCTGATTTCCCAGATCTTTGGAAGATGGCAATTACGTCCAACTAAATCAAATAATGCCTTTGTGATACGAGAAAGGAACCAAACTATCAATGAAAAATTTATTTTTTAACCCAAAGTATAATTAAATCTATACGCTTGCAGTGGAGAAACTTTGCTATTGCTTTATTTGCATTTACCTGAGTAGCAAACCATTGTTCAGCGTTCAGGTTACTCCTGATAACATTCAGTATACACACAGATGTCCATATATGATGAACATTAAATTCGTATCTTTATATCAATGTTGAAATTAAGATTTATTCTTAATAAATTACAATATGGCTAGATTTAGTCCAAGAAAAATGAACACAGTGCTTAATTCAACAATGTCAGACTTCTAACACTACTGTTTCCTTATTCTCTGAGAATTTTTTGGGAAGTGAAGCCTTTCCTACCTGTTCCTTGGCAAAAATAGGTGAAACAAGACTTCACTATACCAAAGGAATAAACCACGCGAGGACTACAGCAGAGTACTTCAACTGGTATTCACCAGTCCCTTAGATTTACCTGCAACAAGGGTTTCAGTGAGGCATTTTTGAAGTTGTGGAGGCCCCATCCCTAGAAGTGTTTAAGGCCAGGCTGGATGGGGCTTTGAGCAACCTGCTGTAGTCAGAGGTGTCCCTGCCCATGGCAGGGGGGTTGGAACTTGATGATCTTTAAGGTCCCTTCCAACTCTAACCATTCTATGATTCTATGATTCTATGATTTTGTGAAATAACAAGGGGCAAATGGGCATTATACTCTCAACTGTCTGGGAGAAGACACATGATGAGCTGAATACGATGGTCTGCAATGAGAAGGAAATACTTTAAGACGGCAGCAGCTCCTTCTCTAAATGGGTAAGGCGTACTTGCTCTTCAACAGAAGCTTTCAAAGCTTTCCATTTTCTACTGGGTTGAGGAGGCAGGGATGGAGGAAGACAATTTTTCAAACAAGCAGTCAGTCTGTTTAAAAAATGGATCTATTTCAAAAACCTTTCAGAAAACGCATCTTCTGATGCTTTTATTCTCAAAGAAACATTATGTGGAATCAGGTGTCTGAAGAGAAGCTAGGTCAACGCGTATCTCCGAAGAACTAAGTATCCTTAGAGCCTAGTTTCCAGGTTCACAATTGACTTAAGCGCTTTGAAGTTCAAGTCTCATTAAAAACCAATGGTGCTTCAGCACTTAATTTTTAAAAAAAACCAAAATTTAAGCAGATCTTGGGGGAAAAAAAAAAATCTGATACCAGCCACTTCAAAGCTGGCTCTCTGAACTCCGGGATGATTGAGTTTCCGTAATACAATTAGGGTTGTAATGGAGCTGGATTGAAAGCTAGGTTCAGCTTTCAAACAATCTCCCCAAAATAGTTGCAGATGATGTGCATTTTAGCTTTCTGATCCTCAGGTGACACAAGTATGAACGACATTAGTGAGATATGCATTAGAAAGGGAAGGCAATACTCTAACTAGAAATAACCATCTTTTCCACAGATGAATGGACATCCATAACAATTTAATCTAACGAGACATCTAGCTTACATGCCCATTTAAAAAATGATAATGGCACTTGTCTGGCAGGTTTGTTCCACGATGCTTCATTCAATGACTATTCCAGTTCTTTTGCTTTTTTTCACTAATGTTATCGTGGGTCTTTTTCCAGATTAAATCTACCAGCAGTTCTTGCCCAAGCCACAGCTTCAATTAATACCCAATTTGAGTCTTAACACAGGGAATTCATTCACTGACTGAGCTTTGGATCTGGCTTTTGTAATGAGTTTTGTAATGCTCCTAAGACGAGGAACCTAAACCTGTTTGACACTGTAACCAGTCACTATACAAAAAGAAATCTAAAAAGCACAACAGGAATAATAGGCAGGCACTAAATAATGTCAGTTTGGGACATAATTTGTACTTTATGTAAGAGCACAACAAAAAAACCTGTTTTCTGATATATAATTAGCGCAGTGGATCTGGCTCGCAATCTACTCTGCCTACTTAAGCTGGAGTTTCAATGCAACACAGAAAACGATGTCAAGTCTGCCGGACAGGAATGTATGCATTCCAAAAGTTTTATTACTCTCACTTGAAAGCATTACCATGGATAGGAGGAAAACTAAATATTAAATACACCATTAACGGGAAAAATTATTTCAAATCCATGAAGCATGACAAGACACAAGTATACTGTTTCTCATTTTCTTCTTTTCTAATGTACGCTGAGGAGACAGCAGGGTAGTAAGTGGCCAAGGTTCAAATACAGGACATAAACTACATGGAACCAGAAACAGCGTAAGCCTCAAGAACAGCACAAAACTCTGAAGAGAATGAGCAGAGCCTACACTTTGAATTCATTACTGACTTCACACCAACCTTTTCTTGAACGTCGGTAAAGCTGGTATACTGTTAAATCCTACAAACTTTACAGAACTTCAATTTATTTCTTTCAAAGCGACACTCGCCAAATCCGCTCCCAAACCAAAACCGAGGGCTAGTTTATTTTCTCTCGTAAGCAAAGCAGTAAAGTAATATTGTAAAACATAAAGTGGCTATTTTATTGATAACAAAAAAGATGGGCTAATGCCTAATGAATGCCTGCTGCTCACGCACTGAAAAGTTACAGGAATAATAAAAACACTTTTGCCAATTCATTAGGTAGGCAAAACTCACTTTTACAACCCAGGCTAACAATGTGACGTTACTGGTACTCTTTAAGCGTTCGGAGAGAGCATAAATTGGTCCACAAAGGAAGTGGCAGGCTCAGGGGGGCATTAAGAACCCCGTTCCGAGAGCCTTTCTAATTGCAAATACACGCTGCCCTTGGATTAAGTTTAGTCTGACAAAGCGTTCGGTCCAGTATGTGTTACTGGTCAGACCATCAACATCCACCGACTTGAGCGCAGCATCCCCGACGGCACATCTTTACCTATAACACCCCTTCTCCCTTGACACCACCAAGAATGATTCCTCTATTACCTGCAATGATTTATTGGAAGGGCTTTAAAACGTCCCGTGCTTCACAATCTGGACTGAAGGAAGATGGTCAATGGAGGCGATTACATCTTAAAACGACAGATCATCCATTACTGACAGCTTTTATATTTCTCACTTGGAAAAAAAAAAAAAAAAAAAAAGCCCTTGTCTACATATGTATACATAATACACTTGAAATATGTAAGGCGAATATAAAGACTGAGGGTTTAAACCCTCAGTTTATCAGCTCTACAGGCCCAATTTTGCAATCAACTAAACCTACAGTACATTTTCATCAAGTGCTGCAAATCAGCAAAATATTAAATGAATCTTGAAAAAATGATTATGAATCCACAGTTCTGTTTGACTGTATAATTCTATTTAAGATTAAAATTACTATCATAAAAAGGCCACTTTCTGAATGTAATTCCACAAAAACATCATCACAAAAGCTTTTACTGCTATTTATGTCAGAATGTATTTTAAACAGTTCTAATCATTTACCTTTGTGGACACTTAATTAAAATTACAAAACCAATTTTAATCTGTAGTCCAATTAATATGCAAATATATGCAAATGTGGTAAATCAAGGTGGTGATTAAGTTAAGGACACTCTATTTCATGTCTGCTTTAAGTGTGAAAACAAACAATCTTTTTTGTAATTGTACTGATGGATTGTGATGTTTATAGGGTTAGTATGGGGTACAAATGTTTATGCATCAACATTATGCCAAAACAAAGATTTTATACTCTGGAGTGATTTAGCATCCAGCATACATTCAGATGTAACAAAGTCATTTTGCAGTCATCTTGTGAATTAGAATAAGGTCAAAGCAAAGTTAAATTTCTATGTCATCCATTTGTATGGCTATTTAAAATTCAACAATCACTTTCTGATGTGTTAGGTAAGAGCCAAGAAGTCTCAAGAATGGCATATTATCACCCTTTATCATTTAGTGTTCATAATACACTGGTTTATCTTTGATACTATTACAGAAATAGTTCTCCCATTAAGGTGCAAAGATATTCATCCTTTTTAACCCTTTCTCCTCCGCAAGTTCGATTTTTTTTAATCTGCAGCCCAAGGTTCATACGGCAGCGAGGGTTTCTCTGCAGACAGGCACTATGTTCACCAAGTACTGCTGAAGTTCCCGTTTGTACCCATTTTTGTAGCCACTTGTCACCCCTTCTTTCCCCCCGGTTGCTGACCCGCGGAGGCTGATGCCACTTCTCCTTTCCCTGAAGTAAAGCCCATCTGTGGCTCACACAGTTCCACTTCGGGCAGCTACGCTCATGGACTTCAGCAACTGATTTTCTCGGCCAAGAAAATAATCATATTGGCACACGCAGTATTTAATTTTATGGCTTCTTTGAGAAGTACTTGCAAGTTCCGAAAACAGCATAGCTTTCCCCTTGCTTTGTATTCCCAGGAGTCACCAAACCAGTTTGGAACTGGGCTGAGTGCGAAAGGATGGCGTTCACTTCACGTCACACTGTGGCACCCCAGTACAAAACCCCAACCCAAGCTCTCCCTGCAGGCAGGTTTCCTCATGACTGACCAACTCTCCACCAACTACCACAAACATTCATCTCACAAAACATTTCCAAAAAGTTTGTTCAGTGTTGTTCAGCGTTGTTTCCTTTTTTTTAAAACTTTATGTCCAGAATAAGCTTAAGATGAGCTATTATTAGAGTATTTTTACTCCAAATTCTTTATGCTTCTGCATTATTATTGCCACCACAAGATGCAACAATAGGAAATTCAGCTGTACTCAGTAAAGCTGCTTTTAAAAAACACATTCTTGCTTGACTGGATCAGTCTTTTAATGAACACAAAATATTTGAAATACATTTTTAGCATTTTTAACCAGGAAAACGGACATGAAATATTTTTGCAGTAACAGACCTTATAGACTTGCGTTTGTGATGCAAATCTCAGAATACGCACAGCCATACCTATCATTAGGCTTCTGGAAAAAGCAGGACTGACGTATTTACGTGTCTCTCGATTTAAGAGAGGCTGACAAGACACCATAAAATTCACCTGCCAGAGGTTCTAAAAAGATCCTTTAGCACGTGGTTTCTGGCCAAAAAACCAAAACCCAGCCCCTCCTCCCCTGAACTGGACTCTCAAGAAAGAGCTGCTTTCTCCAAAATGTGTGAAAATTTGCATTAGGAACTAGAAAGAGACGAACTCTTGTGATAGTCAGTTCCACCTCCACCAGCTCTCCACCATGAATGATCTGTGTCTAGTTTCCACTGTTTTTCTTCCCTGTGCTTTTCAAAGACGAAAGCACGTTGATTTCCAAAGAGAAGAGCGGCAGAAATAAAAGGATGGGATGGCAGATGCAGCTGGATCCAGCTCCAACAAATGACAATGAAGGAAATTGTGGAAACTTTTCGGTGGGGAGCTGATGGAAGGTGCGAAGGAGAAGATCTCCAGAAAAGAGAGTTGCACTCTGAATAACTGTTAGCCTCTGCATGCTCCAATATCTGACGGCACGTCCGTAACTGTAATTACAGCCCTGCTCTCTGGAAGCGATGAACTTGGGGACCACTGAGCAGGGTTTGCACCAAAGGGCAAAACACCCGATGAGTGTGTCCTGCTGTGGTGGCCACCTCATCACGCAGCTTCATGGGTCTCTGGCTGGGGAACAGCTGTTTCTTACATCAACTGCACATTGCTTGTCCTGCCTGGATGAGAATCGGCACAACGATCACAGATGTGTCAATCCAGCCGGGTCCTCAAGCCGTCCCGTAACAGCAGAGAGAGCATTGACTTCCGCGGGGCTTTCATGGTGGCTAAGGTTGGGTGTTCACACTCCTGGAACCACAGGCTGGTTCCTGGTTCCTGTGGATCAGGATGAACGAGACCTTTGTCACGTCCTGAAGTGTAGGAAAACAGAGCGGCACAGATGCCATGATGCGCACTCAACATGCAAGAAGGTTACCCATGAGCGTGGCTCCGGACACCTCCATCTATTCTTAGAGTCCGAAATCAAACAGGAAGGTATCAAATATGCCAGCAGAGTTCACGGAGCTGCTGATGCTTCGGCTGTAGCTTATTTTTCAGTGGGAGATAAAAGGTGATTCTCTATATTACCTATCATCACAGGATAAACTTCTTGTAACCGGCTGCACTAATACAACAGCACTGCCGACACACTGAAACTTCATCCTTCTGAAGACACATGAGCTTATTTAAGTTTCAAGCCCACACCATTGAAAAACATCTTACTACTGTGTATTCAAGAGTAAGTTTCTCTTTAGCTGTTCTTCTCATCCTTTTTACTATTTGTAGTTTTTAAAGTGCAGCTCTGATTTAAAATGGAACTGCAAATAAGCCATTATTCTTCATCTTTCTCTGAATATTTAACCACTAAAATTTTCTATACCCAGTTTTGCTACACCCAGTTATGAAACATCCCTCATGTGATGATGCAGACAGCAGTTCACATACATATTTAAATAGTCAGGCACCATTTTACCACGAGGACAGAGTGGCATCTACCTCCAAAAGTAGCTCCAGAGGTAAATCACACATCAGCATCAAAGAAAATCAAAAGAAACGCAGCAGCATCTCATTGAGGAACAAAATTTGTAATGCTACAACGAAAAGAAACCAAGCTAAGTATCTAAAAGCAACACCTCCACACACCTTGTATTTAAAACTCTAATCTGTAAATGGTCAAAGTTTTCTTTTAAAACTTGTAAGCGCACAGAAAATTAAAAATCAACTGAGTGATTTTTTGTTTCCTTTTCTATAATGTACAGCATGCTTGTATCACGCTTCTTCACACTAGAAATTCAGGTCTTCTCTGTCCTAGGAGACTTCATGGCGACTGGAGAACTGGAATGAAATGATCACATCATCCCAAGAAAAAAAAAAAATGTGAAAACTGAGCAACTGAGTGCAAAACTGCTCTTTGGGTGAGGTTACCATTGGTTTTAGTTTATTAACCAATATTGAGCTTGTCTGGTTACTAAATAAGAACACATCAGATGGAAGACCTTCCTCTTTGTCTCAACAACCCTCTCTAGTGTAGTGTGAGAGCTGAAAATGAACATGCTTTACCACACGCTGGTCTTCTGTGCGTGTGTTTGGGTGGGAATAGCCTAAACATTTCACAATCATTAAGATTATTAAAAAAAAAAAAAAGCAGAGAAAATAGTAACAAGAAACAAGTATCACCAAACCAAAAACTTTTCTCCAAGTTTCCTTTATGCACTGTAGGGCAACAGAAATCACAGCCCTTGTGGAAAAATGAAAAACCCTATTTTTTTTGCTGGCTCGCTTTCAAGTCTTCTCTCCTGTTTGAGATACCATCCTCCTGTAAGTTTTGACTGAGTGCCTTAAAAGAAGACCCTCATTTACCTATTATTTAATACTGACTTAAATTACTGGGTTTCTTCAGTTTCTGACCTCCTGTATTTTATGATGTATTTAAAACACTTTGACTCTTATGAACCATTTAATTAAACAGATAATAACTGCACATTTGTCCTACTTGCCATTCACCAAAGTTAAGTTTCAACATTACTTCTGAACCTCTCCTGTACGCCTCTCGTTCACCAGCTTTTCTTTCAAATTACCAGGAGGAAAAAAATTGTCCTTGATTATTTCTATGATACTGATGACATCGACACATGGCGTCGCAAAAATTGAGACATAAATTTGCAATTTTTAAGTCTATGGATACTGTTTGATCAAGTCTGGCTGGAAGAAGAAATCTGATTCTCAGATGATATAAACTGCTTGATTTGACTTCCATGGAACTGCAGCCCTTTAAGCCAGCTGAAGATCTGGTCCACAAACCATCAGGCATGGTTGGTCAAACCAACCATTTAGAAACGTTGATCTCTCTGTTGTCTGCACCAGACTACATTACACAGAACAGATTACAGCCGTAAGGAAGGAAAGTTCCCTGAGCTGTATAACAAACGAGACAGAAAACTCTCTGTATTCAGCTCAATATTCCACCGTTATTTTGGTTACAAGATTTATGGCATACTTGTTGCCCGACTAAGGCAATTCACAAGGTAGACATCTACTCGGTTGTTTGGCTTCGTCAATAAATTGGAGTCTCTATCAGAATCAGATGCTTACTTTTCAAAATTAAAGAACCCTTGTCACAGTTAAAACACTTTCACGTGCCTAAAGTACTTACTGTGGTTGTGCTGGAAAGGGCCTTTAGGTCTGCATTACAATTGTCACGTTTTCTGGTTATATTTTAAAAAGTTAAAAAAATAAATTTTTGCTGGACACATAATACGAACCTTTACTTGAAGACGAAATATATCTGTGACTTGAAACGAGAGTATTGATCACTAATGAATAGGAATGGCGATCAGAATATCATCTAATAAAAGGTAGGCATGATGGGATATCCTGCTGGCTTTCAATGAGAAAATGGGATTCTGCCTGGCTTTGCTTTGCTGGTTTGAAGCTGTGCCATTTCATCTAACAGCAGGTGTAAGCCCCAATAGGACCAGGATACGTGCCGGCCAAAGATGACTGCTTTTTTGGGACTGACCTAGCAGGATCCTGGTGTAGGAGCACCAACATGGGTTGAAAAATGTCTGTGTGAGGGTCCCTGGTTTTGTTTTTTATAAAACCTGTGGCTAGGAATTCCATAGAAGGCACAAAATACCACGTACGCTGCTGCCTTGTGAACTGGTGTCACAGAGGGCAATGGGGGAATAATGGAGGGATTCCTTTCTTTTTTACACACTTTTCTGATAAACCTGCCTAAATAATTGATTTTGGTACTGACTCAGGCAGTATGGCTCAGTTCTTCCGGCTCATTTCAAAAGCCTAGGCATTTGCAATGGTTTTGGACCTTCTCCCACAACAACGAGACTCTAATGAGGGGGAAAAGGAGGCAATAAACTATTAAGACTGTCTCAGAAATTCCATCTTTGGCTTAGACTGCTCCCCAAATAGGTCCTGCTTGAAATATTAAAATCTTGATTATTAGTAAATAAAACAACAGAGCGTACTGGGTTCCTACAAGCTCAAGTGTGCGTGTGTGCGCGCGCGCATACGCATGCATGAGCACATGTGTCAAGAACTTCTGTTCAGCCTTTCATGGCAAATCAGCCGATGATAAATACTTTCAAGCTATTTGGAAATGTGGTTTCATAGTTCAGTCCTTTGGGGCTTGAGAAGTTTGCTCCTCACGTCTCTGGGGCATTACACAGTAATCTCTGAAAAACTGCATGCTAGATTAGCCCTGAGGATCTTACTGATGATAAAAGGTACTGAGGAACTCTACATTTATGAGGCTTGATGGAGGCCCGCGCCTCCCAGTCACGCATGGGAGGTCCATCGCCCTGTGAAGGGTCAGGAACAGAAAGCAGACAGCAGTGGCATAAATCTCAAGCTGTCGGAGTATCACCAAGGTACAAAAATCCACAACCACGTCTTTTCATGGTCATGTTCAAATAGCCCTTTTGGTTTCCACCACCGGGCAAGCTTTTATTTCCTACATCCCAACTCTACGTTGCCGTCCCCGCTATGTTTGTAGCATGTTACAATTAATGATGCCAGCACGTAGGCAGTTGTGAGGACCTGTCCCCATCGACATCCACAGTTCCCGACACTTCAGTCTCACTCAATGCCTCATTCATCCCCTCACATTACCCTTCCCTATTGCTGCTCCATCCTCAGCCAGAAGAACTCTACACGTCTTGTAGCATCTCTGTATGGTCGATGATGCTCTACTGTAAGGCTGGTGACTAAAGACATGGATTACAACATAAGCTCTGGCAGAGGAACACCTCACCAGTAGATAATGTTGCAGGTTGTCCCAGTGATTTTATGATTTCTCCAATTAATACTATAAAATAACACACAGAATTACATAGCTTATGGGTAATAAAGCAAAAAGAACTTCTCCCCGCTGAAAAGCTCTGATAAATAATATAATTTAAGCGCAAAGGTCATTTGTTTTGCACGCCGGTAAGTTATACCAGCTTTGTTGGAAATGGTCCCCACAGAGAAGTAACAATTTTGCTTTGTGGGTAACTGCTGTTGTGATTAGTATTGAAAAGACCACGCAATTTAACTATTAGACCACATCAATTAGAGACGGAGTACATCAACTCTACCTTCTAACCAGTGCAATACTCCACCCTAGATGAATTCTCTATACATTTAGTAGCAGATTTACGCACTATTCTCTACATTTAAAGACTCCAAAAACTTCAGAAAAATTATGCTGTTCATCCTGTTTCTACCGTCACATGCCACAGAAACATTCTGACAAATATAATAATATTTTAAAGCTGACTAAAAGCAATGAACTACAAAATAGTCTCATTTATGACAACATTAACACATTACCCTCATTCTTTTGGATGAGGAAAGGCCATACATCGGTGAAGATCAAGAAAATTATCTTCACTTTGATAGAAGAGCTGATGTGGATGATCGAAAATTTGAAATTTATGAGTATTTTACTTTTCCTATATTAAAAAATAAACCTCACTACGGCAAAGTTTCTACATATTGTGCCCCAGTATAAAAAACTCGATGGTTATGAGAAGACAGGCAAAGAAGAGAAGACTGATGATGGAGCTGCTTGTTGCACAGAAAATGAGTGAGCACCTAAAAAGCACCGCGTTGATTTATTATGCACATAGGCAGGACTCTAAGAGAGCACGTAGATATTATCTCCAGCATGATTCATTAATAGGTTAAGTTCTGCTGCTAGAATTGTTTACGTATTTCACCTCTTTCCAATCAACTGAACAATGTACTGTTGGAGTACAAAATTAGAAGTGCCTGGTTTCTAGTCTAGGACAATTCTCCATGAGCATATTTAAACTTAGCGTGAACCTGGATACAATTTAAAAGAAGCCGGGGAAAGAGAAGACAATAGAAAAGGTTGTTGTGGGAAGCCCTGATGCACAGGAACAGCACCGCTTGGAAAGGATACAACCCCACCTTCCCACTTAAGTTTACAAAAGGAACGTCAAAATTAACACGGGAAGCGCCATGACAGCAACCACTTTGCCTAAAATTCCATACGTCTATGAGACAAAGCTCACGCTTGCTAAGCACCACGACATGCAGAGAAGTTCAGTGAGATCAACCACTTCTTTCACACTGTCCACAGCAATTCTAGCAGCATTCTGAGCATCAGCCCCTGCATGGTAAGGATGCTGATCATGGGTTTCTGCCAGCTGGAAGCTCCTCAAGAGGTGGGGTTTAAAGCCCTTTTACCAGCAATGTAACTTAATCCCTGTTTATTCACTCTGCGCCTTTACAGAAGTTGATATTCAAAGGTAAAAAATGAAAATGAACAGAGGGCACTATGCGGGACGCCAGCTTTCTGATCCTCAGTGGTGGCACACAGAAAATCAAGTTCAAGTTTAATTGTCGGAATACAGTCATAGCGTCGTCACTCTCGCTGGAATTACGGATACCTAAAGACTGCTGTTATAAGAAATAAAATCACCTGGTGGCAGAACTCCATGCACCAAGCAAACCTGACTTTAACCAACATGCTGATTATCATTTTCAGCCCAATGATACTGTGCACATGAGCCTGGGTTAAGCACTGCTTGCAGATGAGCATTTGTTTCAAAATATTCCCAAATATTGCTTTCCAGCAGCTTTGCTTTCCCGACTCCAGCAGGGCCAGGACCGGACCCCCGTGCAGCCACGCGCAAGGCCCGGGCACCGTGCATTATTACCATGCAAACCCGACATCTCACCTGATATTTACATCCCTATTAACTTTATACCTCGAGAAATAAGGAAAGTGCAGCCTCCCGCCCCTCTTCCAGAGGCGTAAAAAAAAATTGCAGAATTTTATTTATGGGCACACACCAATTCTTGATAACAAAATAACTAATTGTTCCCAATAATTTACTCTTGTCAGACAGCAGTAGTACTTTTTACTCTTTGCCATAAATTTTCGTCATCCGCAGTAATTCAGACCATTCAGAAGAATGGGATTTAAAAATAATATTTAAACAACGCGGCGGATAACAACTAAGAGGTGCCCACAAGAGACGTACTTAGACGCCTGCTAAATATATTTACCGAAGTCAACAACGGAGTCGCATTTGGCAATTCGACGTTTTAAAGCTATTGTCTCAATTAGGCCAAAAAGGAGGATACTGCTTATGACTGCAAGTCTCTGCCTGCATTCATTTATTGTTCAGTTCACAGTCTCTGAATACAACACAATCCTCCAACGGAGTCAGCTTTCATAATTCAGCAGTACAAAGTCTGCAAACACATGTAACCTAGATCCATATTTCACAGTGACAGCATATGATAGCAGAATGTGAAGTATTAATGCTAGTGTCACTACAGTCCTACACTCTACTGCACTTTAAGAGAAAGCAGCTGCTGAGATGAAATGTGTGCCAACTGTCTGAAGACAGAAACATAAGAAACATTCCTTCTGTTACAAAGGGAGAGACACACACAAACAGACTTTCTTTTAGACTCAACAAGCACAAAGTTTCTTACTTTCGCCTTTTACATTTCTATTTCAAAACCCCGCGCGCGCGCGTGCGCTGGGGAAGACGTGCCTGGATGGAAGCCACTGCCTGGTCCGTGGAGGAGCTCTCCAAGCAGAGGAGGGTCAGGTGAAGGCGATGCCACCGCTACGGGAAACTGCCGGAACGGTGACGCCAACCCGGCACAGTTCCCCAAAATCACTTATCGATACAGAAAAACCCAGTTCCCACCAAACAGCTGGCGCGGTGTGAGACATGATCATCCTGCGCGCTGGCGGGAGAAGCTTTAGGACCTTCCAGGAACACTACTGCGGCTTTCCAAAAGCCAAAGCGGTGCCATGCTCTCCTGCCTGTCAACGTCTTCATCCTAACCCATCCTCGTGGAGCACGTGGCGCGGACCTGCGGCGGAGAGATTTCTTAATTAGACGACGGGACACGCTACCCATTTGTAAATCGGATTAATAAGCTGCACTTTTTCCCTCTGTTCTCCTTACAAAGATCGGTGGAGAACCTGCCCTTCTTCATTTGTTTCTCACCCTGGAGCAACCAGACCGAGTGATGTTCCCCATAAGGTATCAGCCCTTTTTAAGCACGGCGCTACAGTAAGAGTGTGACATAATCTGAAAGGTTCGGCCATAATTCACTTAAAAACCAGTACAACCTCATTGACCTCCTTATCAAACAATTTATTGTGCATTTCCAGACTGGACAATGAAATAGAGGAGGCAAGGTATTAATGGTGACACTATTTGGCAAGCTCATAGTGCAGTTCATTCAGAAGGCAATTTTAAAATTGAATGAAGAGGTTTGACTAGGCAATAAAAACAGCCACAATGCCAGTGAACAGTACTTAGGAGGAAAGCCTCTAATTATCCTATTTATAAATCAACAGCAATTTTACTGATGACTTCTTCTCAAACTTGATTAAAATAACTTCAAAAAAATTAAAAAATAATCAGATCACATTTATTTTATTAAATTACAATTTAAAAGTATTATTGATTCTCTTCATAAATGAAAATGATAAAAACTTGAGGACAAGAATGAGACAACATTTTTTAAGAGAAACATTTGTACAACACTCTGCAACATAATTATAGTGCTGCCCTTGGGGAAGGGGATTTTATTTTATAATGAGAATGTTTACACTGTTATGGGGTTCAATCTATCTGGGAGGGAAGGTTAAACTTCTTTCCATTAAAGACAGCCTTATAATGAAAAGCTCTGAAAGGAGAATGGAGTCTAATATAGTAGATGTAATGGCCTATTAAATGATTCACACACACAAAATGAATCAAATTCATTGTATCTTACTGCTCTTTTATGACAAAATTGTTGAAAAAATAAAACTATTGTCAAGATAATTGCATATTACATATACTGTATTACTGTAACTACTATTCTTATTGGGTGACCCAGAGTCTACATTTTAGGTACATTAATAGGACATTACATTTTAAATACTTTATAGTATTGGAATGTTGCACAAAAATCCCACTTTCACTCTGAAGGCAAAAATCAATTTAGACTTAAAGTCATGCTGCAATTCTGCATCATTCTTTTTCAATTAAGTTTTTGCATACATTCTTTATGATGTCATTTCTACATTCCTGCAACAGATGTTTGTTTATATCCCAATTTACTGAAATGCTGCTGTACTAGTTCCTGCTATTTTGAACCTAACCTCTACAACTAGCTTGTGTTTCCAAAACACACTACAATAAATGTTTTCTTAAACTTGTCCCCTCAATCTACTGCTAGAAATCAACAGCTCTGATCACTACACGGTAAAGGACATTGTTCTTAAAGAAGCTTGAACGTTTTTTAAAAAAGAAGAAATTAAATAAAAGCCACGGTACATCTCTAAAAATAGGTATGTATCAGTAGGTCAAAAAAGAGAAAACTTTCGGGTTTCGCATGCAGGATTGCAAATTGCATTTCCTTTGTTAAGACCTGATTTTACATATCAGGTCTATAATGATTTTACATATGCAGATCTATAATGCAATAATTTGACCTGTCAGTAACAGCTCTGTAATAATAATTACTGTTCATTAAGGAGCTAATCTTGCAAACATACATGCCGACTGAGGAAGTCTACATGACTGTGGTCACCCACCCATCGAACTGTCCATACGTACTCAAGCACAGTTATATCAAACATCACAAACCTTGTATTATTATCTTTTTGGGGTGCTAATGCTTCTAAATACCGACTGTGTTACTTTCACGTGTTGGAAAGTCGCAGGATGTACCAGGTGCTATCACAGCGCAAGGGAAAGTACTAGTAACATGGAAATTAGAATATTCTGCGTCCTTTTATCAAATAAATTAAACAGACAATCAGCAGCGGCCAGAGCGACCGCTTTTCCAGACAAATGGTCAAAATCTGGGACACCACAAACGGTTAAAACTTCAGATTTCAGGAGGTACTAAGGTTAAGTTTATAGAAGCCTTTGCAGATATACTGAGAACTTTAAAGTACCTAGCAATCTCAAATAATTTCAACTGAGCTGTATAAAAAATAAGCCAGAATTTCTACAGCCTCCTGATGGTATTTAGACTTCTCAGGGGAGTACAACCTTGCAGAATTCGATTCTTATATTTTCATGAATGAAACCAGTGGCCAAAGGACTTAGTTAAGCATTTGAAGGCTTCCACATTTATTTTGAGCTTTAAGACCCTTTTCCAGTATTAAAAATATTTCAACTTATTTATTATTATTTATGATATAGGAGGGGAGTTTAGTGCAAGCACCAAAGCGTGAGTGTTGCATGAGGAGCCACATCAAACACGGTTGCTTCCATCCAGCTTCTTGGGGGAACCTGCTCGTTTAGGGCAGAAAGCCCAATCTTTCTTACAGACAGCTGGCTATGGAAACTAGCATATTTTAAACACATTCACCTCTTAGGCTACCTATGCTTGATGGATTCTTTGTGTAATTGAAAATCAATCTAAAATTTGACACCCAATTTCAGAGCACAAGACTATTTCTTAAAGTTTTTAACATTGAAAATTGAGGCAACAAAAATCAGTTTAGATATATTTTAATTACAGGAAGTAAGACAGGGATTTCCTCACTTAGCTTTCTCTTAGGAGAATTCAAAATAACAGAAATAGTCCAAACTTTACAATCTGAAGTGAGATTGGCCTCTCCTGCAGCTCATGCCCTCTTCCAGATAGGAAGCCCCAGTGCCTGAGCACCAGTCAATGGCTATTAAACATGACTGCAATAAAACAAACTAATCATTCACATCTCATGGAGGCATCCAGTAGAAGAAGGTGAGAAATTAGAAAACAGTATCTATTTTCAGAAAGAAGAAAAGTGGTGGAATCAACAGCAATTCCTTTATGTTGCTTATAAAAGTAAGATACATTGTTGAGAATGAAGTTCAAACCCATCAACCCACCAAGACTCTTCTCTATTTAGATGAATAAAGTAACCGCATACAAGTAGGTGATACATAAGGAGACGGAGAAATTACCAATGTAGAAGGTAGCGAACGTAAATGAAAAATGGTAAGGGGTATTGAGGCCAAAATTAGGTTATTTTCCAAAGGTGCAGCAGTAGAGTAGAGTGGGAAGTCTGAAAGGTAGCACAGTAAGCAGAGAACAGGCAATAGAGAAATTAGCCCATTAAATAAATGGACTCCTAATTTACCAGTGAAGAAGCCACTCAGGGACGGTTTCTACGACCAAAGGTAGACAAGGTAGATTTTATTAAAAGGACGCTCTAAGAAGCTTCATGTTGCGAGACTACAGGCCTTGCTCGACATTAACTACGCCACTCGGGGTAGAACAATGCCAATAATACACATTATCCAGCAGACACATCTCAATTTAGTGGGACTGCCCTTATGTGGGACGAACATTCACTCAACAACCACTACCAGCGGAGGTTCACCAAATCAGGCATTTATTTTCTCCTCCCCCTGGTATCTGTTTCCAGAACCTGCCTCCTCCTCTCTTTACTAAGAGTAGATTACCCGTACTTCAGGCATGGTTATTACTGCACTGGAAGAGTGCTGACACACCATACTTGTTTAATGGTTGCCCGTAGCTAACGCACCATATACGAGGATGCGCCGCATGTCCTCCCCAGTCATTGTGTTTGAGTATCTGTACTCACCTAACGACTGCTCCAGGGATAGTTTGAGTTTCTAGATGAAGAAGAGTGCCATTCCCCCATGAAAAGGCTTGAAGACAGGCTATTAAATAACAGAGTTTGCACCTCTGAAGACAACGAGGTGCACAAGACAAAATTCACACACCCAAACAAAGCATCTTCATCGTTGCGAGGCACCCTCTTAGTTAACCTGCGCTTCTGAAATTTAACAAAGTTACCAAATGCTTTGCAAACTCCATTCTTCTCAAGCAAAATCCATTTGTTTTCTTTATAGTAGGTCTTTTAAAAGGGAGTCATAACTCATGGATTACAACATGTTTCTACCTTTTCAATCTGAATTTCATAAGAATAAAATAAACCACAAATGAAAGTGCTTGTACCAGGCACGTTGAACCTTTCTTCTTCTATTAGCATATCAGTCTGCAATCATAACTAGATCAATAGCAAAGATATCTGCTTAAAAGAGCACCATGCTTTCTTTTGTCAGAAATTCATTACTTTTTATTAGGGTCATTGCTTGAAAACTTCAAAACACCATATGGACCTAATTGTGGTTTATTTTGGCAAAAAGGAAGACACTGTAGAACAATTGAGGCATTACATTCTACAATTCCATTACTTTCATCCCTCTCCGTTTTATTACTGTGTCATTAAAGGCAACTTGAGTGAGCGAAGAATTATAGTGTCATGTGTACGGGCTAGTAGATTAATAACAAAACACACTCAAGTTTAAAGGTATCTAACAGCTGTTTTCATTATTTTGTGTAAATACGCTTGAAGCATATCTATCTGATTAGTGGATAGAGTGCTCTTCTCTGTCACATGCCATGGGCACTGCTATGTGCAAGTAATCAAAGTGCTCAGAAAATGAGTTTACATTGTTCACTGCTGAAATACACAAATGTCAGAAAGTGACTGCGCATCAAAGCTTAGGCAAATCATCTGCCGCAAACAAACAGACTCCAATGCACATCGCAGCTTTAAACGGTCCTCGGCAGCACAATGACTGAGCAGGACTTATTGCCAGCCCAAACGAAGGGACGCTCGCGGAATAATAAGTGGCCAACGTATAGATACGCCGACAAGTTCAGCACCGAGTACCTCCCGAAAGAGCTGGGCTGCTCTCAGAACCAAAAATACCACGTTTTCATCTCAGAAATAGCGGGCAACTTTATATGTGCCAGACAAGGTTTCGCTAGGAGAACAAAAGGATAATTTTTTACCTGCTATGGCTTTTCTTAAAAATTATTTTTCAATATTTTTTTATTATTTTTAAATTTATTTTGTGACTAGGTTACCAGGAATCCTGACAGATAACACACACACA
>VZSF01002066.1:216365-259454 GCA_013398295.1 Chionis minor | reverse complement strand
CGCCTTTTTTTTGGCAACAAAAGGAAGAGTTTAGGCACCCGGAAAGGGGCAAATCCTCTCTTTTCCATATATAGTCACATAATTCAAGATCCGAAATCCAAAATCAGCTGACAGATAACGTAAGTGAACTCCAAAACCAAAAGACCTGTGATGAAGTTTGATGAAGGACAGATAAAATTTCAGTCACTGAAAGGAATTACTGCATAAAAAGTTCTTTCTGCGATTCATTTGCTTCTAGCGCAGATTGAGGCAATTTTAGCATTAAGCTACTCTACACAAGGATGAAAATGAAAGAGCCATACAGACTCCCCAAAATAAGAAAGTTAAAATAAACTCATTCTGGCTCCAAGGAGCTCAACAGAAAAATCTGATCTATCCAAATGCTTCAGTGAGGAGAAGTAAACTGAGGCAAAACCCAGAAGGGTGCTTACAACGCCACAATATGCCAACATTTTGCCTGAGGATGGCTCTTGCTGAAGCTCATCTCACCTAATCCCTTCCCCAAGCTCTGTGGTTGTCAACCCGTGGTACCACCTCAGTTTGCGTTGTCTTCTGAGGGATGCTCAGGCCACCACAGAACAACAAACTCCAAGACCGAGGCCTCAAAAGCTCCAGTGTGTCGAAGGAAGAGGAGAGGAGGGACCAAACCCACTGGCCATGACATGGCTTTCTTCAAAAGCACTACAATGTCCAGATGATCCCAGTATACAGATAGAAGCAAAAACATTCCCCTCATTTTCTTCCCTTCCCACCACAGTCATTATGAATCTCGGCTAATGGAAATTCCTCCTGATCCCAAATACGGTGAGAGGTTGAACACACGAGGAAAAGGCACCTTGTAGGACACTGCTCACGTAGGGAACACCTGATGAATGAAATACAAGACAAACGTCGTGCATGGTACACAGAGCAGACTGGTCTTCTGCTGTGTCTTTCATAGAGGCTGGAAACACACACTCTCCTTCATGGACCCGTTCAGGTCTCAAGACGGAAGTCAGTATGTGACCATCTCATAGTCCATCTCTTTTCATCTTCATTTTGGGGATATCATCATAGCAAACATCTGCAACTGCCTGGCACTACTCCTGTATTCTTTAACCAACTATTCTATGAAGTTATCAAATTACTCTTAATTTTCCATAGTGTTCCCACAGTCATTTCAAAACGTAATGCCTCTCAGGAAAAAAACGCAAAACAAACAACCACTCCACACACCCTTTTTTTCACTTCCAGCCTGAGTCATTTAATAATGACCAATTTATACCTAGTGGATGTTGCAAGGATTATCCTGGAACTTAAATAATTCCTCCTCTTTCATGGCATTTATCCTCTGACTGTATTTATAAAGATTAACATATATCCCCTTCTCAACCTTTATTTTGCTAGGACAAGTGAACCATACTCTTTTAATCGGCTCTCATAATACAGATTCTCCTAATGATCCTAGCAGCAATTCTCTCTACCTGTTTCACAGTTGCAATTCATCTTTCTTGAACATGGGTGACCAGAACAACATACAATTTTTGAGTGCTTTACATAGCTACACTAATCTATATCTTTAAAAAATACCTTTTCTATTACGTATGAGGATCACATAAGCTGTTTTTTTTAATTTGGTATGGTGCAGCTGTACTGCTGCTTGGTGCATCTCCAGCAGCAAGCGGTCACATCTGTGTGTTCTTTACATTCCATATTTACTTGCACAGCCATATACGACAGCCCACAATTCAGGGACCAAGAGAAGGAAGATCTCCTTGCTTCCCTATTTAATCAGCTGGAGATGGAAAGTGCTTAGAGGGTTTACAGGAGAACACGGCTGTGAACAGTTTTGGGGGGTTTTTGGGAGACAAAGTTGTGGAAATGATGACCCAGAGCCCCATCAAAGAGCATCCACAATGAGTATTCTGGCACAGAAGGGGGAACATACCTAAAATCAAATCCATCCTGGAGAAATTAAATCAGAGTCTCTTCAAGCGGTGCAGAACCAGCGCTAAGAGACACCTGTGGTTTCTGGATGAAAAGAGCTGACAAGGGAGGACAAGTGGAAAGACGAGGGCTCTGGCGTGATGGGGAGGCATTACGCACCATTAATCCCACAGATAGTCGGGCATTAACAAAACCAGAGACAACGTGGTCTGCTGCTGAATCCCAGGATTGTAAGGGGACAGGAATAACACAAGGTGGGCCAAAGATGGATAAAGTCCTTAGTTTTTTGCAAGCCTGACCTGACTACTACTTAGGAGTAATCTTAAAAGAAGCCGGGGCAGTTTTATGAGGAATCCACCCTAAAATTAATTACAGGTTGTCTGATTCAACGAATATCTGATTTAGTCTTCCTGGCCATTGTTAGTGCCTACAACATTGCTTGAAGAACAGACGACTGAACATAATAATATCTTGTCACACAATATCCGAAACCCCTTTGCTGCAAAGATGGGTTTCTCAACACACAAAATGCCCCATCGCTAAGTAAGCCAATACAATGCAAAGATCTTTTCTCACACATACTTGAGGAAAAGAAGTTGGGAAAGCATTTCTGGACTTGGCTCTCCCATAGCTCTACAGCTAGCGTCCCTACTACTTGGTGCTCGTCAGCCCAAAATTCTGATGAACCCTCATTACTATTTAGACACGTATCTTTTCAATAGTAAAGCTGAACAGTCTCCTACCTTAAAAGCACTTCTGGTACGTTTACGTTGGGATTTTCATATTTTTAAATGTATGCTATTTGAATTATTCAAAGGGAAGAAGAGGAGGAATATTTCATCTGGGAGTCACAACTGAGCAGGGGGAATGTCCAAAATATAAAATATTAAATAATCTTAGCTGCAAATGCAAAATCAAAAAAAAAAGAAAAAACCTAAACAGATTAAAATACTCCTTGCACAACAAAGAAATTAGCTGTGATTTGGCAAAATTAAAAATCATTTAACTTCATCCCATTTGGTTCTGTATAAATAAAACATCTGTATTAAATTGTTCTTACACATTACAGAAAGGTCATCTCCATAGGCCTGGAGAGCTGTGTTTCAAGTTTCCTCTTCAAACTTAAAACTGCGATTTTATGTATTCCATCGTGTAATTTTGTTCTCTTATTCTCTGTTCTCTGAAATTCCTACAGAACCTCTTAGTATCTTCTCCACTGACACTTCCATCTAACGGTACCTCTGATTTTAACTTGAATTGGTTGTCTGCCATCTAGCACACGACAGTGCTCGAAGCAGATCCAACCCACTTCAATTTTAGTTTCGCGTTTAATAACGATTTGCAAGGCTATCTGTAATTCCACCCGCCTTTAAAAAGGTTCTGGATTGTTTTGGGTTTTTTTTCATTTGGGTTTTTGGTATTTTTCCCCCTCCTCCCCTCAAACTAACACTGTGCTCAAGACAAAGCATGGCTTTTTCTAAAGGTATTGCCATTCCCCCACAACCGGTAACAGAGATTCCTTCATTCTCTGAAAAACAATTCCTGGAAACATTTTGTATTCTTGGTGAAGAGTCTCTAAAAACTTCGATATCCCTTCCTATTCCTCGTCTTTTCGGCGATTTGTAGCACATTACCCACTTTTTTTTCCATTACATTACAACAACAAATGTCTGGAATATTTAAGCAGTAAGGTTCTGTCACTGCCTCATGTAGCAACTAAGAAGTAATATGCCCAACACGACTGCTTCCCTCTCTGTTACAATTCCGTAAGCATGAAATCCCTTTAAAGAAAAACAAAACAAAAAAAATCCACCTCCACTTCTATGCAATATTCATGAATTTCATAATAAAAAATACGGACTTGTTCAAACGTTGAAGGGCAGTATTTTGAAATGCAAAAATGCAGCAGGGACAGCTTTGTCTATAAAAACCATCTTTCACACATGCGAAGGATTTCAGTCTGTCCCTTCCTACGGGCTGGAAGCGAGCTGGCCGCGGCCACGCGACTCGATAGCCCGCGTGTAGTCCTGCGTGCCACCTCTCTCCACCCGTGGTACCCCTGTAACTCACGCCGAGCGCCCTCAGCTCCCACCGACCACAGCGAAAATGAGGGTATTTAGCATTTTGTAGGATCCTACTGCTAATCAACAGCCTTTTCTACTCTTTGAACGGAAGAAAAAAACCATCAGCTCGACTCCACTTCTGCCACGACAATTTTAAGCAGTTAAATTTCAACTTCCCTGACTCTTTTTACAACAATTTGATGACCTCTGAAAGTATTTCATGTCTGAATCCTCCTGTACAGGGATGATATTTAACCCGATCCCAGCCCTGAGAAGAAATACTGTTGGGAAAGGCGAGGAGAAAGACAGATGGAGAACTGAGGTAGGAAGGCGGAGAAAGCCCAAAGCAGCGCTTGCGTTTATTACACTTTAAAAAAATCACATCAAATCGATGAAAACTTTTACTACTGTGGAAATTAAAGTAAAAATATATTATTGTTTTTATTCCGAGTAAGTACAGTTGAATTACTGTATTACAGATAGACCAATCCCGGAAGAATTAAAAGCGCCATCCATACCAGTTGCTGATGAAGGTGTCATTTTCATCTCCTCTCCCATGACATCCCTCAACTTCAAATGCCCACATATATTACAGCAAGGTAGTCTATTCTCTTTATGAGCTGCAGAGAAATTATTATGCATGGAAGTGCATAATAATCCAGTCCAGTCGTGACTCTAGCACTGACTTCCCACATGAATATGCACGAATCAATTAAACCTCTGAATGCATCAATTTCCTTCTCGAGTAGTAATGATAATAATAATAATAGCTGCCCATTGTATAGGGCACCGCATATAATATTTTTAATGCCTGCTAATGAAATGTGCTATTAATTATTAGGATGTGGTTTGTTTTTGAAAGCCAAGTACCCGCGCGTCTCAACTGGGTATTCAGTGACACAACTTGAACATTTCCAACAAACTGGCTACGGGAAAGCGCTTACAAGTACTAGGGCAAATCCTACTTAAAAAATCAAACGGTATTTAAATCAGCATCAGAACTTGCAGCTCTTACCAGCTCTGCTGCAGAGAAATTTGCAGCTAAGGGGTTAATCAGATTAGATGGGAGTGGTTATAGGCTCCGTGCCACAGGTTTTGCCCTTTGTGGCTTCTCACATCCCAGACTTGGAAAATATGAGCTGTGATACTGAGAAAGGTAAGAAGCCAGCACAGCCCCATAGTGATAAATGAGTTTGCATCATCTGTCATTAGAACTTCCTGCCAACAGGGTCATTCCCTATTAAATTACCACTTGTCAATGTTTAAAATACTGATTGATAAATGACTGTGCCAAAACTGATAACACGACAGCTTTTATTTTCTAATATTCTTGGTTACCACATTCTGCTACTTCAAGATACAGATATAGTAGGTTTTTTCCAAGTGCTCTAGTGAAAGACAATTTAATCTAATACAAAACTAACAGGTACTGTATAATGATTGGTCCTGATATACATTACATACTATTCTTCTTGCCAAAATAAACCTACTGGCGATTTAGCGATACGGGTAGATCCAAGTTTCACATTTCATCAAATGCTAGTAATCTGTTTTATCAATATAAACTGCATTTTAATGAAAAAATTCTTTTCTTCAGTACACTTCACTTTTAATGCCCCAGAGTATAATAATTCGTTCATGCTGTAGAACAAGAATGTTTTACAAGACCTTAACTCTCCAGAGAAATTTCTCTGTAAATACAAAATGCAAGTTTTATGGGAATGTGTTGTATGCAACATGAGCAGTACCCAACATAATAAAAAACTAGGTTGCACAGAGAATTCCGCCTAAGTATCCTTGTGAGCTATTGTGAGACTAAATGGTTATTATGATAGCGTTTAGTGGAATACCTATACGACAGATAAAAGAGAGTCAGTAAAACTATTTCTGTCCCCAAATAGATAAAAAGAAATTACTTTTTAGAAAGTTTTGCAAAACAAATACATCCCAGCCGACTGTCTACCCAGGCCCTGTTCTAGGAGGGCACTTTCAGGCTGCTGCTGCTGCTGCTGCTGCTGGAGAGTTCTGGGGATAAATATTTTGGGGATAAAACTGGCACATTCTGCCTGGAAGACCTGGCTGAGGCAACAGCTTCTCCCCTGCCATCCAGAGAGAGAGAATGGAAACTCCAACATCACCCCCCAACCTCCCCGACAGTCCAGGGTGCACACATGGAGGAAGCACCACGTCAGAAAGCACCACTGGATATGGAGATGCTTGATTCAACCTTCATTCAACCCTTCATTCAACCACCCAACTGCCCACTGCAGGTGCCGCTGTCTGCACTTACCACTTACCCCAGCGATGCAGAAGGGAACCGACCCACAGCCAAAGGCTCCACAACTGAAAGACTCCATTTTATGTCCCTTTTAAGCCAGTACTGCACTTTCCTCCCAATAGGTGTCGTGTCCCAGATCTCGAGAGCATCCCTCATGCTCGTTGCGCATGCCACCACCAACCCTCAAAACCCGCTGGCGGCAGGTGAGGAGGAGAGACATTTAGGGGAGTAATTTCCATCACCCAGTTCTTCAGCAGCAAGCCCCAAGGTAGGAGCAGTCTACTGGCATTTTCTAATTATGCTAACTACCCATAAACCGTGGTGGCAGGGAGGCTGTGCCTACCAGAAAGAGCACGGCGCACCATGGAGATGCCTGAGCCACCACCAAAGGTGGCAGCTAGCCTCAGTACCAGAATCACTATCATTAGCATACAACTCCACCTAAGCTAATACATGCTATTTCACTAGAAGGCTAATTAGCCAAAAACTGCTCTTCTAAGGTATACTGCTTCCCATATGCAAGACAGCTCACTAGAGCTCACTTGGGTACCGCTGCTGAGCATCGCTCTGTGCGACGTAGACACGTCCCCAGTGCCCATCGATAGCTTCGGGCTCTTGTGGATCCAAGCCTCCCCCTCCTTGTTGACATATGTATTTTTCCAGCACAGCAAAGCTATTCTATAGCGTTCCAGTTACAGAGCAAGGGGGAGGCTCTTAGTTACCTAAACACAGGTCTGAAGTTCAGTCCTGCAAGCCTGGTCCAAGTAACGCAATTTTCATTTCCCCAAAAACTGGCTCCTCCACACGTGACAGTCACATTTCTGTACAAGAGACACAGTCAGCGTCTTTTAAAAACTTCTGCTTTAGTCAGGAACTCCCTTGACTGTCCCTAAAGTACTCTCTAAATTGGCAAATTCTGCCTCTCTTACACTATAACTAAAAAAAAATAAAATCAAATGGTTGAAAATGTCCTGTGAACTGTACTAAGTTATAAAAGCAAATGAAGAAACAACAGTCTAAAGTCTTCAATTCTGCTTCAAAATGTGTAATGCAAAGAGTACAAGACGCTCACTAACAAGTTCCACTTAAAAGAAGCTATTTTTATTTTCTGCTGTAATCCTCATCCTCTCATGTTTCTTTTATATTATTCCACCTTAGTCCAATGCACATTTTGTGCTCTTAGGAACGTTACTTCATTGTTGTTTATAAAAACATCTTCCTTTTTTACCACATTGCGCTAATAATAAAGATATACTACAGTCAGAGGAATTGTAATAATAACCAGAATAACCAGAATTTTCATTGAAACGAATTCCAAGAGGTACCTAATCTGACCTTGTTTTGCTGATTGCCATAGACGGTACGGATGCAGATGGACCAAGAGAATTCACACACAATATCAACATGACCTTCCAGAGGTGTTCCAACGGGCTCTGCTGGCACATGGAGATGCAAGTACCAAAGGCAACATCAGTAGAAAGGGGATTTTCTCCCTGGACCATAGTTTTCCAGTGCAAACATGGAAGCAGATTATATCAAAACTGACTCTACTGATTGTATAGGAAAAAAAATAACAGCATTTAGGATTTTATTTACATTACAATAGAAAATAAATTGAAATTTAGCCAATGACAATGGAAGTGTGAATTACAATGTATTTAATTCACTCTGTTGTAAAAAACCAGCTTAATATACAGCCCATATGGCACATAAGATCAGCTACTGGTCTACATCCCTTGCAATACCCATGCACTATGAAGTGACAGCCTTAACGCGGAGTTCTATTTGTCTCCAAGCTTAGATGCAGCCCGATACTTATGTCTACATCATATATTTCACCAGAATGTATAAAAAGCAGAATTCCAAGTCCGAAATGATAGAGGATGAGTAGATACAGAGTAGCTATGGCACCACGGGATGCAACATGGAAGCCAGTCGTTGTCAGAACCAGAAAAACAGGAGCATTAGGTCAGTAAATTTCTTACTCTGCTAAATCCTCAAATCCTTTCATCTCTTCTCATTGTCAGATAAGGACCACGGTCCGGTTGTTTGCTCTGGGAACACCACTATGTGCCCTTACGACAAATAAGTTATTAAAAAGAAGAATCTTTGTAAAAAAGCATTGATAACCTCCACTCCAAAGCAGAAAAGCAGTGATTAGATACCCATCTGAAATATATAAATATACACTACACATACGTATAACAGCACATCTAGTAGTATTCAGAGGTATTTCCTAGGGTATCCTTCATTATATTCGCTCTTAAGTGATCGTTTACCACACTGCTTGTGTTAGCTCGTGTACCCATCACCTACAGTAACTACATTAAAGGTAGATCCATTACAGGAATAACTCCTTTATGCTCCTTTATTGCACTGGTTTTGATCAAGGGTCAGATATATTTTATTTTTGCCTTGCAATTGCAATATTAGTCTAACGTAACCTTTAAAAGATCCCCATCACATGCACGAGGACGATTTCTTGGATCAGCCCTCTCCTAAGTCCAAACAAAGATTACATCTAAGACACAAACACACCCTGAGATGTTCACACGCAAAATAAAAGAGGTCAAAGTAAAGAGAAAAAAAAAAAAATCATCCTGGTTATTTTGCCTTCAGAATTTTTAAATATTTTCCCAACATCTCAGCAAAATTATGCATTTAAAAAAGACTGCAGGCACTGAAACGATTGTCAGTCATGCAAATAATCACTTACTTACACTGTATGAGTTTGGTTTGGATAAAGCAAATTACCATTTGAAAATAACTTGAAAAACACTCTGGGCTAAGAGCTTGCTTTATAAATTTTAGCTTGGCCACAATTTTTCTTAACCTTTTTGTCCTCAGTCTCCATTCAGTCACTACAAGTAATCCAGTCAAAAATTAAAAAAAGAGCATTCAATTGCCATAGGTGCATTCAAAATTATTTAAAACAGGATCTTGCAAAGAAATAGTAAATACTGGCTGCAGTTGAAGGTCAAAGCCCGAAGAACTTCAGAGTCATGCAGAAGCAGTCCTTCCTTCTGCTTTTTTTTTCCTGTGATAATATTGGGCTTTGTCTAAAAACCCCCAGATCTTACATCTAGAGTTAGTTGTTGAATAAAACACGTATTAGAAATACGTGTAAGAAATACAGGGCTGATACTAATCTGTGTTTCTAATTACTGTGCTGAGAAAGTTGTACAGTCACGCAGTTCTGTGTGAACATCTTAATTTTGTCCATTGCTGCTGAAAATAGCTGTTCAATATAATTTCAAGGGCCACAACCGTGACAAAAATGTGCAAGGTGTCCAGCTTTGTGAGACGAGGATTAATGTACGAGGACATTAAGAAGAGCGCACAGTAAGACGTGAGATCTCCCCACTGGACCAGTTTGGGTAGCAGACTACTGATTTTAGCCACCTAATCACCTCCTGCTTTGGACAAACGATCGCTGTGCATATGACTTCAGCCTAATTTGTCAGGTCTCGTTTGACCCCATCTGCCAGGGCTGACAAGTCCAAAAGAGCTGATTTAATACACGAGACAGGGTTATCACAACATCATCTCCAAAACTAGGCTTGGGCCACATGACGTCCTAAGGTATGCCAGAAACCACAAGACCCTTTTAAAACGGCTGGCTATCAAATATGCCAAGCATTCACACCGCATTCCCTCACTCTTGAAAACACGGCCTCTACGAAGCAATAGTAGAGCCCCAAAGATATATAGGTTCTGATCTCCACTGCCATCCAGGCAGCCACGTCCCTAAGGAACCCATGGAGGATTTTAACCCCCTTGCCAAAAACACAGGTTTAAAGACTTAACTTTAGACATCCAGTTCTAAAGGGTTTGCATCAGCGCTTTAGAATCCAAAGTTTTCCAAGATCCTGCAACGCAAACTTGGCAGCGTGAACATCAATAGAGTGGCCGACCTCAGCTCCCGTACTAAAACTCTCTCTACCCCAAACCACCACAAATGTGTATTTAGTCTTTGAAACCACCGTACGTACAAGCCGGTCAGGGACAAAGATCTCAAGTGTGGCCAGAACTTATTATCAGATCAAAAACTGGAGTCTTGCAGCGTCATTATGGTGCCTTCCATCCTTATTTCAGCAAAAAAACCCCTACCCAGCATCGTGTTGGTTTTAAGAGTATAATCAAATTGCAGAATAATACTCTATTTAGTACCGGTCCCATTGAAGCAAAGTTCCTGTTCGGTGGGAGGAGAGTGCCTTATAACAGGAAAAACAATTGTGCCAGGTTTAATCAAAAGTGAAAAGGATCTAGCGAATGTTCCCTTTGAGCCACATAACCCACCGCTAATTTCAAGACGGGCTCTGAAAGGAGGGTAATAAAAAACGTCCTTCAGAGTAACCGAGGAAGACTGAAGAGCAACTACCGCCGCAGCTAATGCCAACATCTGCAAGTCTGCTCCCTGCCACCGGCGTGCTTTTCACCTACCTGGAAAGCAATAAAAGAAGAGGTAGGGGAGGGAGGAGGGAATAAAATCCCACTGCAACACACCGAGGGAAATATAGCTTCTTGACTGCAGGCTTATCACTTTTACTGTTCTCTAGCATTTCTTTCTCCTCCTTGACCTCCCCTGTACAAATATATACAGAGCCGAGGAGCAGGCGACTCCTTAAAGACTAAAACAAGTGGGAAATCACTAAAACAAGTGGGAAATCACTCATCCTGAACGATGCAAGTTTGTACGGCAGGCACTACGGACAGGCTCGGCAGATCAAACGCTGCCTGAATAGCCTCTGATTATGGAAATCCATTTATCAATTAGGGGATTTTGCATATTATCAAACTCTTTCATTAACGATGCTTTAGCTGATTAGTTAGAACATCACCATAAATAGAGAGTTTTGACAGGCTGGAGGCAATTTATGACGTGGAAAATGTACTGACCTGCTCACATCAGGAAACCTGACAGGAAAATAAAGAACTTGGCACTTCGGTCTGATTATTTTTTCCAAATCCTTAGGTCTGTGGTCAGGAATCAGCTTCATAAATTTTCCAATGGATGTAAGAAACGATTCCATATTAAAAGCAGAGTTGAACACCACAACATCAGCAACCAAACTGTAAAAAGTGGTTAAGATTAATGAATGTACTGCTGCTACAAAAGGAACAGAATTATTTTAAATGCAATGAAAACAGGATACATATTCTTATAAACAAACAAAAGGTGCAAGTGTAACGCTAATTAAAATCAGCCTTTTCACGTGAATTAGGAGTAGCATATGTATCTTAATTAGAAATGGTTTGATTTCTGTCTACTTGCTCCTGGGTTTTTTTAATAAAGTAATAAATTATTATTACTAATCGAAAGAAGCACCTCCTATTCTATTTGTGGATCACTTTTTATTCAGAAAATGGTAAGAATAATATTACCGTTATTATCTCTTAAAAGCATTCTAAACAGATAAGGCCCACTGTAAGAGGACTTTTATAGAAGTAAACTTGGAAGGAAATGAGAATATCTTAGAAATTATCCTACGCGCTGAAGGACAACTTACCTTTGGCTAACCTACCTTCGACTGTGTCAGGTAGCAGGATACTAGAGAAATAGAGTATTATTTTAACCTATGCATACATAATTCTGATTAAAAAGTATATTCACTTTTAAATATACATATAAAAACACACATATATACACATACACAAAACACAGCACGTGGTACCAAAAAAAAGTTTGAAAAATTTTGGTGTACTAATGCCACGTTTTGTTCCTTAGTGCTGTGTTTTAAATCAACTGGATCATTGCTAATTTTAAGACGTAGTTAGATGATAATGTCGGTATTATTTCTGTACTGAGAGTCAGGCAGGGGAAAACAAGAAGCTAGCAAAAAACCTGAAATAACTGGAAGTTTATCCTGGAAGGGCTGACACAATCTTAGCTACACCGGCGAACACGCAACGCCAGCAGAGGTAGGCAATGCTTTATGGCCGGTTGGTTTTCTCAATACGTTATATATTGTAATACAGACCTCCAGGTCATAAGATACATTGGGGACAGGCGTTCATAAGTCACCAGGCTGGTGAAAAGTATATTTGAGGTGAGAGGCTGTCATTCATCCTCGCTGCATCTCACTGCTGCCTGGTCAAGGAAGAGGACTGACACTGCTCACCAAAGCAGCAGGAGCCAGCAGGAAAAGCAAAAAACCACAACATTCGAGAGAAACAATCCTTTTAAAGCGGGCTGCGGGGAGCTGAAATGCTTTCTGGAATCCTCCCCCCTTCCCCACCTATGGCTTTTAACCCCTTAGTCTCCCCGTTTTTGTACAAACGACCCAGTCATCTTGTCTGCACTGATTTACAGACGAGGCGAGACGACGCAGGAGCCCGGCGCGTTGCTTTGCTGCCCTCTGACACGTAGCAAAGGCTCCACCACCGTCACCGCTGCTTCTCTTCTGCACGAAGTCTTATCTGACCAACTTTGTCCTACAGGTTCTGCATATCACTGGCAAATTACAAAGGTCCCATCACCGTCACTGCCTGAGCAGCTAAAAGAAATCTCAGGCATCACTGAAAAGCGTGACTTTATTATACTAACTCTACCGAAAAAGCAGAGAGGGGGAAAAAAAAATAATCTCCTCCTTAATTATCCAAAGCGCCAACCTGAAAATTCAAAACCCTCTAATTTTAATCATCTCCAAAATCTTTACGCAAAACTGGAAAGATATGTTTTCACATTTCTAACAGATTTGGAAGTAGGCATTTCTTTGCAGATGACCACAGGTAGTTACAAAGAGTACAGAGGAGATGGCTTCTATCTGCTCTTAAAAATGGGGTTCCTGCAGCAACTGAAAGGGAAGATGAATATTGTATCCCTACACAGAGAAGCTATTGGAGGGTGAAGGAGACAGAATGGAGCATCTGTAGAACTCTTTTTGTTTTTTAGGGCAAGATACTTTTATTATCTTAAAAACTTGAGGATAAATGTATGTCAGCTCACAATAGCTGTGTGAAAAGTAACCGCTACGAGAAAGCAAAATATATACACCAAAAAAAATGTTCCTTGCCCCAGTGCCAAACCCCACATCTTTTTGTTACAAAATCTGAAAATGGCTGCTACTGTTTTCAAAAGATCTTTCATTATACTTGCCCATCTTTCCTGCTCAGTAAGTGAAACATGTTGCAAATGCTGTGGCAGAAGCAGCTACAGAATGGCCGGAGTACACACAGATCGTTACGTGAGAAACTTCCATGTCAACTGGCTTAAATTATAAAGAGGCAAAAGCTTAATTTATGCCTTAAAATGCTTAAACCCTATTCCTAATAATTCTCCTACTAACAGATAGGTGAGAAAGATCGTGGAAATGAATTTATTTCCGTTCAAAACAACTTGAGTTTTGCTGTTTCACTTAGGCTTGTACAGTGCCTAACCACAAAGCTTTTCAGCATTGCTGTTATTAACTTCTTTCATTAACTCAGATTCGAGAAATACATTTGTTTTTAGCAACAATAAAGGACCGCAGCCTTTAAAACGTCTGGGTATTTTAGCACTGCACAATTTCTGAATACTAGATGAAAAAAATATAAGGATTTATCTGGTATGTTTACTGCCCTCTCTTCAGAAGAAAAGTGCCGCAGTACATTTTAATTTCTGTTTATTTCCCTAAAACCCTCTATATAATTTCAGTTGGATGCAGTAAAAGCTACGGCCAAGCAAGAGCTGATTAGCTGCAGCTTTGCGAAGCATCCGTGAGACAAAGCATCTTGCTTACGGCCAAGACGCGGGTCAAAATCCCCACCACGAACGGGCAGCCATGGTCGCCCAATCCAGCATGGGTGGACTTGATGCAAGAGATTAAGATGGGTTTGTAGAGCAGATTGTTTCTGCCACAGCACTTTTATCAGCCTCTGTTGGGGACCCTGCCGGCACCCTGGTTTGCTACAGGGTCATCATTTATACAGAGGAGGACTCCTCGGGCTTACGGTGCTGCCCGGTTGTAGACAGGAGGACACCTTAAATAACACGGAGCGGTGCGAGAAACACCTACCATGAAAGAATCTGGTTGTATCCATATTGAAAATCCCTTTCCTGGCATTTCTGGACAGGATACACCAATTGATTCTCGTGGAAGTAGAGGACCTTTTTCAATTTGCCGAGGTCAGGGCGGAGGGCGGCGAGTTCAGCCAGGTTAAGCACCGAGCTTGCGAAGAGGATCCTGGAAAACAAGGAGAGCAGTGTTCCCTGCCGGTGAGCAGGCTCGCAGGGGTCACCCCTTCCCCTGCTTCCCCCTCCCCAAGAAAAACATCACCCCTATAGGGACACATCAATAGTTAAGCCTTAATACCGTGTAGCAGCATTCGAAGTTTTGATCTCTTAAAAAGCAGCTGCTAAGAACCCAACTAGAAAAGCACCGAATCTCATTGGTCTTCCCAGCTCGGTTACAGAGAGATGCAAAATAAAAAAAAAAAAAAAAGCTGGATGGATTTTATTGAAAAAGGCAAGAAAAGCTGTATCTGAAGGACAAATGGAACAAAGATAAGGCTGACTAGGGAATACTTTGCTTGCCAGTTTCATTACACTTTACTTCTTTATGCAACCAACTACTGAAATTCAATATATGAGCAGGAATGGCACATGTTCATGTTATGACATAAACCCTTTTGATTTACGCAGTGTACTTATCTAGTATAGTCTGGGTTTCTTTTTTTTTTTCTCTTCACCCTTTTTCTGTTTTATTTTCACATTTTTATTAGGTATCCTCTGTAATGAAATGTTGTTTCTACCCTTGCACCCCAGCATTGCCATAGCGCTCCCACTATTCCACAGTCCACAACACCGCACGCGTCCTTCAATTATAAAAGGAGGCACAAACAACACTAACAAGCTGCTATCTCAGCCTCGTATAACTTACCAGGCTATCAGAAAATGAATGTATTTAAATGTGTAATATGAAATCGTGACCCCAGTGTAACCAGTGGCAGATTTCCCTGCATTTCACCAAAAGTAGGCGAGCAACTCCTGTTGAAAATCCGTATTTTTCCTGTTGAAAATAAGGTTAGGGCTGCTTTCAAGCAAAGCGAATCCTGAATCTAGAGAGAACTGCAGAGCCGTAGACATTTCTCATCACAAGGAATTAAAAAAAATAAATAAAAATTGAGATCTGGTGTTTATTGCACATAAAACATTAAGCTTTAATAAACTAACTTTTCAACATAGTATGTTACTGATTATTTTTTTTTTGCTATCCACCGTTTTAGTGCCTCAGATTCAGCATGGACTTATGCAACATTTAATTCTTATAAAATCTTGCCTATTTTTATTCCTATTCTTCATCCTATTTCATCCCTATTCTTCCTATTTTCACATGGATTTTGTGTTCAAGATTACTACCAAACTGACAGCACCAATATTAAAAACTTCTGGTCCTGGCTGTCAACCTTAAAACTCGTAGGAACTTCCCCAAATAGCCATATATATCATAACATCACCTATGCTAACACACAGCGTTCTTAGATAATCTGTATCTACAGAACAAACACTTCCTAGAGAACAGATCCTGTATCCATCTTCATCAACTGGAGTCAATGCTAATCTGAAAGGCTTACCAAAGTAAGAGACGAATGTTATTGCCTTGTTCATCAAATATTTGATCGTTCTAAAGGGACTGTCAAACAGAATGCCAATTAAGATCCAAGCTCGGGTTTATTATGAGCCATACCAAGAGGGGAAAAAAAATAGTTTTAGGTAAGTCATCACTTATTTGTCACAGAGAGTAATAACCTCTGGACCTCGTAACGACCTGGGTGCCGGACTCAAAAGCAGAGGCAGGAAAACTTCCTAGGGGCGATGCAATACCCCTGCTCGGTGCTGGCTGCGAGTTCAGCCCCAGAGTGACAAAGAAAAATATAAACAGGAGAAAACATACCCCAAATATTACAAAAAAAGGAGAGGAAATGGTTGCTTGGAAAAATTTTGGCTATTTCTCGACTGCATTATAGTTTATCCTTCCCTTTAGTGATTTTTCAGAAAACCTGTTTCTGAGTTAGGAAGAAAACTGAATTGCTGCAGGATGGCGCCTATGGATGTGGCTGCGTTTGAACGAGGCGAGGGGAAAAAAAAGAGACGGCACATTGGGATTGAAATCGGGGGAAGTGGTAAGAGACACAGAAGAGAGCGGAAAGAGAAGACAGTGGGGTGGTCAAGGTTGACAGGACTACTGGAGAGAAAGGGGCATCATGGAGCACGATGAGAAACGAAATCCAAGATTCAAGCTTGGACAAAACCACGTAGCTCTGGAACCTCTGAACTCGCTCATATGGACAAAGGAATAACTAGGAGAGGAACATGAAAAAAAGTTGGTTATATTGATGGGAAAGGAAAATAATGTTTGCAGTACCGGCTTAGGCAAACCGGAGGATTCAAGAACATCATTAGAGAGAGCTGGAGGCTGGCTTCTAGTAAGGCAAGAAAGGCCAAAACCTTGGAAAACTTGCAAGAAGTAGGCCCAGATTTTCTCCACTGTAAATGGGAAGGGATAAAACTCAATTAACAAGCAAACCGCTTATCGCCACCCAGCCCATCAATAAGCCAGTGTCAAGAGAAAACCGTTGCGATTACTAGCAAATTCAGACTGAGAGTCTGAAATGACAACGCTTACGTTTCTTACAGAAAAAAAAAAAAATAATAATAATAAACCAAACACCAGCTGAGTGGCGATATCATCAGGAAACACCCTTCTGGATTCGCTTGCGCATCGCCAGAATTGAACCCAACAGATGAGATGTTCTTATACGTGTTTCTTTACAGGCATAAACGCTGCTAACTACCAGCGATAACCGATTTCTCCAGCATTATAAGCTTAAATAACACCTGACAGCGCGAGTCCCCACGAACATGCCCACCCAGCAGCCGCGCGTGGGGCTGATGGACTCACGCAGGGCACCGGAGGATACACTGGAGCGTTATTTCCACTTAACACCTACTACAAGGGGAAGAAAGGAAAGTTTATTATAACGTAACGTGCGACATAAATATATGTCAGTTGTCATTCCGTGTGACATCAACTCTCATTTCACCTCAGGTTATTATTTAAGTAATAAATCCTAACAAGGTGAGCTTTATCATCCCACGGAGTGTATCCGGGAGGTAGAGACACAAGGTGATGGCAAGAACGCTCGAAACATGATAATTCCTGACAGCTGCTGCTTGAGCACAAGTTAAATTGAACAGTTTATCTCAGCATAAAGATGTTATAAGGTTTTATGTTTAATTTAAAAAAATTAACATAAAACCCAGAGAAAGCAGAGTTAGGCAATCTTTCACAAACATGACATACTACAATCACTGTATAAGCTGGATTAGTACTTATTACCATGCTACTAGAGAATTAAGCTGTTTTTAGACCACCAAAGAGCTTTAAATTGCAACTTTTGTCTCTGTAAGAGAAACCTATATTTAAAACGTCTGTTAAATTCAAATTAACAGCTACATCATTAACTTACCATCTCACACACACACACACACACACCCCCCCCCACATTTCAACTGCTATTGTGGTGTTCTTATCTAGACCTATCAACGCTCCAACACAGAATATGGACAGTACTGGTGCACAAATGTATTGTGCGCATCCTCGCAAAATCTGCGCTGAAGGTCACATTTCGAAGCTCTCCTCCCCAAAATGCACCCAATTCCTTTTTTCTGCGTTACAAATGACCTTCGTCCATAGAGCAGGACCATCTCGCACGCAGCAGCCCCCACTGCCTTGGAGCCTGGCCAAATTTCAGGGCCACCATGCCCACAAGCTCTGGTCTTACACTAAGCTTGTGCTTAATCCGAATCACTTAATAGTCCTTCTGACTTCTGAGGAACTACTTAGGTGAATTAAGTTAAGCGTGTGCTTAATTCATACAAATATTCATGGGAGGGAAGCTGAGCGTGCTTGCAGGTTCAGAGCCGTGATGAGGCCAGAGAACGCTCTGACCTTTGCTATTGTCTTTCTCATTATTTTACACCAAAGGACTGAAAAAATCCATAAAATAGAAAAGCCTTTTTCTTTTTTTTTTTAATGACCAGCAGACAAAATGGTCTCCATTTAGATCAAGTAAATATAAAAGTAAAGGTGCTAAAGTATTTTTATTTTGCTCTGTCAATCTTCTGTGTGTCACATAACTATGATTTACTCTTTTACAGCACCGCCCTAAATCTTTCAGTTAAATTCCCATGCAACTTAACTAAAACCACATTTTGCCTTCCCCTTTGGAGACCGACCACACAGGGCACATTTACACATCTACGGACACAGACGCTCCAATTCACCGGGCTTACAGCACAAAGCGAGTTTAAAACAGCACCTGATTTGGACCGGAATATTCCCTCTGTCTGGCAGAAGCTCTGCCAGCACCGACCCACGGCCACGGCCACCGTTCGCATGGCAGCAGAGGTTAAGCCAGCTCCCCTGGAAAAGGAGGATTACCAAGGGTACGATCCTGCAGCAGCAACAGGGACTCTCCCGCACCCCAAAAGAAATCCCAGGTCGCAAATCTCTGCTGCAAAACAAGTGCATCCACAGTAAAACGAGGCGACGACTGAAGATCTGGCCATCCAGAACAGAGGTACGAGCACCCTTCGTTCACCAGGTGCAGTATCTTGATAAAACAGAGTTAGATTTGGATATGGCTACAAATACCAGCCTTTCAGGGGGATACAGGCAGTAAAAAAAAAAAACAAAACTCTTCATTAGATGGCACTGACTGAGTAGACATTCACCTGTCCTTCAGGAGGGGAGCCTGATGCTGGAAGAAGTGGTTTTTTGCACCAATCTGGAACTAAAACCTTGAGCACTCAGAGGCATCAAATCCCACCGTACTTCCTTCCGTACTTATCACTCTCTACACCTCCCTGAAAGGAGGTTATAGCCAGGTGGGGTCAATCTCTTCTCCTAAGGAACAAGTGACAGGACAAGAGGAAATGGCCTCAAGTTGCACCAGGGGAGGTTTAGATTGGATATTAGGAAAAATTTCTTTACCGAAAGGGTTCTCAAGCATTGGAACAGGCTGCCCAGGGAGGTGGTGGAATCGCCGTCCCTGGAGGTATTTAAAAGACGGGTGGACGTGGTGCTGAGAGACATCGGTTAGGGGTGGTTTTGGCCATGTAGGTTTATGGTTGGACTCCATGATCTTGAAGGTCTCTTCCAACCCAAGTGATTGTATGATTCCCACAGGCATTGACCGCTTTGCTCTCACCAAGCCCCAAAGTATACTGGGTATCAAAGTGCATTCCTTTTTCCTGAAATTTCAACTGGCAGGCCTACTGTCATATGGCAGAGTATTAAACCCTCAGATTTTTACCCCAAATTGGGTTTTAGTCTAGGCACGGTTCTTCTGTGCTCAGAAGAGCGAAGTCAGGGAGAGACCACACGGGCACTACGACCCAACAAATCGCCGTCGGTAACCATGAAACACAGAACACACGTCGTCACACCACTGCAGATGGCTACATTTTTCTCCAGCTGATCAGAAATCAACCAAAATTTTATAGCAAATAGGAGGAGCTTAGGGGAAGCTTCTGCAGTGAGATAAGGGGCAGCTCATCCTTCTGGTGAAGGCGAGCGGGGTTGGGAGAGGAAGAAGTTCGGAACGGCACTCTGCTACGTTGCCTCCTTAAATGTCAAAGACATACAGAGCAAGGAGAAGACAAAAGGCATGACCATCAACACACCCACCTGGAGAAACAAGGGCTTCAAAGACCATGGTGACTCCCAGCTCCTCAAGAACAAACCTGAGGGCTTCAGTTCCTCCATCTCATCCACTATCATACAGTCTTCTCCATTTCAACCCAGAATTCAGGCAAGTCCATGGACTTGGCTTTAAGTTATTTTTCAAATGTAAACTGTACAGCACTATTAATGCCTGGAACATTAAACGGACCAGCTATTTTTGTTTATTATTACACACATTTTTACATGATCAACTTGCAGAAGTTGCATTTTTATCACTAGACCAAGAATACACAAATTGCAATCAGATATAAAATGCTTTTCCATTTCCCATTAAACAATAGATGACTCTGAATTTCTGAACAATAAATACTAATAAGTGATAATATGACAGTATATGGTATAATAAATAATAAATTAACAGGAATTTTTTTGACATGGAATGCACAAATGTCAAAAATGCTTATAGATATTACAATATATATCTCATAAATTAAGATTTTCTAGATAGAGCATAATTTGAAATGTTTACAGAAATAATTAAGTCTTACTATTTTAATGTTCTTTATTTTTCAGAACAAATCACAGGGGTTGTCATGCCTTTCATCTTAATTAGGCCATGTGTTTGTCTTATTTATTTGTTACGTACTTCCATAAACGTTTACAAATATTAATTGTAAAGAAAAATATTTTTTCCTCTTGCCGTAATTACTATATGTACATATAATACACAGTGATAAATATTCATGGCTGCTTCCAGTTCAACAGTTTTGGATTTGGGGTTTGTCTTGGATGCTAAAATACACTAGAAATGAATAGTTTGTTTTGAACTCGTATTGACAATCCCTTTTTGATGTTTTGATTTACAAATGCATTCTTCTTCCCTCGTTTTATAGTATGTCATTTTGGACTACAGTTGACATTCTTGTTGCTATTGTGACAGACCTTCGCTATGTTTTCCAAAAGAATTTACTGCTCAGAAATTGAATTCATTTTCCCTTTCGTCATATATACCGTACCCCAAACAAAACTCTCAACTCTCTGCCTGCACATCTGCTATTTGACACAGTTGGAGCAGAAGGGGGCTGCGTTTCCAGCCCAACTATGGCATGTCCCACCCGTCCCTGTGTCTCCTCCTCATGCCACCCAGATTTTCAGACCTCTGTTAGGACCGTGGGTAGAATTTTTGAGGACCTCCTGTCAAAACCTGTGCATCCGCCGGTGTTACCCAGCAAAACTGGAATTGGGCTGAAGCTGAAGAGCAGCAAATCTCTCACCTTTAAAATATTCAAGAGGTCACATAAATGCATTATTTCATTCATAAATTAACTGGAATTATCTGGGTTCTCTCTCAATGCCTTCCAATCCTTCTGAATTTTTATTTCACCCAGCTGATCAAAATGTTCATGTATAATCAAATCTCAGATCCAATTTTGGGGGACCACAGGCCCAGCCGACACAGTTGGTTAAGAACTAGCCTTAAACACTTACCACTCTTTTTGATGACCTCTAGTTCCAAAAGATACTGAAAAGGATGTGTAAAGAGTTAAATCAAAGCTACTTTATTTAATGTCAAGAAGTGAGCTTGAAAGAGACTCTCTCCCGGATAAGATGTTTAGACCTTTGAGGGGGGAGTATTTTGGTTGGATTCCTTTGGTTTTTAGGCAAGGGCACTGAAGCTTCTTGAATTTTATTAAGTGTGTGGTACTAATTTTTTTTCCCCTGATTTGTAATTAAATTTGGCTTTGATTAATTACTGACAGATGCACATTTTTACTTTAGTGGCCAGATTGCTCACCATGGGCTCCGCTGTCCTCTCTGTTCCCACAAAGGGAGAGGTCGAGACCAAGCAGTTAGAGCTGTGGTGACGGGGGGAAGGAGAAAGCCACAAATCCACATCATCCTCCTCGCTCGGCTTTCACACCCTCAGCACTAAACAACGAAGCGAAGGCACCTTATTGGAGCAGAACATAAGAAAAACAGAAGAACCCACTAGTGAAAAGCAGCTATCACTGGATGGTGATGGTCTATGAGAGGTGTGTGGACTAACTCTGCCCAAATATATGCTGTGATGAAGAAAGAAAAAGAAAAGTAAGAAGAAAGGACAGCGTCTGAAGGCGACAAATTCAACACGGGTAAATACACAGGATGTAGCGATACAGAGTGAAAAGACTTTTTAAAGAAAAAGACTCGTAAAACTGATGTTCTACTCAATTAGGTAACACTTAAATAGCATTGTTTATTGTCTTAAGAGTCTGCAAATTCATTTCATTGAGTATCTTATCTGTCCAACTCTGGAGAAACACCAAACATGTCAAACGACTGGCATGAAAAATGCAATATGCCCAAGAGGGGGTAGCAACATGGAGAGTCCTAAGACTACAGGTAACAACCCTGCTGTTCTGCAGCAAACCTGAACAACAAACATGGAGGGCCACTACTTCACATCATCTGGTGCCAGCCTGGATCCAGGATGACACAGAAGAGACAGTCAACATCATGGATCTAAGGACATCACTACAAGCAAGATTGATTTATACCACTGAAGGAGAATCAAACTCGGTGCAGCACAGACTCGCCAAAATAGTGAGCGTTTCCCCTAAAAAGGTTTACATGACTAGATGCTCAAAGGAATGAATGGCAAAGTAAAACAATGGCTGATTTTCCTTTATTTTAAAAAACTCTGGCAAACTCAAAACGCAAACCTTCTCCCAATTTTTGGGCTTACACATTTTATATTTTAAAACAACAGAAGCTCCATTCACTTTGCACGACCACAGAGACGAGCAGGGTCTTAGCAAACCGGCTAGCAGTTTTACATTTCAAACGCCCCCCCAAAAATCCTGTTCTCCAAAGCATTTCAGACTGTTTTGTATGTTGCTTTATGCATGTTGACAACTAAACACTTTTTTACAAATTTGAAGACTATTGCTAAAAGGAATTTAGTTTTCTTAGCAAATAGATTTCACATTTTTCGTATATCCCATGGCTCTGATTTCACCTCACACAATCTATAAACACCAGGTCCTTTAAAAAATATTTTTATGGAAGCTCTTAGCTAATTTTCCCAAAAAACTCCCACTCCAGAGCATCAACCCAAGGCCTAACTACTGCCTACGAATGGGGACCTCAGGAAAAGCAGGATTCTTCCCAGAAAACTAATACAGTCCTCGAAAAAACTCAGACTGTCATAAAACCTGAGCAGCTGGCAACTCTGTCACCATGAAGTATCCATATGGAAGACCGAGATGTGTCAAACTACCCAAAACGAGTTTGGATAGTGCAGAAGATGGAATAAATAATTCAGTATCTTCAACACTTTCAACAGCAGGTAGTAGATATGCTACCTGCTTCTACAACGTGCCAAAATGTAACATGCGAGTGAGAGCGAGCGAGAGAATGTATCTCCAACCTGCTTTCATGAGGATATTTTGCTCGAGGAACTTCTCTTTTTAGAGGCATATGATCCATATCAGATGTTTGTCAGGAGCAGGCAGCGCTACAGAACATTAGGAATAACTTAGTGATTTTAATATATATTCACAAAGTGCATACTCCTTCATATACATATATAAAAAGTATCTTAATCAAATATTACCCAAAAAAAAATACATAAGGAAAGTGCAAATATTTATTTCTCCCTACTGCCCTTCACACATCCACAATATTTGTTGCTGCAGCATAGTGGCAACTTTCTTGCCTTAATAAAAACTGAGGAAACTATTCAATGTGACCAGTGAACTGGCAATCAGAACCACAATTTAAATGTTTCTGCCCTGTGTTCGTTCAAAAGTTCAACTATAAAACTACACTGTGCAGTATCAATCTTCTTCCTTCTCTTCCTGTACGACACAGTCACACATTCAAACAGTCATGCCATCCAGAGGCACCTGGAGAGGTTCGAGAGGTGGGCCCATGCCAACCTCACCAAGTTCAACCAAGGCCAAGTGCAAGGTCCTGCATGTGGGTCGGGGCAATCCCAAGCACAAACACAGGCTGGGTGGAGAATGGATGGAGCCTGGAGAAGAGAGGGCTCCAGGAAGACCTTAGAGCCCTTCCAGTACCCAAAGGGGCTCCAGGAAAGCTGGGGAGGGGCTCTGGATCAGGGAGTGGAGCCACAGGATGAGGAGGAACGTTTTTAAACTGAAAGGGGGTAGATTCAGATTAGATCTCAGGAAGAAATTTTTCACCATGAGGGTGGTGAGGCACCGGAACAGGTTGCCCAGGAAAGCTGTGGCTGCCCCATCCCTGGAAGTGTTCAAGGCCAGGCTGGATGGGGCTTTGAGTGAACTGGTCTGGTGGGAGGTGTCCCTGCCCAGGGCAGGGGGGTTGGAACGAGATGATCTCTAAGGTCCCTTCCAACCCAGACCATTCTGTGATTCTGTGATTCGTGCATACACGTACATCATCTGTACTTACAGATGATAAAGTGAAAATTCTGTTCCCTACGAAATTAAAATAAGAATATTTAATGTTTGAGAGTCTCTAGAGCTGTATTTGGAGGACCAAACCCCTACCCACATGGAGATATTTATCAACCAGCACTTCACCAAAAACATGGGACAGCAGGTAGACCCCTACTACCACTTTTCAAAAGCAGATAAATAAGGAAAATGTCAGTCTTCGTGCATGACACACTATTTTCAGCCACTAGACTTTCTCATTAGACAATTTTTTAACTCAGCAAAGCCCACACTCACTACCAGATTTGAACGGTTCCACCGAAATGGCTGTACGACCAACTGAAGTGAGCTTTCAAAAAAAGTGAGACAAACACTCCCCTAAATTCAAAAGCTGCCAGACATATTTCATCAGACTTTCAAAAAATAATTGTTTTGTCTGTTCTGAATTAAGCTTTAAGAGCTTTAAGAGAGGTTTCTCTACAAACATGGCTACAGATCACAAAGGGGAGCATTTGGATTGAATGTAACCCTTCACTTATATATTTATTAAATAAAACCTGCATCATGCCTGGCATATACCATAAGCTGGTTTATTTCCATTTACATAACACGATTTTAAGAGTAATCTGTGCTGATACCCCATCATTTTATTTCTCGTGTTATCATAACAGGCCTCTATCCACAATGCCACCAGCAAAAGAAAAGGAATAAAAAGGTTTGAGCTCTGCAGCTTGGGCAAGGCAGTGTGGAGCTCCTGACATGGGACGTAAGGGACCAACGTAAGAGGAGATAATTCAAAGACAATGTGCTAAAACTGTGAGAGAATTTGATGGTTCTGAAACGGAAGCCTTTTGTGCATTTTTTAAGAGGTCTCCAGCTCCTGGCTGGGAGTTTGTTGGGGTTAATGACTACACTGGTCCTTTAGGGACGGTCACCTTCAAGTCCATTTATACAACATGGATGCATTCCCCGAGTAAGCAAACTGAACCCCAGCGCTGCAGCATTTTGAGATTCTCCCCACGTGGAAAAACCCAGTAATGAAGTAGTAATTTAATAATCATGCTTTTAGGCTTCCAGTTATTTCACAACTTACGTTTTCCCAACACCTCTCATACGCAACTCTGATATCCTGAAACTTCTGAATTCCTTTTATCAGCAAATCCAGCAGCCGGTGCTGAACGCCCATTATTCCCCGGTAACAGGCAGGAGAAATAAATGCCCCGGGGGTTGAAGTCATCCAGAACAAAGTCAGAAGAATAGCCTAGATGCTTTCTAATCTTTAAGATTAAGAAACTGAGGCCAAAGCTTCGAGGGCCACGAAGAGAACCAGGGTCACAGCAAGCACTCAGGAGCGCGAGCCCGAGTTGAAGAAAAGCGAGTGTCACCATCCGGGATTTAATCCACTCTTACGCTATCACTCTGCCTACGTGTCTTATGGACCATGCTCACCACCGCACCTGACAGGCGTCCTGAAATAAAATGTTGGTTTTGTGGGACCACACGTAGCGACTCAGCGTTTTCAAGATACGGTATTTTCAGGCACGGATAGTACGTGTATAGGCACATACGTGTGCACGCACGCACACACAGATATACATACACACATACACAACACGCATACATACTATATACGTATATATTTCCTGCACTTCGAACAAATTCCACCATGAAACTGGGAAGCATTCTGAATTAAGCTATTTAAACCGCGGCCAGGAAAATTGTTGACGACAGCTAATTTGTTATTGGGAAAAGCTCGTGCCTCTCTTGGTCACAGAAAGCTAGAAATCTGCTCGAGGTGGCTGGCCGACAAGCTTTCATATCTGCAAAAATGGAGAAAAGCGCCACAGTTCTGGTCAAGGTCTCCAAATAACCCCATTTTTTCCAGCGACGCCTTTGGACGGCACGTAAAACCTTTCAGGGGCTCCTGAAAAGGAAACTTTACTCAAGCTGTTTGTCAAGATGACTGGAGATGTTCTTTGGAAAGTATTTCCAAAAAAGTTCTGGAGCACTGGTAGCTGTACAATCATATGGGATTAATTTTCTGTATATATCTCTATATATTGCTGGAAGAAACAAATTAACTTCAAAATTCAAAGATCTTTATACAGCCCTGTGCTCTTAGGTACAAATATTTAAGTAAGCTCTACTTCCTGTCAAACAATGAAATGGATATTAAATTACATTAAATTATTATAGATACAAGTAGTAAAATTTCTTTTCTGCTTTCTCTGTGAGCTCCTGCATCTTGGTATTTCTTGCACCGAGTATAAAAGATACTTTAATACTATCCGCGATTTAAATTCCTGCTTCTATTAAAATACTAAGTGTGTGCTGGATTTATAAACACATACCCAGAAGCCGGTGCCAGAAGAAGTCTCACGAATATCCCCCATAAAGGGATGACTCTACAAACTGGCTCAGGAAACCAGTATTTATTTACCATGCTCCTTTCCCCAGCGTCTTGCGATGATTTCGGGATGCCACCCGTTCCTTCACCTCTATTTCTTGTCTTAAAAAGAAACGAATAAACAAACAAAACACACGGAAGGAGGGAACTTAACCATTCCAGCCCCAACTGAACCCAAAATTCCCCACTAAGCCCTGTGATCACCACCTGCATGTGCTCAGCACGGTGGGAGCTGCCCCAGCCTGCAGGCACACCAAGAGGGGGAACTGCTTCTCTTGACTTCACTTATGATATTAAAGAAGGGAATATAGTTAGTGGGGTTTTCATAACAAAAAAACCAACAGAAAACATATATAAATATATAAATATTTATATGGTAAATCTCCCTCTCTCTCTCTGACCTGCAGACTGACCTGATGAGAAAGAAGCAAACCACTAGATAATGTACAAATACTTAATTTCTTTCCTTTCTTCTTGCTCCCATGTTTGGATAAATTACCACAGATACTAGTAAAAAGCACAAAACCAAAGAAGAGTGGGGCACTATTAAAGAATAAGCCAAAATGACATCCACCAGGGTGATACAGTGCAGTGACCTGAGCGGTCCCACCACAGACCTCCTAAGGGCCACTGTTTCAAGGAACAATTAAACAAGATTACACAGAAAACCACTCAAGACTTGAGATTTTCCAGCTTTGTGTCACGTTACATTATTCGAATGAATCTCAACTTTTAAAAACATCAAAACACCAAAGAAAAGCCAACGAGGACTGGGAAAAAACCCAACCCAACCACTTGTAAGAAATCAGACTCTTACTAGACGCAAAAGAACCCCCCATAATTAGTATTACCAATGGTAAGGAGTAACAATGTCTTTAAGAATATACCACCCCCTCTCTTTTTATTGCAAGATTAATATGGAAGATGGTTATTATTCTATTAGCCATTTTACAGAGGTTGTGCCTATAGGTCTTGGCACGTGCATGTCGGAAGAGTCGCTGGACGAAGGCCAGGGTTCCCACCACGGCTGCGCGCCCAACGGCACCACCATCGAGGTTCGGAGCTACACAACGCACCGAGGGCTCAGCTTTGTGGAGAGGATACAGCCTCAGAACTTCAGAAAGGGCTCTTCAGAAGGAAGAAAAAAAAAAATACAGTTTTTTTTTCCCCCACTAAGTTACCAGAGAAATTCGAAGCAGCAAGCACTCAACCTCCCTCTTCTCTCCACTCACAAGCACTTACAGAAAGCCTGTTCTTAACCCTTCCGCACAGACAAAATCCCCTTTTATCTTCCATTTATTTTCATTTTTACCTGAAAGGCAGAGAAGAGTTGGGCTTTTATGTACAACAAACACGAACCGGACTTTTTTTGCGGTGCATTAGGCTGTGGTCTGCTTTCACCGATGGCAACGCATACCTGAATTCCCACAAAAAATCACAATTTTTGCCTTCTGATTTAAGTATGGCATATATTTAATGCAACGTTCATCTATACATGTTCTCACTGTTTAAGAACTCGGCGCAGGTGTTATTAATAAAATAAATTTATTTTTAAAAAGGATGCTATTCTATAAGCTTTGAAGCTCACACATAGTCTAACTTAACCCAGCTTGGGCTCATCTGGTCTTTAAACGACTTCTTTCATGTGGTCAGCCCACGAGCCATACGTACTGCTGCTCAATCACGCCACTGTACATCGTCAGCGTGAGGATGATTTGCATGATTTGCATTTCCTGTACCGTTTGAGCTTCAATGAGCTCTAAGCACCATGTACAAAAGAAACCACTGCCAAGTAATGCAAAGATTTTAGTTAAACCAGATGAGACTATNGGAAGAAAAAGTCTCAGGGATATCCTGTTAAATAAGGATTTTTTTGGAGGGAATCTGAACCTTAGATTCATACCCATACTTTTAAAATATACAAGTCGTACGAATTCCTTAATAAATCTGGCCTAGCAGAAAATAATTCAGTGAGAACATCTATTTTATTTTTTTTTCAATGTTCCTAAGATTTTGGCACCACATTATGTTAGGAATTTATTTATTTAATAGTACATAAATGGGTCCTGATTACATTAGTTTTCCTACCATATAAAACTAAATCTAATTAAATGGAGTTTGCTGATTGCTGGCTAAAATTTCTCCCTATGAAGAAATCTTTTACTTTATCATAAATGATCAATAAAAGCTGTTGGACAAATAACTATGATAGAAACAGCACTACTGTGGGCTTCAATGAATAAGTACTAAAGTGAGGGGAAAAAAAAAGTACCAGAGCCTCGTTGTCATGAAAAACAGAGACAGATGGGGAGACAGACCTATATGATGCTACAAATAGATGAATATCTTGTAAGGATTTCAACAAATGTTATAAGACCTAGTCAAAATTTGAAAAACTACAGATTTGCTTGTGCTGCTGCACCAAAGTTCATCTGCAATCTAAGGCATGATAGAATTATTACATATATCATCAAAGTTTCCAAAATAACAATAAAAATACAGAGTATCCTTAAAGCCTTTATAGGATCTTTTCTAGATAATGGCACAATTGATAATGTCATTATGTAGTACAAATGTTGCGTTAGTAAAAAAAAAAATACTATGAAAGTTTGCTTGAATACCTGCTTTAGAAATGAAGTGTATTCCGTTCCCAACTTAGAAACGGAAGGTGTGCACGTAAACTTCATGGGCAATATTGCATTTTATAGGACGTCTCTCTTTAAAAACGGTCGATAAATTCAGAGACTGGAAGGATGAATAAAGACTAGCACGCTGATACTGTGAACTGCATCTGACCAGCTACAGGGCGTACATCACGTATGCCTGATAGCAACCCAAGCCAGGCTGTTTGAGCGCTCAAGGAATCTGCATATAATCATGCCTAATAAAAACCACAGAAAACTCCCACTGCTGTCGGTTCCAAAGGACATTCATTCTTAGAAAATTAAGTTGTGTCTTCATTTCTCTGCATTGTTCAAACGTAACCAAACAGAAGAACTGGCAGAAACTGGAAGCGAGGGGTTAAATTCTGTCTTGAATACAAAAAATTCCACTTATTCCATTGTTGTCTGCAAATACACAGTCAAAAGCAACATTTAATCACAACGTGTACTTTCTATTTTGTGACTGAAATTTAGCAATTCAAACGGCTACCATATTAAAAATGCATTCTGTCAATTTTTCCACTTAGAGATCCCCTGTATAATGCTCCTATTTAAAGGTCAGCTAATTTTATTACGGAAAGTAACTAATAACCTTTATTAATTCTTAGGCTTGCAGTTTTCTAGCACATCAACCAAATAACACACTGAAGGAAGATGCAATACAAACCAAGCTGCTGAACGTCGTCTCTACCGTGTGGGTAAAAAAAAAAAATCTGTATTTGCAAAAGACAAAAAAGGTCATTAGAAATTTAATACGTGGTTTTTGCCCTGGAAATTACGAAAGCATGTAGAGCTGGAGCTTTGTAAAAGCCAGGCTGCTGGTCCTCCCCCACGCTCCAAGATGCTGAGACCACTAAATGAGGTGCTAAGTCCACCAGTGTCCAAGCGCAATCAACAATCCCAAATATTATGCAGCACCTTTTTTTTTGGGGGGGTGCCATTTCCTAAATTTGCAGGACACGCACAGCACTGGAGAACACCCCTAAGAATTTTGCTTACAAACTTTTCTGCTGTCTTTAATTTAACAAAATGACTGAAGAACATGAAAATATCAAAGCCAAAAGTATGCATATCTCTATTTCATTCTCCTGACATCTCTTGTCGGGGAAGCATTATTAATGTTGCGCACTATACAAAATGATGCGAGAACATCCACCGTTTTATTAAGCGTTTTTGTTTTACATAAGTAGATCAGAACAGCAGCATTATTCATGATCAGCCTTTCCCAGCACACTGCTTTGGGTGAGTTTGCTCCTAAGAAACATTACTATGCTTGAACCTAAAAATAGATTGCTATTTTTAGCCCTTTAATCACACGAGGAAAAGACACAGTTTGTCTCGGTCTTCTTTAATATCCCAAATAATTCCGTAACGTCCCCTGCGCGTCTATCGCGAGGAGCCCTGGCACACAACCTCCGGGCTCGCGCACCGCGAGCCGCGCGCCGGCTGCAAGTGGAAGCAAAATGGGTTTGAAAAAGATTCCAGCAACAATGGTCTTGTGACTAAATCAGAAACAGAAGCAGAAGTCATGAGCCAAACAGATACCTATCGGTTTCCTTGAGCTTAATCTGATTAAAACATGGCTCTCAAAAATGTTAAATAGAACGCCACGTCAGAGAGCAGGCAAATGATAAAAATAGTTCATGACAGGAAATCATTATTAAACCAGCATTACTAGTGTATCTGTTATGGAAATTTCCCTGTAATTTTTCAAGGTTTCCCCTTCTGCTTTTCTCGAGTTGCCTGTTACACTTTTTCTCTTTTTTTTTTTTTTCCCCTCCTCAATGGCATGTAAGTTTGAGATGTAAAAAGAAAATTATCACTGCAATTTTCCAACTATACTCTGCTCAATACCATCTCAAGTGTGTCATACATCATCTTGTCATTCACTTTAACAAGAAATCACATAATATTCAGAGGCAGAAAATAATCCAAAATGGGCAAGTGCCATTACGGCAAAAACACATTCATATGCTATCACAGGAAGGAAAAAAAAAATAATTTTAATCTTAATTTCAAGGACTTTCATAATGAAAGCATCTTTAAAATATTTAAGTGGTGGGGGGGAAGTTTCTATGAGAAGCTGCTGGGAATGACAGGATGGCTGTTCTGGAGCTCAGCAACCAAAATTAGAAAAATAAAACTTGGTAACATGCTATCACAGACCAACCTTCACATTTGAAAAAGCTTACACAAATAAAATAATACAATTCAGCACCCTAAAAAAATAAAAAATCAAGTCATTATTACCATCCTTCCTACTGTCACCATCCCTCTCACAACCGTCCCCTGGACTATGGTGCCTTCAGAGCATTCCACCAAATACCAACTAGACTCACAGCATCTTGTCCTTACATAATCCAGAAAAAAACTTTTACAAAAAACCAACCAAACAAGAAAAAAAAAATACTTTGACAAGGTCTTCTCTTATAAGCCTAATGCCAATCACTAAAACTCTATTTTGGCATACTGAAGAGACTTCACCAAACTTGTAACAGTCACCCCCCAAAAAACCTTTTGTTTCTTTTTTAAAACGTCACCAGTGGGGAAAACCCACCGTCAATCAAATTAGCTGTCTGTTGATTGAAAATAGGCATTTCATCTCTAATGATGATTCAGGCTTCCCCGAAGAGGAGCCCAGACCGAGCTGACCACTGACGGGCTGGTTTTCCCAGCGGAAGGACCCCCGACGTCCCTCCCGTGCCACCGCTCCACCTCCCCACGGCCCCTTCGCCCAGCAGTGCAGACACTCAACCACCAGCAGGTTTGTAAATGGTAAGCCAAAAGCTAAATTAATTGCCGCTGGCACATCATGAAGACAAAACATGTGGCGTGGGGAAACAAAGAGGTGCTTCACAGAGGCGTATCTAGAAAGAACCAAGGCTGGTCTTTAATCCCAAATCCAGCTGCCGCCCACCTAAAATCCACGGGTGACAACGCATGGCAGGAATAATGGCAATTTTTAAAGACAGAAGAGCGATCCTATGTTTTGCAAGTGTTTTCTCAGACCTTCTTTATTTTTGTCCTGAGTGTTGGCACGTTCATTCCGCAACAGCCAAGCTATATCTGACTCAGCATGAAAGTGAACGCGCATCCTATTTACAGCGGTGCTTAAGACTTATTCCATAAAGAGTCTTCCACGAACGCTCTCATCTATTCTTTTTAATATCCCTCCCACATTAAGAAATGATTATCTAATACAGGGAGTAATCAGCTCATGGTCTTACTCCAGTCATCCTCCTTGACAAAGCAGGGGAAAAAAACACCCAACTGTGAAGCATTAGAAAGTCAAGGTTCAAACCGTCCGCGTTTATTGAGATCCGACGCAAATTTATTTAGATCTCAGTGCAACAAGCCCGAGTGCTGCCTCTTGATAGAGAAATGCCTATCTGCTGGGAACTTCAAAGCCTGGATTTTTGCAACAGGCCGCTCCCAGGACACATGCAATGTCACAGCCTGAAATGCCAGGAAGAAAAACCGGTGAAAATTAAAGCAGAAATCGTTTTAATGGTAATTTTAACATTTTACCATGCTAGAACATGGTGAAACACAGAAATTTAAGAGGCGTGGAAAGCCAAGATGACTAAGGTGGGGTCAGCTGCAAACTGGCCTGCAAGGGGTGCTGAAAATTGCTTCAAATGCTCTAAAAAAAGAATCAGCTAATGACACAAATTCTAAAATCCTGAAGCGTGGGCAATTTTCCCTTCCTTCTCTACCACCTTCCCTGGCTCCGCAAGTCTGCAGCAAGGACACAGCAGGACAAATCCAAAGGTGCAGGGCTAGAGCCAGGGCAGCAGGATGAGCAGTTCGTTTTAATCACAAGTACGTTGGCAATCAAGATGAAATAATGATTTTTTTCATACCGGTTTCTCAGTAAACACCAAATCTAGGCAAAACAACATACCTACATCACCTGAAATGCTGTCCCACTGTCAGAATTAAATAGCTGCTTAACTTAAAATACTGATTTAGAAGTATGGACTTCTAGAAATATTATAATAGATTAATAAGCAGATCAATCGTATGAATAATAGCAGCGATCATATTAATAATAGCAGCAATACTATTAAGAACAGCCCATAAGACAGCCAAGCACACCCTTCCCAGCAAGAAATGAAGGGACAGAGTTCAAGTGTGCACCACCAGCTAGCCAGACTGATGCAAAGTCATTCAAAATACACTTTTTCTCATTTTCTCATTTCCAATCCACCTTCTTTATAGTACCCTAGGAAACGAGACACACAAAGGAGAAACAGGCATTCTTGTGCTGCTTAGGAGCAAAAAAAATGTATGTGCAGAGTTATATGGGGGGCCAGAACACCTCCGATCGCCGAAGGCTGAATGAGTCATCCACTTCAGAAGAACGACCAGTAATTAAACAAGAACCTGCAAAGCTATTAAGCGCGAGTATCAATTTCAACCCATGACACTGAAGGGAGAGAAGCTTCCTATGTACTGAAACCACCGATACATCATACAGCGGAGTCGCTTGCAAAATAACCTCTCACCTAAGGAAATTCTTCTCCTTAGGAAGCCAAACAAAAACAATCTAAAATATTTATTGCCATAAATTTCAGCCCCGTTCCATAAACTGCTTAAGAGACATGACATCATGCTAACTACCTAGACCCGTCTGGTTGACGATCGTCCCAGATTTGAGGCTAAAGACTAAACTGTGGGAGCACGGAAGGGGGCGAATCCACAGGTCACCACAGATGCCGAACACAAATCTGACTCACCAAGGCCCGAGGTGACACCTCAGCAAATACAGAAGGTCTGGTGGTGGCAGAGGCTGGCACCACAAAAACAACCCTTGCAATATTTTTGTCTCCTCCTCTTGGAGTGGAAGCAGGAAGGCTTCCCTTTAAGTGGACCGGACCTAATTACTCCATCCTCCAGTCCTTGTATTCACAGCTCTGCTTCCACGCGCTACAAACTCTACCTATTTCCCGGGCGTATTTCCTGACGCATTAGCAAAATAAAGAACAAGCCCCATGCCCCGATGGGACATTACTGTCCGTTTTCTGACAATTAGCACAGCAAGCTGCATCTCCCTTTGCTCCGCGGTTTCTTCTTCCACATCGCTAGACCTGAGCTATACGATCTTAAATCTTAGTGCTTTACTGAAGTCCTTTTACACACCTCATTTCTAAATCCTACTTGCCTAGAAGAATTTGTCCGTTTTTCCCTTTCTAGCCCCTTCCATCACTAAGTGCCAAGGCCTTGGCAATCCAATATTCACAAATCAGGCCTTGAAGACTCAATTCTGAATCGTCTGGACTCAGGTTGTGACAAGAAGGAGCAGGGACCCCCAAACGCCTCGCTCTCCGCTTCTCCAGGAAGGAGCAGATGGCCAACTTCCAGATGGCCGCCAACCTCGTCTCACCGATTTCCACATCTGCATCTTGAATTACATCTCAGAGGACGGTCCTGAGACAGACTGCAGGTCACTGCCCACAGCTCCCGGCTACGCGGCTGATCCGCAAGCCAGAGCATTTTGCAAAATGCAGAATGACAAGCCTGAAAAAAGGTTAAGACTAATTAAAGTTCGTAGCAAGGCACAGCTGAAAAAAAAAAAAAATAAAAATCAAAGGTAGACATTAAGGAGAAATCCATCTTAAATATACAATTTTTTTTCTTAAGTGTGTCTCAAAGCAGACTTCCTCTCCCCAGCCACAAACATCCCTTGCTTTCCACATAGCAACTTGCAAACAAGGAAATGTCTCGGCGTTGGGCATTTGTACCTACCAGGAATTAAGATGCGAACCATGGAAATCCGACCAACCCTGATGGTTTTGCTTCCAGGTGGCCCCACTGTTGAGAACAGGCTTATTTTTTCAGCTTCCAGGCCAAAAGTCCAAAAACAGCACTGCAAGAGCACTCACAAATGGGTTTGATCCAGTTTTAAACACAATAAAACTTCCCAAGACTCAGCAAAACAGCCGTCAATGGATTTTAGCTTGAAGTAGCCAAAGAGTAATTTGTGAGATTTGTGTACCATCTAAGCCTAATTTTAACACAACCACAAACTATATTGTTTCTTCATACAAACGTAATCCAACTCCTCTTTGGGGCAGTTAAAAAAACCCTTAAATCTACCAACAGGAAGGTAACAAACCAGTAAGGAACTGGTAGGGATTAAGGATTTCATCGATTTTATAGCATATATTCTACAGCTTATTTAATAAATTCAAAAATTAAAATGTTACTGCTTTCTTACTCTCAGTGCACAATCTCCTCAAGAAGATATTTCCGGACATCTAAAAGAAAAGTGTATTTTACGATAGGAAAAGTGAGTATACCGCATTTCAAAATCCATTAAAATATAAAATTCTGGTTACAGGCGCAACAATCTGCCTAATTAGTTTTTCCTAATTAGCAGGATGCTCTAACCTCTTTAATAAGACTTCTGCGGACAGAATGTTCCATATTGGTTATCCATCTGAGGAAAAAACTAAACAAATACTTCTGAAGCACGGCTAATAGAACAAGCGTGGTTGGGCTTTCTGGTCAGAAGGCTGCTCTGGCGCGTTAATTCTGGCAATCTGCAAAAACATGGAATACTCTACCTTAAATACACCATCGCTGACACTACAAAGCCCTCTGCATTTTAGAAGACAATTATTAAAGATATTACACGCGAGAACTAATGAAGCTAAGAGTTTTCAACTCCACAGCATGTGTTAGGAGGGGGGAAAAAGAAAAAAAAAAAAAAAAAGGATGGACCAAAATGCACCAAAATACACTGTGGAAAAGCGAACTAAAGAGATAACAGAAAGGCAAATACCACAGTGATGCTTTAACAGCCCAGAGCATGGCTGTGTAGTTGTTTTCTTCCTCTCCAAAGCATCTACACTTTTTGTACCTTCCCATTCATGAGGCAGAGTCTTAGTACGCACCGAGCAATTAATAGGTAACAGTATTATCTTTGAGTTCCATCTTATTCAATTAAAAAAAATTCTCATTCTCACTATATATTGACCGCGTAATTCAAAGAGTCCCAGTTAAGAGAAATGCAGAGCCCCAGCAACATCTGTGGTTAGAGGCAGATGCTCGAGAGGAAGAAAATTCAGGCCCCTGTTTTGTTAGGGGTTTGCAGAGTAGCTGCTGAGCTTCATCTCAACAGCTGAAATATCCTTTTTACAGCTTAAAAATGCAGGAAGCGCCCAAGTATCGCAAACCCCCTCCCTGCCACCAATTCGTTCACCCCGCCGGCCCAGAGGTACCCGCTCCACCCATGCTCTGGACACATCGGCCTCATCACCCACCAATGGACCTCTTGAAGGCACAGGAAAAAACTATCCTGTTCTTCATTTTTGTCTCATCAGAGTCTAAGAAAACTTAAAAGAGTCACGCGCAAAATATAATCTAAGAACAGCCCCTTGAAAAACACCTAGTAATGGCCAGAGGTCCAGAGACACCATAAATATTCTCTTCAAACACGCCTGCACCCCAGAGACTCCCTACGATCCACAACGTCAGTGACCTTCCATACAACTGATACCCTTGGGAACTAGTATTTTAGAAGTATAGCTGCTTACTTCTTAATACTGAATGCATACGCCATTCCTCCTAACATCGCATGGCATGTTAAAATGTGTATTTCTTTTTTCTGTATTGATTTGTAAAAATATATACAAGTATTTTTCAGTCTGTTTACACCAGAAGAAGTATTAATTCAATCCAAGACCACTCTCTAGGTTCTCTACTGCATGTTTAAAAAAAAAATAATAAAAAAGTAGGGTTTATAATTTCTAAATAATGAATAATTTGAATAATTACATTAGACTCTGGTTTTCCCGTTCTGAAACTTCTTTACCGAAAGGGTTATCAAGCATTGGAACAGGCTGCCCAGGGAGGTGGTGGAATCGCCGTCCCTGGAGGAATTTAAAAGCCGGGCAGACGTGGTGCTGAGGGACATGGGTTAGGGGTGGTTTTGGCATAGGTTTATGGTTGGACTCGATGATCTTGAAGGTCTCTTCCAACCCAAGTGATCCTATGATTCTATGAAACCACTCTCTACCACCTCTGCTTAGAGAGCTTCCATCTTCTTGGGCAAGACCTGAGATCTGGCTTTAAAGTCCTTCAGACCCGAATGCTCCAACACCACAGAAACCACTGAAGTCCGATTCCAAACTCGCTTGGGGGCACAAGACCCTTTGCAAGGCCGGCATTAAACCTGCCAAGAGTAAGCACTACTCCAAATCAGACTCCACCTGCACAGCCTTGAGTAGATGGCAACCCAACAGCGTAGAGTAGGTAGCTACGAGGACTCTGTAACCAAGTCCTCTTCCATATAGGTCTCTGGACCACTATCTTGGAGGCATCACCAAAAGCCATCAGTGGACACAATGGTCAATTGACCCCGGACAACTGAACTTCTCTCCCAATCAGGATCCTGAAGTTTTTGTGAAATTAATGGAGAGAAGGCAAAACCAGCAGGATCAGCAGGCATGACTTGGATAATACAAGGGCAGGGATGAAGTTACTCTTCGCTCCTGGGAAAAGTGAGAGTGAGAAATACCAGGAGGTGTGTAACACCCAACGGCAATGCTGGGTTAGCTCAAGTGACTCCCAAAGCACCTACCCAGCTTCTTTTTCCTCCCACTTTGACACCACACACCTAAGTCTTCTGGATGCAGCAGGAATTCAGAACCAACTTTAATCTAGGACCAGGAGAGTATAAAGAAGTAATTTAAGGACTAAAGTACACAAAAAGAAAAGAACAAACAAGAAAAGGGTCAGTCTACAACTAAAGACCAAAAAACTTCAAAAAACTTGCCCAATGTGGCAAAATAGGCTGTTTTTAGAGAACCCCTGCAATCTACCTAATCAAAACCTTCACCCCTCTCTATCTACCTATTAACCTCCAACATGAGCCTCAGGTGGCACCAGGATGAAGTGGACATTCTTGAAGGAAAACAGGTCCAAAGCACACATTCCTTTTGCTGTCAATGGCCACAAGGCAGACAGAAGCTGTGTCTGGCACTGTAACCCGTACGATGTAGACTACTTCCTTCAGCAATAACATCTAATTTGGGCTCATCTACAATTTGTTACAGTATAGCTATAGCAAGAGAAATTCTCCTTCTAAGTTAATTTAGGAATCATTTCACTTCAAAAATAAAATAAAACTCCTTCATTCCAATTTTCCCCAAAATTCATCTCCTCTTCTTGGGTAAGTTTTGATACCTTAGCACTATTTCTTCAAATTCTTCAGGCATATAAAATTTTTAGCTGTTATGTTTTTAATAAAATTGATTACCAGGAAATTTCTGCATATGCAGAGTTTAAAATAATTCTGTTCCTCAGGGCTTAAACATAGAGATGTCACTATGCATGATAACTGTTCTGTGTTTAGTGAGTTACAACTATTCTGCCACAAGTAGGAAATGCATTTTGCTCACAAAAGCCAAAGGCACTGTCAAACCTGCAGCACTCCGCAGAACAGTAGGGAAAAAAGTGCCCTGCAAACTGACTGTGACTAGGTAATAGTCCCATTTATCATTCTTAAATTCCATCTTTAATTAAAAATGGGATATTCTCTTGCATAAATAAAAAATTGCAGATGTTCTCAAATTACTCGTCTTTGATTTTTTTTAAATCTTCCATACATAACACACATAGTATTATAAGCATTCAAAAACTTCTTCCTGTTATTACATAATACTTAATGCCATGAATATTCTTCCATATTCCAAACAGACACACCTCTTCATCATATGCGGAATATGACATGTTAAAAAAATACTATCACTCTTAAAGAAAACACAAGTTAACAAAGCTGAGAGTAGAAACACCACTTGACTGCAACAAAAATTAAAGTTGAAATAAATTTTCCATTGTTTTATTTATAATAATTTACAACTTTTCCAAAAAACATTTGATAAATCAGTACTTTAAACAATTTAAGGTCATCAGGTCAAATAGATGCAAGAGAAATGCTAGGTCTGCTCTAGACACACCTTTCCTCATAGTGATTATTAGAAACAATGCTGTTACCAGGTATAAATTCTTCCAGTAATTCTTCTGCAAAAAGAAAATCACGTATTTGCTTTTCATGTTAATATCCATTGCTGTTTCCTACGTTCTTCCTCCAAGTTGCTATTAGACAGAAATATAAGCTCCAGCGTGCAACAAGTAAAAATGGAAATTAGGAGAGCTGAAACGAAAAATGATGAACAAGTAGGCAAGGTTATAAACATAAACAATAAAAAAAAAATGCATTTCTGAAATGGAAAGCATTTTTTAAAACGACTGTGTCCACTGGACCATCAGAGTATATGTGCAGGAGGGAGAGAGGAAAAGACAGGGACAAAGGACAGAGGCAAGAAAGGGAAAACACCATCCAAGGGAATAAGGGGATTGCAAAACCTTCATTAGAGAATGACGAGCGAAAAAAAAAAAAGAGCCGTTTGACTGCTTTGCATTTGTCAAAGATATTCAAATGACTAGACATAATTTACATAGATTCTCAATATTTTTTTTTGAAGGGAGGGTAAATTAATCATCGTAATGCTTCAAAGCATACAGGTATCATTCCCAAGATACTTGGGCTGAGTAGTCTAAGTGGGAAGAGGAGGAAGCAAATTGATCAAGCTGTGGTTTGGGGGAGTCACAAACCCATCTTAAATTAAACACATTCCGTTGCACTGTAATTTGGCATATAGATTGCAGTCAAACTACAGCCTAGGTGTGTGTATGGAAGAAACGACATCATAATCCACAAAATCAAGTATTTTACAGGTTAATTTAGATTGGCGTTTTGGTTTGATACAGAAGAGCATTTCTGAAGCATCTCTCACAACCCCCCTCAACTACCACCCCTCAGCTCACACCAGAATGGCCTCCAAGATTAGGAACTGGATTCCTTCAGATGAAGCCAAGCCAGGAGGCGATGCTCCTGGAGAGCATCCCATGGACTCCAGCCTCATCGGATGGACTTTCAGTCCTTTAGAACCAGCCTACGCTCGGTCTGAAGTAAAACTCCCTGAAATAATGTGTGGACGTTGGACCAGGAGCACCACTTCACCCTAGCACCTCTCCACAACTTCATCAAGCGGCACTACTTATTAACAGGTTATGGCCTGCCGACATGGTCATGGGCACATTATAGATCCATATACAATTGTAAACCCAGAAGAATCAAGGAGCTAAAACTAGAAAACACCCTTGGGCACATTTCCTAGAGTGACTTTGGACTGTCCCAGTGTCTTCAAAATCCACACTGAAACTCATGGGCGCCCACAGGAGATGCCAGGAGTCCACAGCTGGTGTGAAAACCCATCTCCTTGAACTTCCAGCCTGCGCCACCCAAGCACGGCAGAGAAAGCCCCCCACCAGTGGGGACACCAGTTGTAGTCGACGGGGACAAGGCGAGCAGTTACGGCAGCAGTGGAAGTGGAACCAGTTGAGCAGGGCACTGGGCGCCCGGGCTGAACTAGAGGTAATGCTGGTCTGCTGCAGACCGGCAACTGAGATGCCCCCAGCAACCACAACCAGGACTTTCAAACTTCAAGGGACTTCAATATGACCCAACTATTCGGGTCCCATTACTGCTTGCCAGGGAAAAAAAAAAGAAAGAAAGAAAAAATATAAAAACCACCCAAAAAAACCACTAGTGTTAATGTGTGTCTTCTCCCAAAGCTGTTTTGCTACATCTGCATAACATCAAATTTCTTCTCATTTCACAAAATCCAGCCAGGCTGTGAGTACTTATTAAGCAAGCTAGTTATTTATGACACTGGAATAAAAAAAGCTACAAATCCAAACCGTGTGCAAACCAAGTATCTGATAAAATGTGTATTATTTACTACTTAGGTGAAAAAAAAAAAAAATTAAGCTTAGGAAAAAGCAGCACAGGAAAAAAGAAAAGAAAAAAAATCAAGACTCCATTCTTTATTAGCAGTAAACCAAAAGCTTTGTTTCTTTCCCTCTGGAAGATCACATCAGTGTTATGGACTAAAATGACAATGAATTGTAGAAAGTATCGTGTTCTTTATAATATAGTGCTGTATATGTTTGTTATTTGAAAATAGAAATGTAATCCATAACTAATCTAGAAATAAAATATATACACAGCAACCATTTAAAAGGACAGATAAAACACTCATTAAAATCCTAAGTGTAGAAATACTGACTCATAATGCACAATTTCATTACATTTTACTGCCAGCAATGTAAATACCAATTCTCCAGGTGATTCATAAAATTCATTTTCCAAAGAAAAATAAGGATTTCACCCGGCACTCGAGAACATAAAGGAAAACACATGCTAGGGTTTGAAAAAAACAGACTGTTCTTCCCTTGGCTCATCAGAGTATTTTTCTGGAATTTCAGGAAATCTTTTTACACATCGAACGGACAACTCCTCTTGCACCTCTCCTCACGTCGCGTTCATCTTACTTCTGCCAAATTTGAGATTGTATCTATACTTCCACTGACTTGCAAAGGAAGGAGCCTGGATTTAAATTCATCTAAAACCTTTTAACTACCCCAATTGTGAAAGTGCCTAATAATGGGACTGTATTAAAAAAAAAAAAAAAGGCAATTTGGACAAATTAAACAACTAAAGTTTTTGGAGGGAAGCGCGCATGTGGGGGTTTCCACACAAAAACGTAAAGAAAACCTGTCACTTTTCAAATGAATAGCTACCATCTGCCAGCATTTTATCTGAGGCAAAGTTGATTAATGCCAAGTGAATGTTTAAGATCACATTGCTGTCTGCTTGAATAAATTTCAGGTAGTTTACTGAGGAAATTATTTGTCCTGTTTCTTAAAAGAGGGGTATTTTTTTTTGTTGTTTTTGGAGTCCTCCGCCCCAAGATTTTATGCATTCAGACCCGGGAATAAAAACATTTGCTCTTAAATTGCCGTGCTGTACAAGGACGTTGAGCGTCAGGACGTTGTTTCTGGCCCCTCTGCGCAGCGGCAGCAAGGTAATTAATCTGCCCGACAAACGAGATCCCACCTCCTCTGCCGGCTTCATGCAAACTTTCAGGCAGCCTCCCTCCCTCATACCGAAAAGTAAATTTTATCAGTCTAATTGTGAGCAGAGAAACCACAGCAGCACCGTCATCCTCAATAGGAAATTATTTTGCCCTTAGACTTTACCTAATTTTTTACTGGATTACCTACTTTTTTACTGGATTTCCTAGGTTTTTTGCTGGACTTTTTTTTTATCGGATTACTTATTTTTTTTAAACCTTTATTTACAGTATCTTCCCAATTAAAAAAACCAAAAAAACAAATGGGCTGTAGAATTTAAATGTTTTTCTTTTCTTGACTTTATCAAAGCGTCGCTTTGCATTAGCGCTCTGATAAAAACCATCCTGAAATACATTCAATTATATGCTCTTCTTTGGAAGTTTCCTTTGACCGATAACATTTTCCGAAGAAGTTTTCAGAGCAGATTTGGGGCGATACTGACCTAAAATAATAAAATATTAAAATAAATAAATAAATAAATCACCCCAACCCCAGTTTTAGGCGTACGTTCCCACGTTATGCGCTCCCAGCATCAGATGGGCTCCGAGTTCTCTCCCTCGTCAGAGGGAATTTCACACCCGCTCTTGAGGCTGGGACACCCTCTATTATCTGGGGCTACGGCAGCGGAGGGCATCATCTGTGAGAAGCGGCGGAGCTTCCCGCCGTTCCATATGGACGCGTATCCTCCTCCCTTA
>VZSF01002066.1:147452-216227 GCA_013398295.1 Chionis minor | reverse complement strand
ACGGCCATCTGGCCCCCCCCCCGTACCCCCCCTCCGCCGCCGCGAGCTCCCCAACCAGCTAGTGCAAAGCGTGGGCAGGACGGACGTGGGTGCGTTTGCACGAGCCCGTGTGAACGAACCTTTGGTGAACTCGACTGATTGTGTGGGTTTTTTTAAAAAAAAGAAAAAAAGAAATGCTAGCAAGTTTGGCACTAATGAAATTAAAGAAGTAATGACCCTTTACTCATTTAGGGAGCGTGAAAGGGGAGGATGGGAGTAAGTAGCGACTCCCGTTCCCTCCTCTCAGCATGTTTTTCCACCTTTAAATGAAGGATTTCTGCTATTCCTGGTTTGGACATGGCTACGGCAAGGTGAGAACAGTGTTGTTTGTATCCATCAGTGACACAGAAAGGGGTCAGTTACACCCACACAGTATTTTTAATCAAAGATGAGACCTGAACCCTGTCTACAGGGGATACTGGTTATCACATTTAGCAACCTCTTTTCTTCAGGCTTTTCTATCAACTAACCAAAGCGCAAAGGACCACTCACCGGTTTCTTCTTCAGGAGCACGTTCCACTGCATCTGGTGTAAAACTGTGGTTAAAACACACGCACACACGCTTCTCCACCGCACACCCAGCATCAAAGAAATGGCTCCAAACTCAGGAGAGCTCTGAGCCGAAAATTATTTGGCAATTCCGAGAAGGTGAGCAACGTTCCGTCTTCAAATGTAATGAAGTTCAGCAATAAGACCAAAACACACAACAAATACACTAAGACCACACTCCTAGTGGTCGATGCTATAAATAAGATTCAAGTTTTGTTCACCTCTATACAGAAGCAAACACCATAAAATATGCCAAAAAAAAAATAGTGTCAGGTGAACATTTTTCAATTTGCAGGTAGGTTTTTATCCTTTAGTTAACCAACATACTGCTCACACATACAATTTATTCATGTATTCCCTGAATGTTAATAGGGCCAAATCCGGGGAAGGCCCCTAATGCAGGGCGAATTATTTCACTTCCTATGAACATTATATAAAGCTGCACTTAAAGTATTTGACATAAAGATGTAAGAAGACAGAGACGTTCCCAGCACAAATGGGCTTCCATGTACTCAGCTTTGATGAAATGGCTGAAATTTGCCCTGCCTTGCTTCAATTCACAGTTTCAAACATCTTCCCCAGGACACGTTACTTGCAGGTTGGGGCTTTTTTTCAAAAAAGAAAATATCTAGGAAAGAGGAAGTACCCCAGCTTACGAATGGTCACGCATGCAAGCTGTGCTGTTGTCACTGGGACTGAACTACTCCCTGGAATAAAAATTTCCAGGTTCACCGTTTTGAAGAGGACATTTAGGCGACACCAGTCCACCAGTTAGTAAAGAACTCACTCCATTATAATGCATTTTCTCCTTACAGAACAGAATGAAAGCATCGGAGCTGAAATAGCAGTCTTATCAGGTTATTTAAAAAAAAAAAAAAACCAACCCACATTTACATCATACACTGTTGGAATATACTATACATTGCTGAGTGCCACACACCCCGGGTGGTTTTTTTTTTTAGAGCTCTATTAATTGAAAACAATGATATGTTTTCTCCTTTGTAAAATGTAAAAAGCATAAAGTTTGTCTTTAAAATACAGTTGTCAAATATCAAGGGGTATATATATGCTAACATTTACCCTAGGGGTATTTCAGGGCTAGAGTCTGTTACAAATAAAATCTTTATTCATATGAACAGCTACCTGGGGGGCAATACTGAATGTTACACATAATATTTAGATATATATATTTAAAATAATCTAGCAGTGCTATTAAAACAAACTGGAAGCTACACTGTATTTAGTCTCTCCGTTTTGCAGATCTGCATCTTATACTACTAACTTTCTGGGTTTTGAATTACTTGTTGTAGAGGATAGTCCCTAAAACATAAAATGCTTTCATCTAGTGTGTCACATCAATTGTTTTATTATTTGAAATTTAAAAGATTGTTCATGGTAATAAAGAATAGAGAAAAAAGGAAAGCAACTTTCTTTTTTCATTAAATTCTGCAACAGCATTTTCAAATTTGAGAACTTTCCTTGAATTCAGAAGAAATAAAAAGGCTAAAAAAATTATTTTTTGGTACGTGCTTCCCAGAATTACTGAATAGTCCCTATGTGCTATGGAAAACAACTTTAGGCAAGATCAGACCTCTCAATTTATCAAAGAATTTAAGCTGTCTGAGGCAAGTTGGGAGACAAAGCAGACAACGCAGCAGCTCTGCAGACTGCCAGCAGCCTCAGGAGGTCACGTCTCTCTGCTGGACCTTCCTAATTTACGGAATGAAGACGATAATATCCCATCGACTGCGAACAAAACTCTGTAATTGTTGAAAAACTTGGCTGGAGAAAGCACACAGTAATTCTGTCCTTTTTCCAGTGCATTTCAAATGCTGTGATTTGGAGATTGCCACCACCAGGACGAAACTCCTTGCAGTAACGCAACGTCCAAACAGACACCTTCTTTCCAATTAAGGAAAAATCATGTGAGTCTCTGTACAGCAATTAAGAAAGCTCTTAAAAATACCCAGCTCTGTGGCTGCTGTACATCAATATATTAGACCATTTCAAGTTTACTAGCCAAGTATGCCACCTTTAGAAACTCTCCTTATGGCCTTCCAAGCTGGAGGGACTCGCTACGTGCCTGATCTTCCCCATTCATCAGGGCTTCTGTCCTCCTTTAAGGGGATGAATGAAGACGTGAGCTGGTTTAACAACATACTGCACAATGAAGCCAGAAAAGCAGCATTTTTCTAGAGAAACATAGCACAGCATCAAGGAACTAACAGAAATCTCTGCAGCATTGCAAATAAAATACGTGTCTGATACCTGAAGGGTGAGGACACCTTCTCCCTGTGACAATTCCTTTCTTGTGCAGGAACATCATTTTATTGGACACCAAGATATCGGCTGCACGGGTCACAAAAGTAACGTTAGACTCATTGCTCGTTACCAATTCAGCTTTAATTCCTGCTCAAGGGAGTACAAGTCTGTTCTCCCACAAAAGTATTTGCAAGTTCATCACAAACTCTCTGGTCACTGTAGAGCATCTGAATTTAACATCTCTGATTCTGCACCGTCTACTCTGCTTCAAGTGCTTCAAAAGCACTTTTTTAAGACTGTTCTTTAACTTGCTGAGCATCACTTGAAAACGAACAAACCTGCTTCCTTCTCATAATCAGCTTGTATGTAGATCTTTTAAAACATATATATACTGCTGATAGATGTACAGCAGTATCAGACTTACTAGCATCAAGATTATTTCTCATACATACCAGCATCTTGAAATAAAGTAGTTTGAAATGAAAAATTCAGTAACACAGCTCCGTTACCAAAAGTGTTTGCACTCGAAATATTTGTGACCTTTCTGTATTTTTTGAACGCGCAAACAGAAACACCGTATTTATGAAATGTCACATTTATGAAAATCACTTGTAAAAGAAAGCTTTCATTCTACAAATAATGTCAATATTATAAATAATGCAAATTTGGTATTTCCCACAACCTCATAAGAAGGATGAAATATTTACATGCGTAATTCAAAACATACACTCCTGCCAGTTTAAAATGAGGACTTTGTCTTAAACTACTACCTGGGCAGCAGATCTTTAGTGGTTCCTAGCAAGCTAGAAATAGAAGAATCAATGTTAATTTTAATCAATGTTTTTTTCTAATAGGAAAGAGTAATCAGCCTTATTAGGTTGTAGTCTGATGCACTTCTACTTTCAATTTAATAAAATGCTTGAAACATTCAATTACAAAACAAACATTAAAAATGTGCAAATAAAGTAGAAGGTACCTCTAATCAGTTTTCCTCTCACCAGTCACATCAGCCCGAGTTCCTAAAATTTTATCCCTCCTGCCAGGATAAGGCACATACTCTTTTTTTAACCATCTTTGTGAACTTTGACTATGTGATTCAGTCTGATAAAACCCTAACAGCAAAGGAAAACCTTCCCTCTCTTTAAGACGCTCTATTGGTTAGATCAGATTTATTTGCTGTCAGTAAAGGTTATATTTGCACATAAGTCTATGACAGATTGCAAGTTTATTAACTTCAAGTGAGTTTTCAAGCTGCTGGGTTGAGGGTTTCTTTGTTGGGTTGTTGGGTTTTTTGTGGGGTTTGGGGTTTTTTTTTGGTTGTTGTTGTCATTCCCACTCCCTTCCCCCAAGACGTGGGTTACTTGACAAATTGGAGTTAAGTTATCTCAGGTCAATGTAACTGTAAGTTAAACTAATGAAGTGTATGTCTATGAGTGATGTCTGATTAGTTTAATACAGTTAGTGCTGGACAGCTTGGGCTGCTGACCTTGAAGGAACACAGATAACATTGTGATGCGTTGGAGGATGCGGTTGCAATACAAGACAAATTTACATAACAGTTTGTCATATACACTCCTTCAAAACAAAATTGTTGCAAAAGGAAAGCAATAGGAAACTAACGCTAAACGCCTCGCGCAAGACAAACCGGGGAAAATTAATTATAACATTTGGCTTGGGATGGTAGCCGATTTTAAACGCAAGCCAGCAGCAGAGGAAAGGTGTACATTTATATAGCACGCATTCCAAAACGGATTAGACATTGTGTCGGGTAACACTGTTCAAATGCAGCCTTCTGTAGCACAAGACCTAATCTTGAAAACTCGTATTCCTTCCCCAGCCAACTACGTCTGCTTGCTCTTAGTAACAAAATACCAGCTCCAGCTCTGAGCTGTTAGCTAGTCAGCGCATCTTTTAGGTGTGCTCAGAGCCCTGCCAAAGATCATTCCGTGGCTGAAGAGCAGCAGCTTGTGCTCAAACACCCCCGTGTATGAACGATGTCCATCGCGAAGGCGCCGAGCCCAGGTTCACCACCCTGGTGGCGATGCTCTGCCGAGCATGTGCTGCCGGCCACTGCTCCATGCAATCACCTCACCACATCTCTACTCATCGAGGCAGGCCAAGGGAAATCACTGGGTTTAAAGACAGCTTGGTTCTGGAGTGACTGATTCTCACGCCACGATAGCTATCTCTTGACCTAAATAGGCTGCTTTTATCAGCCGGGTTCAAGCTGATAGAAATTCGCCACTTACATAAATGCATAATTGACATCCCTGGCTGCTGGCACATCACAGAACCGTCCCGTCATTAAGATAAAACTGCTCCCTTAATCCTCCAGGTCAGCCTGGGTAGTACACTCTGATAAATCAGACTTGCTAATAGATACGTCGGAGGGCAAGTGAGGAAGCCCGCAGTGTTCACATCCGTGCCATCTTTCAACCTAATGTGCAACGCACGGTTTAATCCTTCAATATTACCGAAGTCACTTGATGATTTTAAAATAAGATGTACATGTACACGCAGACACAAACAGGTATCCATATACTTGCACTCTTAGAGACTCTCAAGGACTAGCAATGCAAGACGAAATAGTCTAGGAAACTCTAAAACACGGCAGTAATTTCCCAATTATACCCCAAGAAGTCACTGCAAGAAGAAAAACCGGTACTGGCCACTGCAAGTCTCCATTCTCTTGCACATACACACTTGCACATAACCGAAGACTCAGCCCAAGAGACCTGGTTGAAGGCCTCTCTGCAATTTGAAGTTAGACATTATTCAGTTCCTGGGTTACCTGTAATTAGTACTTGCTGGCACCGTTTGCATGAAATAAAGAGCAGCAGTCCGTGCTTTCCAATGCCACTTCTTGGCAGGGAGCGTACAGAGGACACAGTCATCTTGCAGCTCTTCCTGGAGAAGATCCATCAGCTGTTTGTGGGAACCACCATAAAAGGCTTCAAGAAGAAGAACACTCATTTCCCCAGCACTTCAGAAACGTTTGGATTCTGAAAATGACAAGAGAGAAGTATTTTACTTTAGAAATACACCTTGGGGTTCTTTTATTTAAGAAAATTATATTGGGAAAAGCAGAAACATTGCGAGGCCTTACAGTGTCTTCATTTTTCCCTGTGAAATTAATCCTTCATATTATATTAATGAGTTTACTTCAGAAAAGGCTACTTAGCAGTTATGATGACAAAATTATCACACCTATTAGTTTCAACCATTAAAAGATACTGTTTGCAATTTTTAAATGAATCAAAATGTGCAAGACTCTAAAAAAATACTCTATTTTGAATTCATTGGTTTGTTTTCAGTCAGAAATTCAAAAGCGGCTACACTCACTCTTAAATATGTACAATTCTTCCGTAGGTTAGGAAGTAGTTTATTCATTTTTACACAGGTTTCTCCCTTTTCCTAGTGGCAGATAAAACTAAAGGACAATTCAGAAACACTTCAGCGCCGACAGCTGCTAATAATTTGGGTAATAATAGTTGCTAATAATTTGGGTAAGTGACTTAAAGCCAGAGAGCAGCCTGGGGAGATGCAGTCTGAGCATCCTGCATCCCTGGGAGCTGGGAACAGCACCCAAACAACACGCTTAGACCCTACAGGAGATGTAAAACACAGTGGTTTTTTTTCTGAGCCCTCCAAAATGGCTGGAAGAGAGCAGTACCGCAGGCTTAAGGAAGCTCTCAGATGAGAAGCCACAGAGCCGCTCACAAACAGGATGCCAAACGTGCTGCCCAAAGTGAAGGGAAAGACGAAAACCCTGTGACTATTGCTCATCTCTTTGGTGAGTCACAGACTGGGGGTACTGAAAAAGCTGCTTTTCAGATGCTTCGAGCACAACCATCGCATACGAAAGTCGAAAACAAAAAACTGGAAGGTATTTGCCATCCCTGACTACCTCTCTGTTGGTTTCCTTCTCCACGCACCCTAACGAGGGTGGACCCGCCGTTAAACTTATTTGCTCGGGCTTCATGTTTGATGCTGTATATATTGCAAGACCGTACATCCACTTCCTGACCTGTAATTTGTAGTGGTTCCAGACTGTAATCCTTATCTTCTCAAAGCCTCTGGTGACAAAAAGTGAGAATTCAACAGAGAACGACACACTCTCCAGAAAAATCTCAATCATCAGCTTGACTTTGAAATTTAAATTCAGGTTCGGGTTACAAAAAATACTTATTCTGCAATCCCAGGGTAGAAAACAAACTAAGAAAATTTATAAGCTATCAAAAGATCAACCGGCCAGCAACAAAAATCCAAACACTGAATAAACTGAAGTGGGAGACAAAGTATAAGAAACCTCTAAAGTTTTCAGTCATTGGCCCGTCCTGGTGCAAGCTGAATTGGTAACGTAGAGCTCCTGCAACATTATAGACCAAGCGACAAGAGAAAAAATATTCTGTGCTCTGACTTTCTTGTCATAATCCAGCCTGGATTCAGGTTATAATTTGTGCTATTATTCACACCCCCCGTACTGTTTCAAATAAATTATCTTTTTTGACAAATACGTTCCTTTCAGAAGAAAACAACGATGGCCTTCTGGATGCAGACACTCACTCCATTTTGGAACGTGCTTCTTTTCAGGTAGCAAAGCAGATTCTGATCTCTTTTGCACTGACCTAATTTCCACAAAATCACACTTTTGAGATCACTGACGTTTTCTGAATTTACAATGATGTAACCAAAATCATACTCTGTACTCCAAAGCCCTTTTGGAGCCTGCAGGGTAATAGCTGCTATAAAAACACAAGCTGTGTTTTAGAATCTGCACTATTCACCTAAAGAACAATTTGTAATTAATCATGCTACGCTTGTCATCAAATGTCGCCGAAAATTTCACTCAAAGGGAAGTATTTTGCAAATTCAGCCCCCAAAAAATGGGCTACGTGAAAAGTTGGTAAATGCCACTGAGTCAGTCGCTCAGGGAGAATGAGTTGCAGTTAATTTACAAATCATTAGCAGTATCAGTAATAAAGTAATCCGTTCATGAAATATCTGATCAAATTGCACTTCATCAGACTCGTTCCGAAACCAGTTTTATCGCTGGGTTTAGCTGAATCGACAATGTGCTCTTTGGTTTTATTTTGCAACAGTTTTTGCTGTACGTCCCTTATGGGGACAGAGAATGACTGTACATGCTGACGGTAAGAGACTTTTTCAGTTCTCAGGTTTCCTTCTTGCTTAAAGATCCTGACATTTAGGTTCTTCTGCCTTTATCCTACCTTTAGATCTATCAACAAAAATGCAAATATTAGGCAAATACTGCCGTATAATAAACTCGCTTTGGCTATTTACGCTGGGAAACGGGGTTGCAATTGTGGCTGCATCGTGGAGTGGGTGTTAGACGGTTCTCGCTGCCTGATTCTCCACAATAACACTCCCAGACCCCACGGCAGCAGCACGCGCGGGTGAAAACCAGCGATGACACATTTTTCAGAGAGGATCTCAAGCTCAAAAGCCTTCTTACAAAACTCCCCAAAAATTTAGGTACCGCTTACTCAAATTCTCACTAGCGCTTGCAGGATTCGAGTGTCGCATGAGCTGTATACGTTACCAGCAAGAGACATCAAATTCAATTTAGAAAAAAATGTTATATAAAAGAGCAGTATACGGCATGTTTTGGTTTTTACAAGATGCTACTTAAATATGAAACTACCAGAGAATAATGGCAGCACAATATATGTCGTGTTGACTTCAGGGATTGACTAAACTGGAGCAATGAAAAAGTCAATAAATCTTCTGTTTTAAAAAGATACGCTGATAATGCAAAGGAAATTGTATTATATATAACTAATAATTCCTTGTATTTAACAAGGCACAGAGGAGGTAGGACACAGTCACTTACCTCATATTTCACCCACATGACTTCCAGTTTTGTTCACGTACAAAAATAACATCTATTATTTTTGCTTTATTTCCCTTGACCTAGCCAAGTTAAGGTAAATATGTACCATACACTCCTCAGAGGTCTCGAAAAGACACAGCTGATAAATGGCCTGAGAACACTCACCGTATCTGACGGAATGCAATCCTCGATTAAATATAAATCACTCCAGCTATGCTTTTCCCCGTTTCAAAGAAAACAACAAATATTAGAAAAACAGAAGTGCTTCCCCTTTCTCATTACAGCGCTTCCTCTCCGGAGCCAGCAATCCTGGGTGTTCCTCCAACAGCTCGACCCCATCCGCAGGGCTCGCTTTGCAAATCCCTTACTCTGCCTCTACCAAACACAGCAGCACATTCTTCGGGATACAGATTAATAAGAAACTATCTGGAAGAAGCAAATCCTCCCAAGTGGTAGCAGTGTCAAAAAACGGCATGACTAATACAGCGGTATATTAAAAGTACTGAGAAATTTAGGTAAGTAATTAGGGGCTGCCTCAAAGCCAGCATCTCCCAGTGACATTCATCCAGGACTTTTGTCATTTGTTTCAGCGCTGCCCCACAGCGAGCACCTTGCAGAAAAAGGGCAACTGATGGGAGTCCCTAAATGGGCCACTGCTGTCTGGCCCAATAATTTTCCTTTAAAAGAAATTCTGAGTACTGTACAGAGTAATAAATACATATTTACTTTAATGGCATGGAAGAATTAACCGTTCAACTAGCCACAGAAACCCTTGCTTCTTTTTAAACTCTAGGTGAACACCAACTAAAGTGCCTTTGTTAACCAACCTAGGTAGAGAAAACATCATTTTCCATGATTTATTAAAGAACATACATTCGCTCTGTCTTATAAACAGAAGTGTGGTTTCATAAACATCAGCATAGCTTGCATCAGAAAGCCATAATTAGCTCCGTTCATTGACGTATTCAAACATAAATTACAGATCATGTTTAAATATCTGTCCAACAAAATAGCTGAGCAACAATCCAAAACCAAAGGAATAACTGTTAATATATTCCATAGGTAGAGAGCTGCTATTAGTTACAGGAAATAAGGTATATGGTTTCAGTAATGATTGTTTTAACGGTCACAGTCCCACACATATGAGAAATTTATTCCACCGCCGTATCCAGAGCACACGTGGTTCAGCATCTTATAACTCAACCGGTGACAAAACCCACCAGGTACGCACTGCGGACATGAACAGACTCAGAACCTTTGCTGCTTCCACCGGAACCCATCCTCATACCCAAAACGGGCAAAAACTTTTCACGTTCCGCCTTCCGGTAAAACGGGATTTCCCAACGGACTGGTACAGGGTCTTTACCTCTCCTCCTGCCTTCTCGCACCCATCCAAAGTCTTGAGGAGGCACACACACACACACACACACACACACACACAAACCTAGACTGAAAGAGCCCACGTTACCCTCCCACTCACGACAGTGACTCACTCGAACCCCACAGCTCTACCTGAAACAAAATCCCATTTTAATGTTTGACCAAAATTTAACTGGTATTTAGATCACCCAAAAGTACCGGCTCTAAGGTTTGTCATTACTAAACTCTGTAAGTGCACAAAGCGAGAATGCCACTTAATTTATCTTTTATATAAATCGACTGGAAAAAGCAAGAAATTCTCTACCTCTTTTGAGAATGCGGTAAACCAAAATCGTTCACCTTTACTTGGACGCCTGCATCAGCACCAATATTAATTTACTGGTGACACCCGTAAACCACAGTCTGCCCCATCCGCACACCCAGAGAGCTGCAAACACCAACAGAACGCCAAAAACTGGTGTTACCGGCAGGCATCGAGGATGCTGAACACCGTCTACTCCGAAACCAGTATGGATTGCACTGCCCAGTTTTGTTTCACTAAACACTAAAATACAACATTTAATTTTACTGGGCTTACGATCTACATAGATGTTTGCAAAGACTGGACTAGATGATCCTCACAGCTCCCTTCTAAATTAAATATTCTATTCCAATGGGACAGAAACCGGTTTGGGTCCTGCACCAGGGGCTGTGCTGTGATTATATCAGTAAACAAGCTCACCTTTTGTGACTGTCTGCGTTACATTGACAATCAACTGCCAGCCAGAAATAAAAATAAAACGGATGGGAGAAAATAGCAGACGTCCCAGCGGTCTCAGGGAAGAATTCCCCCATCCGGGAACTTTGCCTCAAAATCCCTTTTAGTGTAAAGCTTATTTATACTACTTATTCACAGTATTTGCTTTAAAAGACTGCTAAACTATTCTTTTATGGACTACTTTAAGTTGTACTGTAAATACACGTATACTGAGAACCCAATTACTTGTAATACACTTTAAAATATGCAATTATTTTTTCCCCCTCGCTCTCTGAATTACATTCCTCAAAATGCTCGCACATCAGAGCACGGGGCAGGCACGCTTCCCGTATAGGTGAGCAGCACAGCAGCGCTCGACGTGACGCAGTCAGAATCGCAAAGAATAGAGTTTTAAAAGAATTGGTTTGATCTTAACTAAAAAGCCAACTGCGAGGATCGAGGGGTTTGTCTCTTACATCTGTGCTTTCGACCCTGAAAGGCAACAGCGGGGATTGAAAGTTCCAGTTTAAAGATGTCCCACAGCTATTCATGCGGAGACACCCCGACACAAGAGACCGTAACGGTCCCTTTTGGAGTTTACATATTTAGAAAGCAACATCCTGTAAAATCTGCACATTATCCTGTGCATGGCAAGTAAACAGTATCACTCTACATCCTGATGAAAGAGTCCTTAAAGTATATGCAGAGTATGCATTTTAAAACTTAGTAGTTAAATCACTTTATTATTTTATCTAGGCAAAGGTACTAATGGTCTTCATCATATCTTGCCGTAAATCAAATTTTTGCTACGGAAAAGCAAAAACAAATTAATCCATAGAATTTTCTTTTAAGCTTCCTTCCTGACAATCTAAGATTGCCGTAAATACTTTGCATCTAGACCTCTAGTCATCCCTAGTCAACATCTTTGAAGACCTTAATTTATATTGAATAAAGTAAATTATTCTAATTTATTTTATTTCCAGTGGAGAAAAAACATCTGTGCATCACATTTACAGTTAACTCAAAACCACATCCAGCCACACTGCCTCAGTGGGGAAGCATTCACCCCCCTTTGGAGCACCGCCCTCCAAAGACTTATTTCCAGGGAAATTTCACTGACCGATCTCCTGATTCCCAGTACATTGTGGACGTGGACTGCAATTACAATACACAACTTTTTTGTTTTGTATGTCTCTAATTGAGCTACCAAGCGGTATACGTGGGACTAAGTACTACTCAGAACAGGGCACCAGGGACACTCGATAGTCTGCCAACTCTTTTTGTGAGTCCAGAGTCACAAAAGCAAAGTAATTATTTTTTATATTTAATTAGGAGAAAGTTTTCTTGATTCCTAAGCCAAAAGAGGAAGGGAAAAGACAAAGGGATGTGAGGGGGAAACAGGGGCCGCGCTCTGCCAGGGAAACAGACTACAGCCACGACTACCCACCACCAGCAAACTGGGTGGCTCTTCCACGGAGTCTGTTCCTCCACTTCCTCCCTTTAATGGTCCCAGTAGATTTACACTGGTGAACACGAGCATACTGCAGAGCAGCAGACACTAAACAACCAGTTATCTGCACAAAAAGTTCCAAGAACATTTTGGGTAGCTCTTCAGGCAGCAGTAGGATTTTCAAAAAACCCAGTCCAGATGTAATATGAGAGTATAACCTGAAAATGCAAGGTTAGCATTCGTATTTGATAGAAAATTAGTTATTCTGATTTAACAGTTAATTATAAGCTCCCATTTGCCATGTAATTCAAAAGCCTGGAATAATGATAACTTACTTTAACAGAGACTGCTAATGTTGTTTCATGGTATGTTGGTTTTATCCAACTTATTTGGACTGTGTTTACAGTGCTTGAAGGCTCAAGGCAGTTTGCAAGACTCATCTTTTCCAGTACCGTACCTATTACTATAAATTTGATAATATTGATGATCCTGAAGGCTTACATTAGGCTTAAACAGATGAACGATACTTGATTTAGAATATCTCCGAGTGGATAGGGAGCTAATAGGTGTGGTAATGGGAGATGTAGCGCTATTTTTAAACTTGACAGGAGACATATTAGTTGCCAGTTCCCTATTATAGAAAAAGCACCAGTCTGGTAATAATGGGCTGGCATTTTGAAATTCCTCCCATCTATTAGGAATATGATGAGAAATGTGTTCTACACATTCTGGGCTTCAGACCAGTTCTGTACAGAAAAGTAACCAGTCCAACCTGCATTCACAGCCAGTTTAAGAACATATATATACAACATTTATACATACACACACTTGAAAAAAGGACTCGTAAATATTTTAACTAATATAATTAGTTATAACTAATATAACTTAGTCTATAATTTGTATTAGCTAATAGATCAAAGACTTGTTAGAAGCAATCATTAATTCCTCCATGAGAATCTAAAAGTTGGTTTGTTTTCTACGGCAAATTTCAAGTAGGAAAACCTTAAATGTCAAATAGCGAGTCATTCTCATATCATGGAAGTTTGGGATTTAGCACTTAAAACACTCCTCTTGTACAAAAGATGGAGTTGCAAGAGTTAATTTAAACATTAATTTAAACATTAGGCTTCGTATCCTGAGATGTTTGGCAGCAACTTTTGAGTGGGCACAAGCCAGATCTATTTTACGGTCAGAAACTATCCATTTGAATATGTGATGAAAGGATCTGCATCTTCAGTCACACCTTGAGTCAACAAAAAGGATGGGATGAGATCTACTGTCAAATCGAGTTCAGCTGTGAAATCCAGGAGTCGTCCCACACGGAGGAGTAGTACCGAGGGACAGATCTGTGAACTTCACAGCACATAACGGTAAGGTTACTTCAAAACAGAATTCAATCACGATGTAAAATGGACTTCAGAAGGGGTGCCAAATGTATCTGCCATGTTATTCACCTCAAAATCTGCAACACAAGCAATTTAAAATGATAATCATGAGGATTTTTCCAGGCTACGAAACCCTTCTCCAAGAAGAATAAATCATTAGGTTTTCATTTGTTTCTAGGACGCAATATTTAAGTATTAGATCCCTACAGCAGTTTAGAGATGACGGTCTTGTGAGTCATAAAGTAACTTCAAGGCTGCAAAGTCACCTGCAGGAAAAAGTCCTGAATTTTAACTATTAAGTCCTAATTCCATAGATTAAATAGTTTTTCCTCTTCCACTTGCCCAACTCTTGCCTTCTCAGGAGAGAGCTGAACCAACGCCTCGTTCTATGAATCTATGAGAACAGAAATACATCTCATTAACTTCTGTCCAGTGAGCATCACGTTACCGCATTCAGAAACTGCTCGAAAGCTCTCCGATTCAACAACAACCACCCAACACTGCACGAGGACTTTATGTGGCACTAAACGCATTTTTCCTTATGAAGAATATTGACATCCTATTTCCAACTTGACATACAGAAGATGGGTTATCCACACCAACTCATCAAGCTATGCAATGAGAGTTGTCACATTGAATTTGGTGCAGCGTCATGTTTCCCGGAAATAATTTCCCTATAAAGTTTTGACTAAGCCCTCTGAAAGGGCCGGAGCAATATTAAAGGCTCTGAAGTACAGTCAAAGCACTTTCTGACATCTCACTGCAAGTGCTCCCCAACATCTCTGCCACCCCAAGAACAGCAAATCTAATGACTTTCACCCGTGGTTTCCATTCTGTTGTCTGCACTGCCTGTGAAATAAATACTTCCACGGAAGCGCTGAAGGAATGCATGTTCACACATTTTATGTTACTTTGCGAGTATGAGAAAGTTAAGGGGTCTGCCTCCTCCACTGGGAAGTATCTATGGATACACGCATCGCAGAAAGCTGAAAAAACCTGACACAAGTTAAATAAAGATGTCTGTTATCATCTGTCAATTGAAATGGTGAGCACTGCAGGAAATATTTTTTTCATGAATAAAAGCGATATACAAGCATCTCAAAACAATCTGTTTTGGAAGGTTAATTTGGTTAGTTTGTAAACAAGTGTAGGTTCTGATGTTTTTAAAACAGATATTGCAAAAGGAGTAAATATTAATGTCTAGGGGAGATCCTAACAGAGATGAGAGGAGCATGGCCCTTTTCACCACTGTCACACGTAACAGCAAGGCAAGGACATGCACAGAGGGCATCAAGATATAAAGTTTTGCCTTGAAGACTTTAAGATGGCTGGTATGAGAAAAAGCCATGATTTTACACCACTATCAGAAAGCCTTTGGAAGTTTGCTTTTGTTGCCCGCAGCAAAACGTGGCTACAGCACGCATTCTGCATTGTATTCTCTAATGAAAAGAGTTAAAAAGAGTTGGGGTTTTTATTTTACTTCATTATAAATCATGAGAATATTAGGATTTCAGTTTTAGTGACGCCTGAGAATCACTTCTCTGCCAATCTGAAAAAGAGAGTCCAAAAAGCCTTTTCCCTGCCTGAGTCAACTGGCCACGCTCATAAAAACTTCCCTCCTAAAATCTGAAAACCCTTATCAAACTCAAACATCCTGTTCAGCAAAACCAAAATGATGCTGTCGCTCATCAGCTACTTCAGCTTGAACCATCAGAGAACCTGCAGAACCCAGCACACTCCTCCTGCACATCGGTACAACGTTAAGAACGTTAAGGACAGTTGATAATGGCCATGACTACTGGGGGACAGAGAAAAACATCTTCACTGCAGAGCTCAGAGCTGAAGAAAATATTTTAAGGTCGTTACAGGAAGATCCTAACTATTTAGAGTTTAGCTGGCTATTAGTAGGTGCTCTTTCTGACATCACTGATACAATGAAATGCTAGAAATACCATCACAAGCCAACACAAGAAACCGTTTCCACCTCCTGCACGCAAGGTCTGTGCTTACTATTCCCACCTCTTCATTTCAAAGTCGCAAAGATCACAAGTTTCACCAGCAAGTTAAAGCTCTGTTCTGCCTCGTACTCAAGATTGTAAGGGTTGTGCAGTTATTCTGGCCATCGGGAAATTTTTGGCAATCCTATCAGTTAAGCATTCACAGCAGCCGTAAACAGCTTGTGGAGACCTGATGAAGAACAGCATCTGGACAGCTTGGAAATACCTCTCCAATAAAGGCAATGGTTGTCTCAGAGCGCCTTCCACACGCAATCAGACCCAACGCAATGCTACGGCTAAAAACTTCGATCTTATTTTTCATTATGTTTTTTCCACATATACAAAGACTAGTCAACTGTGGCACTGAAGACATTGAAAAAACCACCCCGGGTACTACTCATCAGGTCTCAAAACAGCCTTAGCAACTGCTCAGCAGAAATAATGGTAACTTGCCAGTAATCCTGCAAAATCTGCAGCGTTCGCTGTTGCTCTAGACGAAAGCTATCCTGGGGTGCATCAAGAGCAGCATAGCAAGCAGGTGGAGGGAGGTCATCCTCCCCCTCTGCTCTGCCCTGGGGAGGGGCATCTGGAGTCCTGTGTCCAGTTCTGGGCTCCCCAGTTTAAGAAAGACACAGAACTGCTGGAGAGGGGACAGCAAAGGGCCACGAAGACGATGAGGGGGCTGGAACATCTTTCTCATGAGGAAAGGCTGAGGGAGTTGGGTCTTTTTAGTCTGGAGAAGAGCAGGCTGAGGGGGGATCTCATCAATACTTACAAATACTTAAAGGGAGGGGGCCAGGAGGAGGGGGCCAGGCTTTTTTCAGTAGTACCCAGTGACAGGACAAGGGGCAATGGATATAAAAACAAATACAGGAAGTTCCATCTCAACAAGAGATGAAACTTCTTTCCTTTGCGGGTGGCAGAGCACTGGCACAGGCTGCCCAGAGAGGTGGTGGAGTCTCCCACTCTGGAGACATTCCCAACCCACCTGGACGCCATCCTGTGCCACCTGCTGTAGGTGGACCTGCTCTGGCAGGGGGGTTGGACTAGATGATCTCCAGAGGTCCCTGCCAACCCCTACCATTCTGTGATTCTGTGAAGGCTTTCAACCCAAACACACCAAACGTAAGAACTAGGTAAACTTCTTGCCTCTTAACCAAGCCACACAACAGACACCGTTAAGCTGAAGTACAGTCAACTAGCTAAAATAAAATTAAAAAATGGAAAATATAAAAATGCATTTTTTAGTTGTTTTAGTCTTTGCTAGAATTCCTGTGAATTTAGGTAGTTTTAGAGACGTTTCTCATTGTTGCCTTCCAGCTGACAAAAGAAAAAGGGAAATGGTGAACTGTTTTCACCTCCACTGCCCTTAAACTTCTGCCCTTAAGAGCTGCACCTTCTTCCAGTCAATGCAACAAACACTCCGCTGAGCAACGAAGTCCTAGAAGTCAGCAGAAATTCAAGCAAAGAAAATCTAGGCTCCAGAAGTTTACTTTATCCAAGCGGATTTTATTGGCGGCATATTGGAAGTCACTCTCTGATCCAGGGAAGTTGGTGCATCCTGACTCATCAGTCACAGCAGAAAATAAGACGCTGCATTTTTGCTGTGCTGGGGTGGTGGCTCCTGACCCGACTGTATTTGGGTGTTTTTAGAAAAAACAGGCAAACAAGTGCTTTGCTTACGGAGATAACGTTAAACCTATCTTCAGTTATCTATTTACGTCAAGATTTTTGAAAACCACTTTCATGAAATGGATCTGAATCTGAGAGAGGTGTTGTACGGGTCTTATCTTATTACAGAGTAAATGATTCCTATCTTTCTGAATCTTTTCAGATCCGATCTTCCCACCGCACTTGAAGCAGAGGTTGGTTCCACAAAGATCAGTCTGATGTAGATATTTGAAGGTGCTATATGAAACTGGTTTAGCCCCAGATTTAAAGCAGAAAAAGCTCCGGAAGGCACTTCACTCTCCCAATTTGAATCCTGGAGATAAAATGTAAGAGCGAGGAAGGGGTGGGGGGGGGAAAAAAAAAAAAAAAAAAAAAAAAGTGTTGGATTTTCAGAACAACAACAGCTTGTTGCAGTGCTTACACAGGTTAAGTTGCCTCCAGCAAATACATACAGTGGAAAACGATGCAGACAGGGTACCCAAATTAAGCACTAGCAAACAAATACTTTGAGAAGAGAAAAGGAGTTATTTCCACCTATCTACATCGATCACACATTCGTTCGCTTCCGCTGAAGAGAACCTAATCCAAACTCTGCCTGTTCATTTCAAAGTGGTTAAGAATCCATTTGTGCGGTGCATTCAAAATGCGCTAAGATGAACAAAATCTGTTTTGCATGCCAATATCCTTGGAGAGGGCAATATTCATGTGAGCTGATTCAAGCTACTCTTCAGAGCTGCAGCACTCTGCCTTCCCACTGAAGCTCTGAATGAGTATGGACAAGAGAGATCCATAAAGGATTTTTCCTAGAGTCTATAGACAGCTGGTTTCTTAACACTCATGGAAGCATTTTCTTGGGCATTAACAGAACGACTTAGAAAAAAAGTCTGCTTTTTTTCTTTAAAGCTGTTTTTCTTCTCAAGCTGTGTAACACCACTTGATATTTAGTGTACATTCAACTCACATGAGCTACTCAACCAGGCACTAGGCTTCGGCGTACTGAAGGTGCGTAATGGTTGACTAACAGACATAGACCATTTCTCACGTTTCTGCTTATTTACAAATACCACTTATATACTGCTGACATTTATAATGACACCTGTGATGTTGCTGACACACCACTACATTTGTAAAGTTTGCGTCTACAGGCACAGCCGATTCTAAGAAACTTGCTGGTGAATATACACAGCATTTCCTTTGACTGTAATTAGAAAGGTTATTTTCACTATTTCCGATTTCAACAGGAAAAAAACGCTTCAGAAACAAGGTTTAGCGAGGCTAATCCCTCCCCCCTCCAATTTTCTTAGCACTCAACACTAAATTCACTCCATTACTTTTGTCAACAATTTTCTGAAAAATTTTCTCCTGACCATATTACTGGGTTGCTTAAATTACACTGTAGACACGTATTCATACATACACAGAATTTCATGTATTTGTTAATATTATTGTTACCTACTGACTTGTTATTCCAAAGTCTATGACCTCTAACTACAGCACTTCAGCCCTTCCAGAAACCTTGACACAGAGTTTGATGACAGAGAAATAATTGGTTTGGTTTCATATATATGGGTAGACTTTAAAAAATTCATCGTACGATGGAGGCAAAAAGGGTCTGTTGTTTAATTACTCTAGTAAGTCAAAAGTGTCCTAAAATATATTAAGATGGAAGAAAACACTAGACAGAATCACAGAATGGTCTGGGTTGGAAGGGACCTTAAAGATCATCTAGTTCCAACCCCCCTGCCCTGGGCAGGGACATCTCCCACTAGACGAGGTTGCTCAAAGCCCCATCCAGCCTGGCCTTGAACACCTCCAGGGATGGGGTATCCACAGCTTCCATGGGCAACCTGTTCCAGTGTCTCACCACCCTCATGGTGAAAAGTTTCTTCCTGAGATCTAATCTAAATCTACCCCCTTTCAGTTTAAAACCGCTCCCCCTCGTCCTATGGCTCCACTCCCTGATCCAGAGCCCCTCCTCATCTTTCCTGGAGCCCCTTTAGGTACTGGAAGGGGCTCTAAGGTCTCCCCGGACCCTTCTCTTCTCCAGTCTGAACAACTCCAATTCTCCCAGCCTGTCCTCACAGCAGAGGGGCTCCAGCCTCCTCTGGACCTGCTCCAACAGGTCCATGTCCTTCTGATGTTGTGGGCCCCAGAGCTGCATGCAGTATTCCAGGTGGAATAGCAGAGCAGAATCCCCTCCCTCACCCCACTGGCCATGCTTCTTTTCATGCAGCCCAGGATGCGGGGGGGTTTCTGGGTTGCGAGCGCACATTGCCAGCTCACGTTGAGCTTCTCATCCACCAACACCCCCAAGTCCCTCTCCTCAGGGTTGCTCTCACTCTACTTACATGTTCAAATTACAAACTAATTTTAAGAAAACACTTGGCTTCGATAAACAAACCTAATAATTATATAAACTTCTAACCAAACATCAACAATTGTTTTGTTTAAATACGCTTTAAGCAACAAAATATAACAGTTCTATCTCCTCCCTCCAACCCCAAAATCATACTACGTCTTCTACCCGGTGTTTTTCCCATTATTAACAACAAGAGTTTTCATCCAAAAATGCTGAAGAACTTAAACGCTAATTAAACCTCACAACAAACCTCCTGTGAAGCAGGTATGTATTGTTATCTCTGCTCCACAGATCAGAACACTTGAATTAAAAATTGTGATTTGCACAATTTTCCAACAGTAATTTTACAGTAAAACCAAGAGCAGAAGAAAGGAGCAGTGACTCCTATTGTCCCTACTTCTAGACACCCCAATGCACATTTCCTTTTAAACCGGCAGGAATTTGCTTGCCATTTTGCCACATGTGAAAAAATGTTCTGGACAGTGTTAATTTTTCATTAGCGTGAGCCCTTGTAAGAAAATACAGACATATAAATATTTTACCCAGATTGCACTTTCATGATTTCATTTTTTAAAAAAAAACCCTGAAAATAAGACAAAATTTCGTATCCTCTATTAAAGTAATTTTTCATCTGGTTAGCTGATGAATTCTATCTTCAAAAGGAAAATCCACACTTCTTGAAGCCATATGAATTGTTTCTCAGATGACTGAATCCCTGATTTCCTCTTTTCATTTATGTTTCTTAACATCTTCTATTTTGTTTCCTATTCTTTCACCTTCTTTCCTGGTTACTTCCCATTGTACTTACCTTAGTCCTATGTCATCTTTTTTAATTCTTTAAACTTTTTCAATGATGTAGTAAAATCTACAAAGGATAGACATACAGCATATCAACTACTACCTTGGCAAAATACATACCAACTCCTTCTGTCTCAAACTACCCTCTCTTCCAGCCTTTTCCTATGTATGGACAACTCCATACTGTCTCCCCTATCTGCTAGGGCCACAGTCTCAAATGTTCTTCTCCTTGCCCACCATGCTTCATTCCTCATTAGGAAATCTGCAGTTTCAATACGGTCCTTTCTTCGCTGTTCAGAAGCAAAGCTTCCTGGCTCCCTTGCCTTATTCTCCTTACCTATCTCCCATCTCACTTCCCTGCCTCTCAGTTCTTCTCCACTCCAATTGGCTCAAACATCTTTACAATCTCTTTCTTCCTCCTCCATCTTACCACATGGAATCCCAAGTTTTCCTCTTCACCTCTGAAATATTCCCCCCTCGCCCCCGCCCCCGACCTCCACAGTTTGTCTTAAGGGTCATTTCATCCCGTTTTTCTCATTTTCATTAGACTTGGTACAGCTCAATTTCCCATCAGAAAAAAGGAACAGCTTTTAACACGTGGCCAGTCAGCCATTTTTTTGATCAACTCTACTCCATACGCTCTTTCCAAAATCTTCTGTTCTTTTTCTGTCCTTCCCAGTCCCTGCTCATGAAGACTTTACATCTACTAACACTCTTCTGCACCTGTACATGCTCCTCTAAGCCCAACTGTTCTGACCTTTGGTCTTCTCCACTCCTACTCCTACCTTCTGTCCATCTCCTCTTCTGTAAGCACTACAGATGGAGACCCTGAACCCATCTAGGAGGGTCTCCGTACCACTATGGACCAGACTGTCCCATACGGCTAAAACTACTTGGCTGATGCTTTCAAGTAGTCCAAGAAGCACGAGAGTCCGGCCTCCTTTTTAAAATTGCTTTTTTTCTTTTTTTTTTTCTTTTTTTTTTTTGTGTGAAGCAACTTGCTAAAAAAGCTGCAACCCTCAAAATTAGCCAACTAATTTTGTGTATTCTCACCAATCTAACAAATCAGTAGTCTACAAAAGTGACAGTCTCTGACTCCGATGTTTTACAAACTAACTGGCATCATTAATAACTGTTTCTGTATGGACATGTACACCACTAAAGTTAAAGAAACAGCTATTAAAATACAGGTAGGCTAAATTAAGATTTTATTTTTACAGAAGTATTGTTACATTTTTGTTGAAGAGATGGGATTTTCTATGACATTTCTCGTATTATGGAATCATCATGAAAAGTTAAATTTGGGTTTGTTTTAAAACAATACAAGCTAGCACATACTGTTTGCACTGTCTGCCATGACGTGAGCCTACATTTGCCAGCGCAGAGTAAAAATAGGTAGCTTTTTTATTCATATACCCTCTGCAAGTGGCAACTCGCAGGCTTTGAGAACCGCTCTCCTGATATGGAAGCTGCAACAAATGTTCAGTCACCGCTTTCTCTTTCAGCTCTCAAAATTACAGCTGGATTCTTCAAGCATTACGTGTGGTATCTTGCGTTTCAAAGCTTCTGAACTACTTGGATTGCAAGAAGCACGAGTTCTGCCCACAGAGACTTTCTTGCTTTCACTGATTTCACGCTACGGCCAAAAAAAGCGTGGACTGGAAGTAAGATGCCACTCGCTTCACCGGTGTATACAGCACCCCCCAATCATACTTGAGCTGAGCAGGACCCTTACGTGTTCCCGCAGCACACAAACCCACTCTGTTCCCTTCTCATCATTCCACAAAGGTGACGTTTCAGAAGAAGCTATTAAGCAAAATATTTTATCACACATGCTCAGGAGCAGGAAAAGCCAGCGTAAGGAAAACTACGGTTCTCCAGAAGCTTTTTGCTGTTGAGTTACCATCATACTGTTTAAATAGACAACTTTTACAGTATTTCACAATGAGCAAACTATCTAACGGGAAGAACCAGATGCACTAGTGGCTACGCGTTACTATTTGTTTCCATTTTGAGAAGACTCTTGCGGAAGCTCTCCCCATTTCTGTATGCTTAACAAAGGTCAAGAGTTATTTTATTTAATCTCTGCAGGCAAAAAAAGTTGCTTTTTTTCCTTTCTAATATCCCCTAAGGTTACCCATTCCTTTGCATTCAGTTGGTGATAGAAGTATCTGAAATCCTTTGAAAACTTCAGATATGCAGTACAGATCAATAAGTTTCATTATGAGAGGCCTCTCACAGCACTAGTCTCACTCTCCACTACTGTTGTTTATTTCTGGCTTGATTTCCAATGTTTTGGGGGTTGGATTTTTTTTTTTAATTTTAGTGAATTTTTATCTCCAGAGTCACAAATGATGTGAGCCTTGCCTGCCACTGAAACTGCCACTAATGAGCAAACACTCTCCAACGCTGAAAAACAGGTTGGGACTCACAGAAGAGCAGTTTCAGCGAGAGACTCCTACTCTTTTTCTTTTTTCCTCTTTAGATGTATCAACCCTATCTTTATTGAGAACAGTCACTTTTCCCAAATAGCTTCTTATGTTGAGACAACAGAAAATAAAAGTTGCTTCTGAAACCCTCTAACAATTAATTTTTAGCTCTTTATTACACACACTGAAAAAATGTTTGCCTCCGTAATAAACGTTTCGCTTTGTGAAGACTATAATAAACTTCCCTCTCTGTGGCATATGAAAATGCAAAGCGAGACTCAGTTCTGCTCTTCTGAAGCCCAGCACCGGGCAACATCAGACCAAAGTGTGAGCACAAGCTTCCCGGGCATCAGAGAAACACCGGGAACATCAGACGCTGAAACGTGTGTAGGTGTATTAGCAGTCCTACCATCCATCTGTCAGAAATCTTCGATGTTCCTGCACATCACCCACTGGCAGAGCTGTCTGCCAAGCAAAAATATTATGAAATGTTCATTACATACCCAAATCTCTCCCCCCCTTCCCGAGGAGGAAATGGAAAAACCTGGCCCTCCACACGCACAGACTCATACACGTTACCAAGAAACAGTGAAAGACTTTCAAATTCACCCAAAAAGAAAATCTACCAAGAGACCGGGACTGCGAATTTAGCTGTATTTTAGCAAACTTTACTTACCAGAGGATATGCTGACTTTTACTTCACATATATCTCATTTTTTAAGGTACGTTAAAGACCGAGTTTACAATTAACTGAACAGACAGCATACAAAAGGCTTTTAGAACTACACCATATGGTCGAGGGAAAGGAACAATCTGGACTATCCACATTTCAATCTGCAGGCTTGTCCACCTCTATAACACATTGTATTGCTGTAATAAAATATTAAGATAGAAATGTAAAAGTGAAAATAATCTATCTTTTGCACTACCAGGGAACAAGGCATCCTACAGTCTAGTGCGTTTAATAAATATTTTAAGTTTTATGATTTTGGCATGCTGAATCAGATATAGTCAATAAAATTCCCAATTCATTTAAAACAGTATTTCCAGAAGGATATGGGTGGGTATTCATCTTACGCTTCAGGGAAATAAAAAACACCAGTTTACATGGGGTATACTGGCAGCAGTTTATGTAACAGATGACACATTCTTGGAAATCAAATAAAAGCAGAAAGAAAATACCCATTGTTGCTTAGTGAAGGACTAATCACATGGTCACAGCTGGAACCAGTGTAAATCATTCATTAATAAAATTCTGTTGTAGTAGTCACTTTTTTCTGCTTTTCAAATGCCAACAGAAAAAAAAAAAAAACCAAAAACCAAAAAAACAAAAAACAACTCCTTCAATTCTTTGCAGAAAGGATCCATTTGTAATATAATAATAGTAACTATTAAACTTACTAAATCTTTGCAGAAGAAAATGCCTACAATGAAGGCACTGCTGACACTACAGAAAAATATAAATACTTACGTATTTTATGTATAATCCCAGAACACAGTTACAGAAGATACTGGCTACACTTGGAGGTACCGGCCTGACTTCTCATTGCACCGAATTCAAATCTTGAGAAAAATCCATTGGTCTTTTGTAGAGTACATTTTATAATGCAAAGGCATATAAATGACAGCCTTATGAGTCATAACCCTCGATGTAAACCAGAAAGTTGCACTAGACTAAATACAGCCACTATAGAAATAGATCCTGTAATACACAAGTATCCCATAATTACATACTCTGCTGGATATAGGTAGCATAGGCTCATGGCCAACGCTGCTTTGAGCAGGAGTTTGGACTAGATGGCCTTCAAAGGTCCCTTCCAACCTGAATTATCCTACAATCCCATCTTCTTTCACAATACAGAGCTCTCCCTTCTTGAGTTGCCACCCTCGTTTTCTCTTTCACTTTGGAAAAAAAAACCCCAGAACTTAACTATTGCAAGTTTTGTGTTTCATTGCCTCCAACAGCAGGGGAAAAAAACCCTCATATAAATCTATATGGCTTTGCAGATAGCGAGTTATTAAATCACAAAAATGAGATCATCCTCTACAATTATTTTGCAAGCAACCTCCTGCTGTATCAATGCTGATGTGTTCATCGCCCTACTCACAATACTACAGGATAATAGGCCTGGTTTTCTTATCGTTTTGGGAAAACTACTGAGAACAGTAAATACAAACTATACCATTCGGTGCTTTAAAACAGCAATAATATAAGGTAAATGGGATAGGTTTTACTCCAGTCTGAAAGAAAAATCATAATCACACCATTCTTCATCATCCGGTGAAAACACTATGAGAACAGAGTGTTTTAAATTGTCAAGAATTCCTTTAATTGAATGGTTTCTTTGAATTTAAAAGCTAAAAATATATTATCTCCCTCATCCTGTGCCTAGTAAGCAGTCTGAGCAAAGACTTAAAGCACCTTGGCTTGATGGGATATCTGGGTTTTACAGCCAAGCCTGCTAAGGACTTCTCAAATCTCTAGCAAGCCACGGACCCTTGAAATACGGCGGCGTAAGCCCTGTACAGCCAGTGGGAATGCTCAAGTGGCAAGTTCAACACATGCTTACATTTTCACGTGATCAAAGGCTCAATTGCTCCGTTTTTCACTTTACTGTAGTTATTCCTACCTCACGGTGACACCCTCAGTAAAGAGATATGCTTTAGATGAGACTGGTTAATATAAAAAAGAAAACCCCAGTTTTCCAGTAATTAACTTCAAGTGGTACGAAATGACAGTTCAAAGCACCGTCACTGTTAATAGCTTTACTCACACTCAGGAGGAAATCACTACCTAAGAGAACGAGAACATATAAATGAAGTATAACAATTTTGTCAAGTTCAGAAACAAAAAAGACCCACAAATTTCCTGCTAACTTCTATTTTAGCACTTATCTGTGTACTCTTGGTCAGAACAGATAAAATCTGAAGGCAGGCATGTGAATTGAGTATGTGAATGCTGAAGAAAAAATCTGTAACTAAAGAAAAGCAACAGCAGAAAGCATCAGCTCTCACACATGTATGTCCATGATGCAGACAGGCAGCTTTTATATAAAACACCATTTTCTGCTCCTCTTCTCTCACAAATAATAAAAATACTGCTTTTTTTGGTAATGGAAAAAATGCAGTAAAGCAGATCGTGACTGGCCAGGATACATAGGTAAGTTCCCTTCATGTCGTGTTTCCATTTAAAAAATTTTTTTTAATTATTATTATTTTTTAAATAAAAGCTGTTGAGGAGTGCATCTGACCAGCTTGTTACTTTAAAAGAACTTTTGCAGGAGAATTAAATAATACAATTCTCCATCTGATCAAAGGAGGCTGCCCTTACGCCCAGGAAGAGCAGCCAGGCACCTCGCTCTTCCCCATCCCGGAGCCTGCCAGACATCCTGCTTTTCAGAAGTCTGTCCAAAGGGCTTTGAAACATAATGAAAACAGGCCTAGGAGGACTCCTCCATATGCTTCCCACAAAATACTTGATTTTCTTCTTCATTTGTCTGCTTCTAGATGAAATGCGAAGGGGAAAAAAAAATAAAATACTTACAAATTCATGAGGAAAAAGGCAAATCAAATGAACTTCAGGCCCATCTCCCCCGGTCAGGCTTTGCATGCCCACACGCCACGTTCTCCTTGAAGCCACACCACGTACACCTGACAGGTACTATACTTCCAATTTTTTTTTAATCTGCTGCTAACACCTTACAAAGCGTATTGCTTCTTCCGACACTGCTATCATCCAAAGCACCATGCCTAAATGATGGGAATGGTTTCCATGCCTAATTGCCATTACCTGGCCCTTCCCCGGCAGCCGCGCGAGGCCACCGCTCGAGGCTACCTGTCAAGCGATGGCTTTGGTTGCAGCCGTACCTCCACCAAGGAACACCACCAGCACCAGAAACGTGTCCCCACGCGTAGCTCTGCGCTCTACGGGTGGGTGTGCAGCTACAATCAGGAAAGGCAAACAGCATAAAAACTAAACTTTTGAAAATACGCAACTATTAATCATATTTCCTCGCTGGAAACCCGGACTAAGCCCTAGGTCAACTAGTTCTTTCAAATGAAGTGTGACAGGGTAAAAAAAAGGCAGTATTTAGTTTAACCAGGAGACAAATATGACAGATATAAGCTTTATATAAAGATTTATCTTTACTAATCCCTCCCAACGAAAACAATAGGACAGAATTAATGATGACAAAGTTAAGACACAGGAGGGCCTGGAAAGGAGAGAGACAAGGAGTCACACAAGGAAGGCTGCTGCCGTCCCACCTAAAGAGCTGCAATATATTTTGGGCAGCTCTATTTAAATCAGTATAACAACCTTCTCATGTAGACAAGTATCAGGATTATTAATTTTCAGTGGGTACCACCTGAGCGTATAGAAAAACACAAGTTCAGGCATTTACATTTCTGATTCACACGTTCAAGTCGAAGTAGTAATAATCCAAAGTGTCTCTACCGAGAGGTAACGAGCAAGTTAGTTTATTTAGTTTAGATCATTAAGACATAAAAGTCGTCACCACAGTTACGTAAACGAAGATAAAGTTATTCAGAGAAAAGGAATAAATGTTTCCAAAACTTTCCTCCACAGCAGAAAGAAGCCAGCGCAGACAGAACGCTGCTGCCGGATGAGAGGAAGAAAGGTAACAGCGCTGCACCGGAACGTCATACTGAACTGAGGAGTTGATTAGTATTTTTGACAGTAACAGAATGAAAAGGGGCTGGGCTGAACCCAACAGCTATTTTACAACCTATATTTTATTAAACTGGTATTGCATTGTGTAATTGGGTATTAAAATGTGCCCCACGCTCGGCAGCAAACTTTGAAGCAAACGCTTTGTTTTCTTTAGCAAGACAAATCTTCAATGCCAACTGCAAGTACCAAAGCAATCTTTGACTCAAATGCTTTCAGAGTGGGTTTTTGGTTTTAATTCCTCCCATTTCACTCAAAATACGCAAACTTGGATGCCTATGACCTGCACATAAACCTGAATTATGGCATTTACATCCATTCATTAGAAGTCAGGACTCAAATGGTCTAAGACAGAAGTTTAAGCAAAATCACTGAACCCCCAGAGACTGGGGACAGGGGGGGTGTGAAATGTAGGTCCCAATTCTTGCCTTTTTAAGGTGAGACGCCGTTGCTCTCGTCTTCCTCACCCCGGCCTGCAGCTCTGTGATCTTCCGTGAGGTTGGTGAGGTTTCTTTGAAAAACCAAAACCAAGTGGCAAGCTCGCGTGCCGGGTACAGGAGGGTGCTCTCAAAACGCTCACAGCGTCACTTTTCATCTTCTAAGACACAAATTCATATGATCTCTTAACAACTATTTATTTCACACCGAACCAGATATCTCCCTAAAGCCTACCAATACAGCCTGCAGGCATATTTCTTAAATAAAAGTACTGAATCCTTGTATACATAAAATTTGCATAGCAAAGGGATGAATCAACCATCACAGAAGTAGTAACACTGTGCAGCTACCACTCACCTCTTGCAGAATTAAAAAAAAGCCAAAAAAAACCAACAAAAATATCCCCGTTTCTGGGGTTTGGGTGGGACTCTACACCAATTGCACGTCTTCCACATTTCACAACTGTGAAATACCGTTCCCCTGCAGGACTGCCACAAGCACGACTGTTCACACTGTTCAATGCACCAGCCTGCACTGCAATTCGGGCAGTTTATAAACCGCAGCACCTCTTTACTTGTGGATTTTCTTTATTTCTGCTAAAAGGTTAATGAAATTGTACAACACCAATTTAACTAGATTAAGTATTAGCAAGACAATTATTTTGTTGTAGTGTTTCAGGTAATTTCCCGTACTAGCCTCACTGTAAACAGAAGAATTTTTGCCTCTAGAAATGCTTCAGTTTTAACAAAACTAGCAAACTATGGGACTTCCAGCAGCACCTACATTAAATGATATAACAATCCTTTTTTGTTTGTTTCTTTTTAAATAAAAAGTCCTGCTGCATCAGGACTACATTTGACAACTGCATCAGCCTGTTCCCCTGGCTGAGTTTAAGCGTTCAGAAAATAAGTAGTTATATTTGAAAACACTGAATGAAGCCCCCCACCCCCAAATTAAGACATGAATCCTGCATATTTGTTTAGAGTAAAAGCATAACTTCATTTTGACTAAAGAACCAGACACCAGACACAGGTAAGTAGCAGAGTGATTAAGTGGCAGAGGAAAGTCCATCAGGAAAGCTCCTGCCCACATGCTCATTTGAGAAATATTTAAGGTGAAATTAACTCTTTTGGCACTAACAGATCACAATTAATGCTTTAGAAAAACTACTAGGGGAGGAGATCAACTGAAAAACTGTGATGGAGGCTCTCAACACATGATACAATACCGCTGGGATCTTAAAAAAAAATCTTATCTGCTCCACAGCAGAGTATAAGCTAGCGAGGGAGAGGAACAACTCATTTCTTTATGAAGATATTCCCCAGTGAGCTCACTCGGGACTGGGCACAAGTGAAATATTGTATATTCTTATTATCTCAACTACAGTCACAGAAAACTAGGTATTATACACACAATGAATTTCCACGCTCAAAACACGATGCAGCTTTACATTTCCTACCTACATGAAACCACCAGCACTGTCCCACGTAAGGAACAGCGCGATGTAATCTTCTAAATGGTGCCATGACAACTAATGTAATTATACCGAAATAGTATTAGCTATATTTATATTGGGGATAGTCTTACCATAGTTCTTAAAGACCTGTTCTGCTGCTCAGGAATTAACTGTATCTCCTCGGCCCTGTAACAGCGTAATTAGTCATTTTGACATTTTGCCTTCCGTGATGACTAACAAACTCCTCCCACTCTTATAATTCAGTAGAGATAGCTCGGATTTAAATTATATGGTTCAGGTAATATATACTCACACGATCTCATTTTTTCCTAATAACTTCTTTTAATTCACTCAAACGAACTAAAGGAATTGTTAAATGTTTCCTCCCATGCCCAAGTGGAAATTTTGGGTGTTTTGCTAAACACTCAAGGACCTTCCCTAGGAAGATTTCGTGTTAACATCCTCCCGTTAAACAAGGAAATAAATTTTTACTTCCTCTTCCCCAAATTGGGCTAAGACAAGGTCACCCTCCAACTCACCATACGGCCACTGGTCAGGGAGCATTTGGCGCAGGGAGACTCCGCACAGACCCGGTTTTTATTGTATTTTTTACCGGTTTTGCCTTATTTACAGGCACGTGCAATGGAACACCAAGACTTCTGCGATAAAAAAATGGCTAAACGGTCAGGAGCCTACATGCCCTACGTGCTCTAAACCGTACGTGGTACAAATTAATCAAAAATACATCTACCATGTGTAAACTTGCAATTATTATTTAAATGTATTAAAATTATTAATTAAATTATTTAAGATTTTATTTAAATCCCGTAGTTCTTACAACTGCAGCTTTCGGAAACACAACACCGGCACCTGCTGTACCAGAATGCCGAAGAAAGTCGATTCTAGTCAAATATTTCCTTTTGACTGAAGTGCAAAAAGGCATGATCCGAATGTGCATGAACTAATTAGCAAAGCAGGTACCCACAAGCCGTGGGTTGCTTCTCACTCCGCAGGCCACCTAACAGCAGATACTTCACTACTTTTAACAACCATCATCTCACAAGAGTGCCGGAAACTGAATCACATTCGGTCAACCAAATACAAAGATATTTTCAGAGATGTTCTTACTGTTTATTATTAATACTGAAGTGGAAGTTAGCACTTCAAATATTTTGAAGAACTACCCTTACTTTTGTTTAAATCACTGGAGGTATGATTAAGGCAAATCCCTTTGGACTAAACGCCCTCATCAAAACATCTTATAGGTACATTAAAAATTGAATGGGCATAAACAACCCCAGCAGCTCGGAGCTTGAGTTGGTATCGCCGTGATCTTTGTAATTCATAAACACTAACACTTGGGATAGTTTGCATGGGAATACGAGCAACTAATTATTATCTTTTGCTTAAGGGCACGTACGGTGTGCTCTACAGGTATCGCCGCTGCTTTTCGCCTAATGTATTGCCTCTTGAAGTCTTTCAATATAACAACTTGCTGATAATACTCTAAAGCATTTCTAGTGTTACCAAACTGCTTTATATTCAAAGAGAACACGCTGCAACTTCTAAAAGATGTTGCTAGGAAAGAAGCAGTAGTTACAAAACTGTACGGCACTTGTCGATAGTCATTTCATACTTTTCCCTAAGAGACGAATTAACTTGTTACTTTGCACAGAGACAGCTTTTTGACAAAAATATTGATGCTATATAGAACAAAAAATGCACAAGTCAGTATTTTTTTATGGAAACTACTTGATTTTGCAATATTAGTGGAACTTCTACCTTAATGACAGATTTAAAACCAAAATTAACTTTCACTGTATCAGCTACGTCTTTTTGCACTGATGCCATTAAAAAAGCAGATCTGTTGGGGCAGGGTGGGGGAATATTGGGGGACACAGAGCTGCCCAGTATTCTCCCTCAAAAAAAAAAATCTTAGTCCTCAAGTGCATAAAATACGTTGGAGTTAAAAACACAGTAGTAAATAGTTCTATTGGCTCTTTGATGATAAGTAGTTTTTCTCTGATGTACAACTAAAAACATGAAATGAAGTACTGAATCCAGATTACTTCTGACAACTTTCAAAACTACAAAGAAAAGGGAGAAAGTACTACACGACAATTTAAGGGAGCCAAGGGTTACTTATGCTCCCCAAGAACTGATCCTGCGGCTGAAGTATAACACACCTTGATTGCATCTCCTTGTCCCATCCTCTTCTCGCTGCCGCTTCTGTCTTCTTCTATAGCTGAAAAATCCCCAGATGCCAGAAGTCAATTTAAAGTGAATTTTATATTGATGGAACAGCCTAAGGACGACCTAAACTGGACTGAGAGTTTGAGCCAACAATAACTTCAGATTCCTTCACCCCTAAACATTGAACACCAAGATGTTCCAAAACCTTTATAAAAATGGCAGTTAAAACCTGCAAAAACATGTTCTCATGGCAAAAGACTCTAATATAAATAAAGATTACCATTAGCCGGTTACTCAGAGACTGTAGAGTGAATTTTAAAGTAGGTGAAGTGTAATTAGTCAACCTAGAAGACACTTGAGGTCAATTATGCAACTATGACAGAGAGGGGAAAAAAAAAAGTTTAGGGGCCACCAAAAGTCAACCAGCCTTGAAGCAAGAGAGCAAAAATTGCCCCTAGGGCACACAACTGGGGAGAGAACACCATTCACCAGCACAACCAGCGCAGCCCCTAGAGCAGTTCTGCATACCTGCCTCCAAATTCTTTCACCCCGATTTTTGACTAGCCAACATCAAGTTTTGAGATGCATTAGCCATCAACTTTGGAGAATCTCGGTCCTCGCTTTGGTTCACAAAATGCTTATACTGCATCCTTTCACTAAATTTAGCAATTTCAAAAAGATATTAAGAATCCTGTTTGCGACCCTGTTAAAATGATGAAGGCTGGGTTTAGTGACACTCTGGGCAACGCTTTGGGTTCTTACCATTTTCCTTCAAAGAAGAATTTGGCCCACTAAGCCTCACTCAGTATTTTCCACCCTGAATTGTAAACATGACTTTCATTTCTTCATCTAAGTGATTGCTATGATTGGTAAGGAGTAGTTTCACTATTACAAATAATGAGGCAGCACAAATTCTAGCAAATGGAAACTTCCTGAGCAAAACTAACAGCCCCTTCAAACACTATTCGTAATGTTTTGTTATTAACTATTTCCTCACTAAATGACTTTTTTTAATTTAGATTCACAGATATGCAAGGCTGCTAAATCAAACAGCAATTCAAAGACTGAAAACATTTTACACATGGTTTACAGCTAATGAATTTCCAAAGTTGAAAGAAAACATTGCAAAGAAGTTAGTCAAAAACAGTAGTGAGATTCTGTAAATAGATTCACTTCTTCAAAAGACAATCAGTCACCACATGCAGCTTTAAAACCGGTCTTTCAAGTTAGGACTAAACTAAACCTTTATTAAGTAAAATGACACTACATAAAAAACAGTACTAAAAGATGCAAGTGTAAAATACTACGAACCGTCCCCAAAATACCCTCTTTTTTGGTACAAGAGGCTCGACAGGTTCCAACAGCACTGCTTGCATGTGTGGGTTGGGGGCCCTATGCCTTTAAGTTGCATTTCTATCACTTGACTATACGTGATATAAGATAAATAGAACAACCTTGTCTTCGTAATGGGGAAATCTTGGTGAACAATAGCAATATTAGGCAGATGAGTGGCTCACATTTAACTTACTGTCAGTCCCATGTATAAAGTTATGCACAAGACTAAGCCAAAACACTGTTTCTCAGTATACCGTGCAATAAGGCTTTCGCACGCAGTTATCTTTGATGCCTTTATTTCCTCTATTTGTTCCATGACGTTAACATGAAGTCCAGAAACAAAATATCCTCCTAATTCACGGGCTGATAATCATTGGGATGCTATTACATGGAGATGCACAGCTGTTTACAATCACCGCAGAAATCCAACCATTGGGATTTCCCCCTGTTCCTAAAGTGTCTTAAGGCTTCAGACTTCTTCCAAGGTATCAAAGACCTAATAACAGAGGCTCTTGCAAAGAACCCAAAATGGATGTCTCAATTCAAAGCGAAGCAGAGTTCAATATAAATCAATAAAAGCAGTGTGTGTCATTAAAACTTCCTGGCAGCTAACACGTAGGGGCCTTTCAACCACCACGAGAAAGCTGTAAGCATAGTAGCTTAATCTAGCTAGCAGAGATAAAACACCAAAGTCAGAAGAAAGCTTTAGCAACCAAGATAAACATTTTCTAAGAACACACGGTATGTAATTACGTTGCTGCCATATGCAAATCCTGTGTCACTGCATCTGCACCACTGCCGGTACCCAGAATACCTAGACCGACTCAGTATAGGTATGTTTAGCATATCTTTAAAACAACACACCTTCCATTTCGTGTCTGAAGACCTAGTCTTTGATTTGCTGAAACGTGAATATAAAAAAAAGCAGAAATCCTTACAAAGAAATGGTAATAGCTAGCTGCTTTGATACCTATGGCAACATGACTAAAAACAAGCAATTCAAAGTAACAACTAATTCAGTTTAAAGTTATGAAGTTATGAGCTGCTCTTTTTTTTTTTTTGTGGTCTTTAACTTATCTACAAGGTTCTTTCATCCAATTTTTGTAAAGAAGTGTAAGTAGCCATTCTGAATTGATTATTACAACTTTAGGATGAGTGACACTTGACTGAAAAAGTAAAAGGATGTCAGTCTGCTTTGTTTTCATTTTCAAAGCAGGAATAAGAAAATACTCTTCTCCCTCCGTGCTCTTCTATTCAAAAAGGAAAATGAAAGATCGTGGTCTGGGCCCACGGTCTTGGACTCCACTCTCCCTACAGTGACTAAACACGTAGAAATACTTAATCTGGTAGTTTAGGTAAAATCGTTCAACTGTCTGGACAATGCACGCTGAACATAAAGTCTCATTTTACTAAAATTAGCTCATATTCCTGTACACAGGATGTCTGCAGGATTTGGTCCAAGTCACCTGTAGTCTATATTCTTCCAATGCATTAGAAGTTACCAAAATACCATATGGCTCTTCTTTCCTGCAGCAATTCAAGAAATTCAAGGATGCAGGCATTCACTCAATTTTTTTTTTTTTTCTTTCTAAAATTTATGTTTGGATCGCAGCAATTCATCTTGTGCCATAAAATGTTTATGGTTTCGACTTGTATGGAGAATCCAGAAGCCTTCAGAGATTGAAGGGCCACTCTTACTGTCAAAACTGTAAGCTTCACATGATAACTTCATTTTATTACAGTTTCACAAAAGATAGAGTAATACATAACTCTTTCAGCTGCCGATAGCCTCACAGAATAAAAACATGCAACACCAACCAGTGAGTTTTTGCTGACCACAGAACACACAATTAGCTTTTGTCAAATGCTTTTAGAACAATAGTCACTTACGCATTTTTAAGACTATAAATAGCCAAAAATTTATAACATGATACAAAATGTAGTTTTTCTGAAAAAAAAAGTTTAAAAAATGTTACCTTCCTCCAGTACAAAGATAAAAGCATATTTTAAATCATTATTTCCTCCTTAGGCTTCCCTCCTAGCTGCAGGGAGGGGTTTTAGTTTCCATTCTGAGCTAAGAGATGACACACTTGGCCTAGCAACCTCCTTCGATGCTTCCAAGCTATCACACTGCAAATCCAGGTTTTATCTCAAAACTTTTACACCCCAGGTTAGCCAGGGTCAAGAGCTGTGCACAGGCTGTAAATGTCCACCCTCAAGAATGACACTACTTCAGTTTTTCATTCTCATCGCTGAAATAAATGAGATTGATAGGTTATTCAGTGATTTGGGTGAGTACATGGTACCTGGAAAGCTACCTAGTGAATCCTTTGAGCTCATGAAAATCTGGGTATTTGCTGTAAGCAAGCAAGCCGCTGTTGTAAGTTGTAGGCTGCTGCTTCCAGAGCAAAAGAGCAAAACAAGCTTCTCCAGGACCACAAAGATGATTAGGGGATGGAACATCTTTCTCATGAGGAAAGGCTGAGGGAGTTGGGTCTTTTTAGTCTGGAGGAGAGCAGACTGAGGGGGGATCTCATCAATGTTTACAAATACTTAAAGGGAGGGGGCCAAGAGGAGGAGGCCAGGCTTTTTTCAGTGGTGCCCAGTGACAGGACAAGGGGCAATGGGTATAAAATCGAATACAGGAAGTTCCATCTGAACATGAGGAGGAACTTCTTTTCTTTGAGGGTGGCAGAGCACTGGGAGAGACTGCCCATAGAGGTGGTGGAGTCTCCCACTCTGGAGACATTCCCAACCCGCCTGGACACCATCCTGTGCAACCTGCTGTAGGTGGACCTGCTCTGGGAGGGCGGTTGGAACAGATGATCTCCAGAGGTCCCTGCCAACCCTTAACTCTCTGTGATTCTGTGATCTCACTGAGAATAGTGCTTCCTACAGATCTGCACTCCTATCTGCTACAGGGTCTCTAAGCCAGTACAAGTTAAATCTCCTTTAAGTGAGTGAATGTGTGCGCATATATATATATATAAGAAAATATCTATATCTGTATCTATATAAAGTCCATACTTAGAATACTTTGAGCCCACCTTAATGGAGATTTTTAAATTATTTGTAACTGTGACCTTATACACACAGCTAAGACATGCTTAGAATTGCCCTGCTATACAAACATATTACTCGTGAAAAATTAAAAATAAAATAAAAAAGAAGAAAAACCCTACAAACAACAACAACAAAGTAGAAAACATGACATAAAATTTGTATTTTAAGATTTACTTCTGCAAATGCTGTTGTGGCTACACCAGGGTCCCACCAAGCACGTTGGCTCAGATGAACTGGCAGCACACTTGCAGGATTGAGGCAGTACCTCTGTAGCTGTTGTTTCCCAGCAAACATCTGAATAACTACCCCTGCTTTGGCTCATTAAAAAAAAAAAAAAAAAAAAAAAAAAAAAAAAAAAAAAAAAAAAAAAAAAAAAAAAAAAAAAAAAAAAAAAAAAAAAAGAGAAGATCCTGTTACAAAATACATTGAAACGGTGAGTTAGTGAGATTACATTCTGGAAATCACCTAAAAATAATTATTAACTATTTACCAGAATCCTGTGAAATTTCCAGTAGATAATATTCAAATTCAAGTTGTCAGGAAAAAAAAGAAAAAAAACAGAAAAAGAACATACCAGGCTATGCATAAACATGTATGAGTACATACAAAATACCGATTCATGTTCTACACTTGACTTTTCATCTGCACGGGAAAAGCCCGTGCTACACCTCTCTGAAAAAATACAGAAAACTTCCCCCACACCTCAGCCACTTCCACAGCAAACTGCAGCATGACATTTGGTAGGCACGCTTTCAATCCGCACTTCGCAAGCGTGTGGTAAAGTCCTTGTTACAGATGATGTGAATCACAGGTATGCAGATGGAAGTGCTAGAAAGGGTTCCAGTTTCAGTCTCTGAAGTACCTTCACGGCACTAACCACATGATTCAAAACTGTCCACACTCATTGCTGCTACCAGTTGAACACAGGATATCATTTTGTTTTGCTCTAAAACATATTCCTCAGATTTTAAAGCGTTACCTTCTCATAATGCAGGGGGGGAAAAGCTTCTAGCAATAATACCGTAAAAAACAATGGAAGACTTTGCAATTCTTCCTGGCTTTAAATTAAGCTTTATCATTGATAAGCCTCCAATAACTTCAGACATTCTTACTTCATCAAGTAGGCTTTTATTTTTGAAAAGTGGACCCGTTAAAAATGACGTGCATTCAATCTAAAAGACAGTTGCGTGTCCTCTGTGAAAAGGACAAGTGACCACACAAGAAAAATAAATATAGGAAGTCAGAAGGAATTGCCTTCAAATAATAAAAATGCATCAGAAACAGTGCACAGATGCACCCCACCACCCAGCCAGTCATCAGCACTCCAGCTTCATCCCACCCCTTTCCAGAGGGGAAGGGGGCAAGCTGAATGCTCAGAAGGTGCGGCGGGAAGGGCCTTCCTTTACAAAAGGGAGAGAGGTAGATGGGAGAAGTCCCCAGGAGAGGACAGTCTTGGTGGTACTCATCCTTCTAGACCTGCACAGCCAAGAACACAACTGTCACCTTGATAATTCCACCACCTGCACGCTGTCTGGCATTTTTACTAGCAGCACTGTGCAGCCAGGGAGCCAACAGCTGAGACGCACGCTAAATGTTCTTCTGCACTTAACGACGACACTTGCATATCAAAGCCTACATGTGGAAATAACTAACGTTTATGGAGCCACTTAACTGCACGCTGAGGCTTGAAACGAGTTACAGATGGACAGGTTGTGCCTACCTACCCACCATACGCCCAATGCAAATAACTGAGAAACTGGAAGTTGGTCACCTGTGAGAGTGGCACTGGTGGCCTCCATCTAATCTCCAGTCACCCCCAGGGAACACCCGTCTGCCCTTGGACTTGCTACTGCTTTGTGCGTGCTAGCAGTGCGCCAGGGCACGTCCCTCCCCTATGCTCTGCACCACATGAAACAGAGCATGATGAAAGGACTTCAGAAAAAAATACCTAAGTAACTTGGAGCCGCATTTTCAAAAGAAGCTGAAAGTCTCATGGAGGTACCTAAACGTTTAAATCATTTCTGGAAATGGCAGTTGAGCAAAGACTCTTAAAAGCTTTTGAACACCTCACCCTGTGTTTTGTATCATATTAATCATAGTGCTGGCTTCGTAAGATACACAGTTTTTACACTTTATGGTTAAAGATATAGACAATACTTTCGTGAACCAGCATTTCTCCCCCCCCAGCATCAAGTTCTCACTTGGGGATTGTATCAGAGGTCAGGGAGATGCTGCTCTCCCCACATGAAGCTGTTTCTCCCCAGCTTTGAACAGGGGCTGTGCTACCTGTCCTCTCCCACCCACATACCCCAAGAAAATACTATCTTAATAAAGTTTACGTGACTTTCATCTCTGCCAAGCTACTGTGGGGCCTGCTCGGCTGTGCAAGAAGCAGCCTCAGAGGTGTTACAGGTTTTGAGCGTCTGGCAAAAACCCCGCACTGAGAACACATCCTGGTGGCTGTAAGCGATCTGTGGAAGAAATGAAGGGTCTGGAGTTTGTTGTTTGCCTCTGTATCTCAAATTTAATTAAATTTGCAACATGGCAGAATTTAGAACACAGGCAAATAATTAAAACATTAATCATAAATTAATTCATAAATTAAAACATATACAGTTCTTGGCATTTGATTTCGTGTGAGTAACTGAAAGTCTGTTATTTCCTGTAATAAGTTATGATGTACGTCTTCAACCCCTTTCCTCAGTCTCATGTGTATTGTCTGCCTGGAAGAGATGCGCTTCCATGCCCAAGCTAGGAGCACGATACCTTCTCCAACCACCATGGACAACAGTCCACCTACAAATTGTGGACACGACAGCACAAGAAAGATCTCAAGATCTAGGCTTTCCAAAAACTCTACTTTGTCCAAAACTTTTTCGTATTTGGCTTTGCTATCTCACTAGTTGCCACTGGAAACAACCAAGGTAGGCAAGTCTTTCCTACCTTACACTGCGAATGGCATACTATTGATTGATTGCATCCCACAAAATTTTAAAATTTAAAAAAAAAAGTTGTTCTTACACAATTTACTTACTCCTTAAAGACTCACTTATAATATTCTATTATGATTATTATTATTACTACTACTACTACTACTATCATTATTAAAGAGATTGAGGGAAGAATGACAGGGAAAACCCCACATCTTTACAGTACAAAGCAGGTGAATAACAGCTTCTTAACAGGATACTTTCTAGAATTTAAAAATTAAAATTCCATCAAAAACGTAGATACTAAGAACAAAAATAACTCCCATAAGGAATGGCAAGAAGAGGGAGGAAAAGCATATCACAAGCAGCAAAGCCAATAAAAACTTCATTAGAATAAACAGAGTGTGAAAGTTCGAACAATCTCCATGCTATGAAGACCTCCAGCTAATGCTATTACAACGCACAATTGCAGTGCCAGCACAGTTCTGATGCCTCAGAGAGTCAAATCAACAAATCAGTTAGGACACCAGAAGAAATATGTGTCAATATAAGCAAGACAATCTAAGAAACACTTGAATTCTCTGCTGTCTCCTAAGAGCTTACACTGCAGCCCTTCCCTTGTTGCAGGCCGTAATATTGTCTTTTCATTACTCGGCCACATATTTTAATTCAGCACATAGAAGCTTAAAGCCTTTAAGCCTGTTGCTCTTCTGTCAAATTTAGTACAAGTTGCCTGATGAGTTCTGCAGTTATTGGAAAAGAAAGGGGGAAGAGGAAGGAACATCATTGACATACACTGTGTCACACCAGCTCGTTTCCTTCAACAGTCGAGGTTCAGCGCAGTTTTACAGCAGAGAAGCACGAAGCCTTCTCTAAAGAGAGGCAATTCCAGCTGGTTTATGCCCGTTAGAGACACTGGGGGCTGTGGGGCCCTCCCTTAAAATACTGACCGATACGTCTACTACATGCAAAATTCACAAGAAAGTGGTCAGATTTTCATTTTCTTTATAATGTACAAATAAGTGCCTTTTACTCTTGAAGATACAACCAAGTTGATTAATTCTCAGTGTGAGAAAAACTAGTTTTGCTCACCAAAAGCATGAAACACAGTCTGAATTCACTGTTGACTACCATTAGTTTGAACAGTGGAATTCCATATATTATTTTGATTGTCTCGGGGGAAGAGGTTAGCTGGTAAATGGGGAATATATCTCTGAATGGCCAAACATTTTTGGTCGGCTCTTACTATTTCGCTGCAGGGCCCACCTGTCTGTCAGGTCTGCCACTCGTGCAGAGCCACATGAAACCGGTCTACTTGAACTACAAGTAGAGCACAATTGCAACAGACAATGATCAGTCATGATATTAACATTTCCCACCTCTGTTGCAACCACGTGAATCCAGGGTTTGATTAAAAAGGAGAAAGAGAGGAGTCAGCAAGCACGTTGCTAATCTTGCCTTGAAGGAAAAATTCCTTTGATTCCCACAACCTGTAACCTCATCAGACTTACCATAGGCCGGAAGCATGGTGGGAACTCTAGCAGCATTTCAGGGGCAAGCACAGTAAAAGTCATTAGTAGACATCTACTAAATATCAAGCACTCTTGTACCCATCAAGCTGGGCACAAGAGGCAAGTCTCCTTTTCTTCACGGGGCCAGTTAGTGCCACCACAGACGACGAAAGGCAGTCCCCAGATTGCACGCACCGAGTTCCTTTTTGTAGCCCCTGCTGTCTGCTCAAACAAGCACCATGAGGAGAGATGAGAAAAGTTGTTTAACTTGATCCGTTAATCACCTTCTGAAAGGCAGCACCTTCACAAACAATTCAGAGTATCACCCCACAAAATGCAGGATGAAGATGAACTAATGAATTTGCTCTGGAATTGCTGATACCCTGAATGGACAGAGTGACCCGCAACAAGAGACGACAAACTGTGAGAGCAGAGAGTCCAGGACACAGACTTTATATTGAATTATTGGCCACAAGCCACCTAACTCCTGTGTCTTCTCTTTTCTGCCTGTCAAATAGGGAACTACACATTCCCCCTTATTCATCTAAGATATGCATCATATTTATCAGAAGTATTATTACCTGCATCCAAAACTGGGAGCGGTAAAATACTGGGTTGTGCTGCTTTAGATGTCTTCAACAAAGCAGTTTGGGAATCTCGACTATGGATCCCAGTGGTGAGCAGTACTTTTTCCCATCCGTTCTGCTTCAGTCCAACGGACAGATGATAAAGTGCAATTTTCCCAACTGTAAGAGCATTCTTAAATCTGAATAGAGTTGCGGGAGAAAAGAAAAAAAAGGATATGAGCTCATCTGCTCTAACTTCCCATCCATTTTAGGCTAAGAAGCTTCATCAAAATACTACCCCATGCGACATCACCCAAATATTTATCCCGAACACTTTCTTTAATCTAGTCATATCTGCAATAAAAGACTACACTTGGGCTAAAGGCAAGAGACAGGAGAGTCCACCATCACCTATGCTCATTGAACAGCAGCAGGTAGGTTGTTTACTTCCCACTTGATCAAATCCTATAGTGGAGAAGCCAGGAGAGCCTTGCCTCCTCTCCCCAAGCCCCTGTCAACCTGACTTGCCACTGAAGGTCCTCTCTACAGTAGATGGCCACCATTATCAGTCTAAGCACATCAGGAAAACACCCCACCCCACCAGAATTCGACAACACACTAATGGCAGTCTTACAGTGCTGTGTAAGTTAACGTCAAGATTTCACATGTTCGTCTACTTCACGGTCTCTTTTGTATATGCACAAACTGCCCTAGTCCTTTTGCCATGGTATTATTATCATCACAGATAATCACACCTCCAAGCCCTCCCCCAAGTCACAGAATCAGGGGATGGATGAGGTTGGAGGGGACCTCCAGAGACTGACTGGTCCAAACCCTCTGCTCAAATCAGGGTCAACCACACCAGGTTCCCCAGGACCTTGTCAAGTTCTGAGTACCTCCATAGATGGAGAGACCCACAGCCTCTCTGGGCAACTTGTTCCAGTGTTTGACCACCCACAGTGAAAAACTTCTTGTATTTAAACAAAATTTCCTGTATTTCAGTTTGTGCCCGGAGCCTACTCACCTCGAGGCTAAACCGTCCCTTTCTCCTCGTAGCATACCTGTATTCTCAAAACAGGGTTTCCCAACCTAAGTTTTCTGTACCAACTACAGTTTTACTCTATTTTTATGACTGAACTACATGACTAACTATGGATCTATTTCTTCACTATTCTTTGCATCGTTTGAAAAATACAGCAGCAAATTTAAATCACCAACGAAACTGCCAATTAACTGGGCCACGAGCACATAGGAGACCCACTAGATGTAGGTCTTTCTCATCCCATTGATAGTTACACTTTAAGCAACACGACATTTTTAATTTTTTCTGTGTCTCAGCTACATATAATCCAAGTTTTTATATCAAAATATTGTGTTGCCACGATTTAATGCCTTAAAAGAAATTAGTTTTACATAGCTATATAGGCCAGACACACAATCCTATTAAAAAAATACATCAGCTTTGTCTCACAAAGCCTTCTATCACGAAACCATAGTGACCAGCATTAATTATATTATTTTTTTTTAGCTTTTAAGCCTTCATTGACGGAAGTCCAAGTTAACCTTTACTTTATTTTGTCCTGGGCTAAATCCACTGCAACATCCTTTTTGCCCTTTTAAATACAGAAACTTTTTGGAAGTCTTCCAGTACTTTGAAATAAACACATTTACAAGATATGCAACAATTAACATGAGTGGTTCTAGAGGCTCATAAGACAGTTTTCTGAAGTCCCTGTGATGTGATGTCTAGATCTGTTTATATAATTTTTTTATTTAACAGTTAAATTCAGAAATCACTCCTTTAACATCTGTAGCAAAGTGGGTGTGAGCTTTCTACTCCAAACCAAAAAATGATACGGGAAAGGAGAAAACACTGTAATAAAGTGTGCAAAAAGCAAAATTACATTAAAAAGGCAAACCGTACAAGTTTATGCTTAATGAAGTCTAAAAGAAAGAGCTGTTTTTCATAGGAGACACTGAAAATGACCTGTAGATGGTTGCCTTGGAGTCAGAGGACTAGCTGCAATAGATACAAAGATCAGAATATTGTAATGTTTATGCACCTAAAGGTGGTATTTGTCCACTTCTTGATTGCAAGTTAGATGGCACATTTCTACTTATTTCTCAAAATGGAACATTTAATGCTTTTTCACTTCAGTCTTCACCAAAGGACTTAAGATTTTCAACAGCAATGGTTTTATCAGAGAGCTTCCAGCCCACGCTTTCAAAGAGATGGGGCAGAAATAGGATGAGAGGACATTTCTCAAAACATAAATTCAAACTGGTAAAGTCCAAGGGGTTTTTTTAGCATTGAATACTAAGAGAACTAGTCGAAATAGCTCCTGAATCACCTGCAATTATCAAAAGCTCATGGAAGTCAGAAAAGCTTCCAAAGACGTGAAGTGCTAGCACAAACAGAACTTACCCCAAAAGAGTAGAAAAAGAAGAAACAAGAATTAAAGACAAGTAATCCTTACTTCCATACTGACACGTTACCAAAACAAGCAACTAAACGATGTATTTGTACACACCTAGAAGACTGGCCTGTCAAGATCTGTCAGGAAAAAAAAGTGTCCCATCAACCTAATCTTCATTTCCCCCTTTGACAAGAAATGCACCTTGACTTCAGTGAGGCTTTTCACCCAAGATTTTAGAAAACAAAGAAAAGGAAACACGACCTAGATTATACCACCAAGATGTAGGAATATCACAGAGGATACAAACCTGCACTGTGAGTGTAACTACCAGTAGTTTGCTACAAGACTGGCAGAACCCTGGAAACAGGCAGGAATCTGTCATCAGTCCAGTATGTTTCCATATTTTCATTGCTGGCTTGCAGAGTATACACTTGAAAATCTTAGCAAGTAGCACTAAGCTCTGGGAGGTGTTGCAAGCAAATACTAGAATTTTAATGTATCTTCAACTGAAGTGCCACTTTTGATTGAGAGCTCGAACCCCAGGAAAGCCAGTTAGCAATTAGATTCCAAATTGCATTCCCTACAAAGTTCACAGAATCTTATCAATTATTTTTTATGTATATTTAAGTCAGGAACGGTTCAAACAAGTTTCATCCTTCCTGAATACAAGTGATAAACAATCCCCAGGATCTCTTCCGCATCAAGTTTCTGCGAGTATAGTATGGATCTACACCGAAACAATGGAAATGGAAATGGAATGGCAAAAAAATGGATGAAGAGATGCTTCCCCATCAGCGAAGCAGCCCAGAGGTCCCAGCACTGCAGAGGCACATCTGCCCAGCTAAGCCATCCTCACAGCTCTCCTGCTAATCTTCACCAGTTCTGTCCCCCAGGCTCTCATTTTGCCTGTGCAATCCAGAACAAAAGAAACTCCATCCAGAACAAAAGAATTCAGAAGTAATTTTGTGTAAAGTCTATGTCACCGTCCTAATTTTGGCGAAGAGACCTTGCTCAACCCAGTGTTTTTAAAAACACAAGCATTTACAAAAGTTATCAGGGAAGCAGTCATATAGTACTTTTCTCTAATAGCTATGTAGACACTATGGCTCTTCAGTAGCCAATTAGTAAAACGCAGAAACATTAAACCTCCAAACTTGTATCATTTTTTCAAACACATAGAAATTATTTTTTTTAACACATCATGATTTTAAAAAGTACGACTAAACAACTGCTACACTCTTCTAGTTAGCTTTTTGCTAGGTTTTAATGTCAAAATGTTTAAACGATGAACTCTTTATTTGAAGATTACTAATTGCAATGTGCTCCATTTGGGGAACGAGAGTTCAATATCCTGGTAGCAATTAAACAAAATGCACTCTCCTAGCTTAAGATTAAAAACTAAAACGCAGCCAAAAAGTTTCTCCCTCGTATCTGTCAGATCACAAAAGCATCCAATACAACAGGATAAGGTTGCCAGGAACCCCTAAGACTTTCAAAAAAGATATTATTTCGTGTATGTGACTTAGCTCCGGCTGAACCAGAAATGACATCCGAGCTTAGGATAGTAAGCCTTTTTGGCAATGAATTTCTTGTAAAGTCAACAATTATAATTTATTCTGATCCTTTGTGTCACCATATTAGTAGTTATTTTTCAGCAATCCCAGAGCAGCAACAAATAATGCCATAGAAGAGGACTGATATAATTACAGGCTGAAAAAGATAGGCCAGCACCCTTACACTCGAAACTACCCTCTGTGGCTCCTTCATACCCCATATGTTGCTAATAAAACTGTTTGAATCATACCTATGAGACAGTTTTACTGATATTGTATCAGGTCCCTAGGTTCTTTGTATGAGATACGATGTCACTAGCACTATAACTATGCAAATTTCATGATACAGGATCCCACTGGACGCAGTATTACATACGTAATTCGCAGTATGAAACTGTGCATTAACAATAATTCTAGTGTTATATAAATGAAACCACTATGTTTATTGAAAAGCTCGCCACACTACAATGAAATCAAATTTAAAAAGCAATAAAGAGCAACTGACGTGCTTGTAGTAAAGATGGCAACATTGGTATTTTTCCCCAAACAATGTACATTTTGCTTTGTGTTCACTTGACAATGCTTTACAGAAACTTGTAGCACCAAACAAATGCAACTCCCTCCCCCCAATATTAATTAATGACTTAAAATAGGAATCTTCCGAGCCCCATTTTTAGACACAACCATGTGATTTTTAGCAAGAACCTGAACGGCATTCACATGCAAGTGTGATTCTCAGTTTCTACTACTAATAAAAGAATAAACGATGAAGACTAAGAACTGCACCAGCAAAAACCAACAGCTTGGGGATATCAGCACACATTGCGCTGAAGCACCTCAGAAGTATCATCTTCTGGTCAGAAAACACCTGCGCTCTAATTCTGCATCTGACTTCAAATAGCTGTATGACCTCAGGCAAGCGCTGCTTCTTCCCAGCTCGCATCACGTGCAGTAACGTCTCACCGTTTCCCGCATAAGAACGTGGCCAGTTCTTTTTATACATAACCTGTAAAGAGACGGGTCAGAAAGACCTTAAAAATCAGAGATGCAAGGGGAGACAGCAGAGGTGCAATCAGAAATCCGACAGTACAAGCAGCTTGAAACAAATTCCTCTTTTCTGTGTTTCCAGTGACTTCTTCCCTCTGCTATTACTGTTAGGGTTTGCTAGGGCTTGTAAAAAAAGTCTACTTTTAAAAGAAATCTGGAAAAAAAAAGGTAACAGGCTAGCATGTTAAGGTGAGTATGGTAAAGAGCTAGACTTAGGAGATAAAAGTACAATTTTTCACCAAAGTGCCATGAGAATTAACAAACCAGGTATTTTTGTAAAATTGTACATTTGTATTGCAAATTCTCGAATTTGTAGGAGAAAAAACCCACAGCTCAGTATTCCCACTTATAATGCTTTTGACTACAGATAGAAAATACAAATGACACACACCACAACCAGCTAAGAAGTCTCACACTGGGAAACACTGCCGTTAACTAAACGATGCAAGGTTTTACTCGATGGAAGAAAAACAGAGTTGTAACCAGGCACTCAGAAACAAAGATGATGAACTGACTGTTTCCTACAAGTATAACTTGTGTGATTCCACTACAGAGGTAGCTTAAACTTTTTAAGTTTTCCTTGACACCACCCTCTGTGCAATATGAAAGCCATACCAGTGTTATCCTCTATTTAAATAGTTATATTCTCTATTTAAAAATAAATAAATAGCAGCTTAGGTGACATCTTATGACCAGAAAGTTCACACTCCATCCCATGAACATTCTGCCTACTGGTATCGCTACTACATTTTATCACCATATAATTCAGAGAGAATGATATACCTATTTTCAAAGTTTGAAAAAAATAAACCCCTCCTCCCCAGATATGGCCCAAAGCTGTTATGAAGCAACTTATTTTTAGAAAAAGCACTTATGCAGATACTTAATTTTAATTAATAGTCTCACTGACTTCAACATTTGCACAGCGAGACAACTCCACGCTTCAATTAAAGCATGCACATAAATGCTTTGCTGATTCATAGCCAAAAGCATGCCAGGAACATCATTATATAAAATGCTCATAAAATTTAAAGAAAAAAATAAGAGCAACGTCACCCTCAAAGAGAGCATTGGAAATCCTTAAAACTCACAGCCCAAGCACAACTTACAGGGTGCTCAATCCACTGAATGTGCCTTCGCCCTAGCACTCATATAACGATTTCAGAGAGGGCAAGAGAACTTTGGGGAAGTATCTTAACAAAGTTGAGACTACACATCCCCCAGCTCTCCATCCTTAGCATCGAGTGTCTGCCAAGATCGGCTTTTCAGGAGCTGGGAATTCTTTACCAGAAGAGTGCAGGCAGCTACACCTTTGCTTCTGATAACTTGCGCTCTTTTTCCATGGTTCACCTAACAGATAAGCAGATTTCTTTCACTAAACCATTAATTACATCCAGCTCGGTTCAGTCCCAGATCACACTGAGCATCTTCAGCAGACGTTCACTTCCAGGGAACAGCCACTCCCAGCTGCAGCCCGGCCTAACATAACATACCTGTCATTAATGTCATTTTGAAATAATATGGCATACAAGAAACACTAGTTAAGTTTTCTTTGCTATCTAGGTAGTATCACAAACTGTAAGCTTTAACTTTTAGGCAAAATTCTTAAAGGTAATCTAACAAATTTTTCTTGAAATACCCTCTGGTCCTATCTATAAGTAAAACTGTGGCACTTGATGGCCCGTGGCTCACTACTACCAACTGATAATTTGGGAGGTTTAAGCATTAAAACCCTCTGCATTCCAGGACAGTCAAGCAATGCTTTAAAAATAATTCCCCCCCCCCCCCTTTATTAAGAAAATTAGAGCTGATCGCAAAATCGTCTGAATGTGTAAAGCTGAATTTGGCAGCCACTAAGAGTTAAACTGTTTTAAGAAAAGCTAAAGGTAAGAAGTGGGGTCCCAAATAACCTGCTTCCTTTCTCCTTCAGCCCCATGAAGGACTAGGTGCCGTGCGCTCAACCTGGCGGCCGGGTGATGGGGTGGGCAGAAGCTGCCAGCGGGGGGGGGGTTCACCTCCTCGCGATGCTCCTTTGGGTGGACATCTGAGCGCGAGCCTCCAACCAGCCCCGCACCAACCTATCACGATCTACAGCACCCAGCTAAGGGCTCTTCCACCTGCAAAACCTGGATCAGTAATATTCAGCAAACGAGACTCGGCATCGCACCCAGCGACGAGAGACCGAGTCTTCATCACCGAGAGCAGCAGGAACAGGGTAGCCCCGATGACAGACAACTCAAGCAACAAAACGGATACAGAAGTACAGGTAGAAAATGAACATCCGAGCAGTTTTCTACGGGACCAGTTTAGCTCCAGCCCGGCGTTCGCCTTGCCAGACTGCCACGCATTCGCAAGCTAACATAAAGGCAGGCCAAACCTGACTTGGCTCTGCACAGCACCAGCTTGTGCGTTTCTCCAACCGTTTCACACCTAATTTACAGAGTACATTATCCATCCACGTATCGCTGAGATCTAACCTGAGAAGTGACTAGAATCAAAATCAGTTAATTGATTAATGCCTAAGCGAGACGCAGAAAGCAAACATGACACACCAGAAGACTTTCTGAAAATGCATTATTTTTATTCCGACTCCATTAAGCAGTCCAGTACTTTTGGAGGATTAATGAAAAAGCTATCAAGAAATAATACAGAAGAGGAATGCTGATTGCCGGTGAACATGTCAACACATGAAGAAGTACAGAGACCTCTTTAGTAGCAAAGATTCAAGCCAGGATGTTCAAAGAACTACGGGGACACGTGAACTTACCCACTTGATCCAGAAGCTGAGTTTATTTGATTTTTATGAGACAGCATTTTGACAATTCCTCCCTGAATCACAGACTCACTCTAATACTCCTCAATTAGCAATACAACATAGTCGTTATTCTCACAAAATTGACAACGCATTTTTCACACCAAGGTTTAGAAAATAGAAAAGTCTGCCTAAACATCCAGAACAGTAAACATTTACCTTAAAATGAATACCAATTCACTTAAAAGGGAATCAGTCGGTAAGAGTATGTATAGACATAAGGATTATTTCCACAAACTTTACTTGTTAAACAGGACACAATGTTTCATTTACGACTGTTATTTTCTAATCAGGAAATGAAGACAAGTCCAGGAAGAGCAGGAGTAAATAAGTTTCTAAACAAACAACTTGTATAGATCCTTCTTAACAGCACAAAACAGGACAAAACATTCCTTAAAGTTGTATCTACAAGCCAAAGCTGACCTCGGGTATCACATTCAGTGTGGATGAGATAACCTACATGGATACTGACCTTAATAATACTTACATGGGAAAATTTTGCACAAGGAAGACGTGCTCTTCAACAAATGTTTTCCAATGTATTGGGCATACAGAAGCTTTTTTCTGCATCAAGAACCACACGTCACATTCCTTAAACTGCTTTTTTTCCTGACCAAATATGCTGTGGACAACGTACGGAGGATGCCCCTCAGTGTTCTTCTTTGAGGTTCTCATCTACAGTTTGCACTAACAATGAAAATATGTGGATTTTTTCCCCTCAAAAAATTGGTCACATTCAGGATCGGCTTTCCTAAGCTCACGTGCCAAAAAAAAATATCCTAAGTGATTAGAGACTTTCAGCACTAACAGAAGCTCTGATAGATATTTTCATTGACGTTAAATCAAGGGCAGATCCAGAGCCCACTGTAATGCAAAAGCAGGGAGAGCAGAGGACAACAAGCAGCAGGAATGGCTGTATAAGATGCACAAGAACACGGTAACAAAACTAGCGACTGGTCTAGTTTAAAACACAAATGGAAAGAAAAGACAGTAATTCCACATTTATCCAGGCCTTCCTAGAACTACTTATGCATAAAAGACTGGTAAAATGAAACGAGATCTATTTGACTGTACATCCCAACATCAGTCTTTCAGGTGGGGTGCTTCACCTGCGACCCCAACAGCCCTGCAGCCCCTCGCACAAGAGCGGGGAACATTAACATCATGATCCCATCCCACCAGGCATCTGCCTCGCACACACACGTACACTCGTGTCCTACCACAGTCAGAGAATCAGAGAACCTTTTAGGTTGCAAAGAGTCCTTCAAGATCATCAAGTCCAACCGAAGTCCACATGTTCTCTCCACATACATGTACTCCCAGATCTTTTCACCCATTCAGGAGCTGCAACAGGCAAAGGGAGGAGCTGGCCCACAAAAACACACAAGGTTTTCAACCTCTTTCCAATACTTCACATTTTCTGCAGCAGCTCTACTAAATCCTTGACCGTACCTCAACTCACCCGATTTCTCTAGATCTTTCCGTTCTGAAGAGTGACCCTTGCCCATCTGACCAAACATACTCCTTCAATGGATCTTAAAATTATTTTAAATGCTTCAAGACAATGCCTCAGTCTCTTATTTGGATGCTATAAAACACTGTTGAGGCTTCCTTTGGGAAAGTCTTGTTAGCGGAGGCAAGAGGCTCTAACAGCATTCAACCTTTAAACAACCGTTAACAGGCCAAAGTCCCAGCCCCGCATCCCAAGACCCGAACTATAGCCCATCTCCCGAAGCACAATGAGATTAACTGAATGTTGAGGACTGGACACATTTATTTCTTTGTACACCGCAGATTACAGAATAAATAAGAGGCTGGAAACAGAAAACTGGCTTAAGTTGAAGTTACACAATTGGGTGGGCAGAATGCTTTTCTCCACAAGAAAGCATTTAAGTATCTATCATAACATATTTTGAGTAGATTTATATTGGATTAAAAATAGAATTTTAAATAGACTGTCACTGCCATAAAAAGCATGCTTTGTATCTTGGTAACTGGATCCCCAGAAGTAAAAAAACACCACAGATTCCCCAAGCAGAATGTGTATGCTCTTGATCATCTCTGTGTGTGTCTCGAACTCTTCAAGTTGCAGAGCTTTAGACCACCCCAATTAAATAAAATCCATATTATCATCTTCTAATATTGTCTTTATAGTTAAATCCAATACTGGCAAATGCTTACCAGGTTACACTGGTGAACTGCAAAGCAGATCAAGTGATAATCATAATGAGGAATGTGTAATCTAGTGCCCATTCACTTTGACTTATGCGAACCATCATGCAAAAGTCTCGTGTATCCATTTTACGTCAACAGGAAGGTTCCCATTCTTCCTGACCCGAATCAGTGTTCCCTCTAAACTTAGGCATTTCGTATTTTTTTCGCATTCAACAGAATCAGTCTTCACACGTAGTTAAAGATGCCTCGGGCCACACAGTCCTTTGCAATCTCAGCAACTGGCCCTATCATTCCCTGTGATAGTCTTGCTGGAAAAAATAAGATCAACCGAATCTCCCCTGCCCTTCCAGCTGTGGGAGAAACAGATCAGCCTATTCTTTACTTCAGAAGAAAAGGCCCTGCAAAGGTCAACCTTTCATATGAAATACAGATCATTAACGCTGAATACAGAACTACTTAGATTCTCGCTTTTTGTTTGTATAACTGTGATTTCATTGTACCTATTTCAGAATGCTCTATACTTTGTTTTTCATAAATATACACACCAATATCTTGGGTTTGAAATTAATTTATAATGGAAGGCTTGTTTATTGAATCGGAAAGAAGCCACCCGATGCTCAGTCATTGCTCTTATTCTCCAAGTATCGTGCTCATGAGACAAACTGCAATTCACCAAACAAGCTTCACTGTTTGCCCTGAATGCAAAAAAAAAACCACTAAACCACACGGTATGGATGGGAAAATGTCGGTGCGGAGTGTCAGCTGCCTAATCTGTGTTATTTCTTTTTACCACAAGCCATAGTTATGCTGGCTGTCCCCACGAAGAGAGACAGTCTTCTCCTCAAGACTGTTAATTCTCCTCCTCAAGACTGTTAATTCTCCTCTAGAGTATTAGATCTAACCCAAAACCTCATATGGCAGCACCTAAGCCTATGCATTTTCCATGCAATACTCTAAAAACGTGTTTACTCCAGGGTTCAGTCTACATCAGCCGAGGCAACAGTCTGCTACATCCCCCTTACTTCAAACATACCTTACCTAAAGAAAAGGACTGATTAGTTGTATCAGTCCCTGTTACAAAACGGCGATACTGACAGATAGAAAAAATACATTATTTGTGGGAAGGAGAAGAGGTGTGGGTTGCAATCACCTTGAATCAGACCAGTCAAGTCACATTATGCTACCTGATGCTACACCACCAGGCGCTGTAAAAGCAAGCCCGGCCCAGGCTTGTAAATCCCATTGTCTACAGAAGCCCCTGCAAACAAAATAAAATTTAAAAAAGACTTAAAAAAAACCCCAACAGGCTTTAAAACTTTACACAGAGCTTCCAAAAGTTACCAAAGCATATTATTTTTATCTAAATTCCTGAATTATCTGAAGATAATCTTTTTTCCCCTCAGTCAAAAAGCACTTCAGTAAAATTTGTGGCAAACAAAACAATCAACATTTTGTTTTTACATTTTGAGACTTATGTTAAGATTCAAATTGCTTCCTTTGAATAGGATATAATACCTGAAAGCTCTCAAAATAAAGGAGAATAAAGGAGAATATGAGGGGTTTCTAGAGAAAGACGTTCAGGGGGTAGGGGACACAAGTATCACAGCATCATTAAAGAGTACAGACAAAAAAAAAGTTGCCAAGCAAATACAGGAAACTTCCAGAGTCTGGAAAGCACATTAACATGAAAGTAAGTGTCCTCATACTCTGTTGGTACAAAGATACCACTGAATCAAAGCTTGATGTCCCTGGCTGAAGATAGTCAACTGATGAAAGCAGAGGTTATGAAAAGTGGAATCAGGTTCCATAAAAGTATGTGTGGAAAAGTGGTTATTAAGGTACCAAAGGTTGGGGGAGAGAGGGCAGGATTCAAGGCTCACACTACAAAGCTGAAAATGTTGACGCTCTGACTTTATATGCATTGCAACACTTGTAGAAGAGGGACACAGCTACAGGCAGGAGGGCAAGAACAAAACTGTATTATCTGCAGGCAGCCATAGATGACTACCATCGTTATTCTGAATTTTATCGTACAGCCTTGTGAAAGCAAGTTGCAAGGGGTGTTTTCTATCCGCATCTCTCGAATGACTGGGATTTAAGGACCCGGTTACACTTCTGATCTCAGGGACTACCCAGCTAAGGCCTGAAACACCATTAAACACTTGTCTTTCATTCCACCCGACAGAGGCACAACAGAAGGACCTCATCTGAAGTAGGGTCTTCCTCCTTGATAACACACTACACTAACTGTGTGTCAAAACAACGTCATTGAGACTCAAACTCTCCCACATCCATTACTCCCCCCCGTAACCTGCTCAGCGGAACGACCTGCTTGGAAGAGCACGTCTCACTAGATCTTCTCGTGAGTCAGGGCCAGAGAGGGATATACACGCTCAAAATGGAGACTTTAAAAAAAGAACAACAACAATTAAATATCCAATATCCCATAACACTTTCATGTACTGCTCCTTGGCTGGAAATAAAGCTCAGTAATGCAGAGAATTTATTTTTTCTATTGACATTACAAAATAGCTCTGTGTACTAGAGACAGACTGAATGGAACCGTACCCATTTGCTTTCACGCAAACTCTCACACAGCACGAGTTCCATGCAAACACAACATGTCACAGAAAGACTATGTCTACAGGAAGACATTTGATTTCTCATTCACAGATGCGTCCAAGTCCTAATTAGAATAAAATCATTTGGTTCCCAAGTCTCTGAAAGGACATAGCTATGTTAAATGATAAGAACCCCAAAGCCAAACCACCACCTTGAGAAATGCTTTAGCCTTACCGGTTCGCACTCACCTTTTCCGTTTCTGCACTAACTGCAGAAATAGCAGCCAAACAATTATAATTTGTGACCTTTTAATATAAATGGTAATTTCTTAGACTAGTTCTTTTACATTCCATCCCATGTTCTTCCAAGTAAGAGCTGCCCAAAAATACTTTGCAAGAAAAACTAAATGTTCCCAGTGACAACTCTGATCACGTCATTCTTTGCACATGAACACTGAAAGATGCAACAACAGCAAAAAACCACTAGTTATAACTTCAAGACTAAATCCTAAATATAGTACATTTTCAAATTGTCTTTCCTAAAATTCAAATAATATGTTCATCACTTTAACCAAAAGCTAGCAAAGTACAACTTGTATTGTGCTGCAGGCCATAAAGTGAATGTTCTTTATTTGAATCATGGATGGATGGAAGATGAAAAGTAGTTTTTGAAAATTTACAACAGTTCTGACACTACTGCGTGTTCCTCATTACAAGTTATTCCTATGTATTTATTAGACTTACTCCAGACCTTTTATTACCTTCAAAAAGAGAATTCTTCCTATCTTTATACCTAACCACAGGAAATGGCATAGAATATGGGCAGAAGCCCCAGCTGAAAATATGGGAGCAGGGGTAAGAAGGACCACAGTGGCTGCTTCAGTCAGGCTGCGATTTAAAGTAAACATTTAAAGTAACATTTTGTAATGAATTTTGTCTTTCACACAGCACTCGGGTGATGGTTTTTTTATTATCCTATCCAAAGCAACCATTCTGCTATCTAAAAAGTGCCCAAGTAAGGGGAAATTATTAGAAGCCCTCCCTTCTCTTCTCCATCTTAGACTAACGCATCTCCACCAGCACCATTTCCAGTACTTCACAGCACGGAGATGTATTTTGCTTGTGAATCCTAAGGAATTCTTCACTTCTGTACCCCAAACAAAGCCTCCCCTAAAATTAAACTGTCCTTATTCCTGAGACTGGATATTGCCAATGTGCCAATGGCTTTAAGATCTAGTGTCTTGAACAACTTAGAAACAGGAATTTCAGACTAGTTCCTTATTAAAAAGGCTGTGCACGCTTGCCTGTGGAACTCTTTGTAAGGTCTGTAAATTCAGGCACTGGTTTTACAGTTGGAAAAATAAATTCTCAATTGTGAAGAGATTTCAGGATTTAAAAATCTCTTCAATCTGACTTTCTGGAATATATATTATCGGCTTTAAAGTCAGTCTTTACTGACTTTACGTGCTATGCTATGCTTTACACAGCATTGCAGAACAAACCACCGCATGCCGAGAGGCAAACGCAGGTCTACAACATGACCATAGGCACGTTATTTTATTGCAGTGTCAGCACCAGCCTTCAGCAAATGCCCGTGACATCTGACCACGCGACTACCTCGAGGAGCCATCGCGACCGCAAACCCTGCCTACTCCTGCGAGCAATGAGTTTTCTGTACCGCACCTGACGGGGCAAGGAGAGCCTACAGCTCATTCTGGAGCATCCCAGATGATCCCAGGATGCTAAGGCAGAGGTGAAAATGTAGATAGTCTGTCACCACACGCAACAAAGTCTTGCAGGAGGGGGAGCAGACAGAGCCCTGACCTTTCTGCAAGCTGCCGTGGTTCAAACTTACAGGTAAGGCAACATCAGACTTACTTGGCTGCTGCTGTTTTCAGAGACCCGACACTCAATACTTTAAAGGCTAAAACCTCTGCTGCCAGCAAAGCCCTTTGCTAAGGTTTTCTTTCTCTCCTTCTTTTTTCAGAAACAGTTTGCTGTGGGATAAGAAAAGAAGCTCCCAACTTAGGTGATTCTCCAGAGGACTCCAGGAAACATCTGGAGATCTTGCAAGATGCTGGACGCTAATACCAGGGTATGAAACACCTAGACTGCAACAAAGACCATCTTAAACACGATGCCCAAGCTTGGACATGCAATTAAGTGTCCCAGAACTAGAAACCAAGGGCCATTTAGCTCGAAATCATGCAGGAATCGCTTCGGAGTTCAGTTGCGAGATGTCATCCTTACAGAAAAGCATCCAGTTAAATGGCAAAGCAAGCACAGACTTTGCTGGCAACTCAGAATCACAGAATCGCTTGGGTTGGAAGAGACCTTCAAGATCATCAAGTCCAACCATAAACCTATGCCAAAACCACCCCTAAACCATGTCCCCCGGCACCACATCTACCCGTCTTTTAAATACCTCCAAGGATGGTGATTCCACCACCTCCCTGGGCAGCCTGTTCCAATGCTTGAGAACCCTTTCAGTAAAGAAGTTTTTCCTAATAGCCAACCTAAATACTCCCTTGTGCATTACCACCACATACAGTCTAAAACACCATCAACAAAACGTTTATATAATGGCATCCCACTAATTCTTCCAATTCATTTTTTGCATATATCCATATGTCCAAAGACTCTACATGCGTGTATGAAAACTCAATAAAATAAAGCTGACATGAGCTGCAACACAGGATTTTTTTTAATTACGCGGAAGAATTAAACAAATATCTCTGTAATTCGTTTTCCCACTATTTAAAATGCTTTGTGTAAACCTTTGTGAAATAAGCTCAGGAACAGTTAACTCATCACAACATCTTTCAAACAGTTATCACACTACGCACTGCTGACAAAGAAGCTTTTGTCCCATACCCACCAAAACTTTCCTTCTCAAAGCAAGATACAAGCAGAGGCTTAGTCACTATTCACGTAATAGAAGTACAAAAGTTTTCAGAGCAGTTTACCAAAAAATTCAAAAAAATATATTATTTCTCAAAGTGAAATAATACATTGCATTCGGAAGATGTTTACTCTCAGTACCGAGTAACACTTGTTATATACCCAAAGGGGTTTCTTGAGCAAGCCAAATCTCCCCAGCAACTCCGGGCTGTAACTACACTGATCAAATCAGCTTCACACATGTTAAAAAAATGGAAAGCAAGAAATAAAGGTAGAGTCTTAATGGATCAACAGCTTCTTCTCTTTTCACAGACCACATTAAAAGAATAAACATTGAAAATCCTGGCCATACATTAAGGCAATTCTTAACACCCAAACAATTTGATAACGTAACATTGTGTATCAAGCCTGTTTTTTCATAAATTATGATCTAAACAGAATACTAGTCAATTCACCAAAAGATATCAAAGATATCCCTTTATTACAAATGATCCAAGTATCCCCCTTGAGGCTATGGCTATCAGAAAGCATTTAGTTAGCTCCCAAGCCAATATTTTTCGTATCTGTTTTATTATGAAACTATAACACATTTTCAATAACTTTTAGCTTTGCTATACAGAGCAACAAATAATTTCCCAGAACCCTCTGGAAAATCTGACATGCGAAATGATTCTCTAGTCAACTTGTGTATTATTAAGCTGAAACAAACTTATATCAGATCATTTGATCATCGGAGGGAATGGAAAAGTATTGGGAGCTTCAGGACAGATGGACGAACTTCAGGTCATATAAAATACTAGCAAGGCTGTATTTGAAGAAAAATGTGAAAGTTTGTGAAAGTGCCCTGGGTGAAAATACTTTGTGTTGCTAAGAAACATCATCCCTGATGATGGATGAATTAAATTGTCTCAGTTAGTAGAGCCAACTCCAGGCATCCCTCATTTATTAGTAGAATGTTTTCTTGTACTGGTAATTTATTTCAACAGCCACATACAAATAAAAAGCCTCACTTTTAAATGAAACTGAGAATTTCAAACTTCCATAATTAATGCTAGAAAACAGAACAGAGTTCACATCTTGAACAGAATTTAATAACTACATTTTCAAAGTTTACATTTTTAAATGTAATATTAATACATCCAAAGGATTAAGGACGTATTTTAGGATAGTCTGCAATGAAATACACTGTTCGACTTCCAAAAATCACTCTATATACAACCCAGTGAAAAATAAAACTCTTCAAATATTTCAAAGTACTGAACAACATAAATAACCAGGTAATCAAATTTTAAACATCACTGAGAGAAAAGCATATTCATTTGTCACGTATCGTTATGATGACACCAACATAAAATCTAAGCATGATGGAAATAACACAAACCACCTGCTTTTCTCATTTGGAAGTTGTCTTCATGTTTCACCCAGTTCCTTTTTTAATCTATTACTCCCAGGCTGTTTCTTCTGCAGAACGTATTCGTGAACTTATAGCGGTGTATCTTCCCATTTCTGAAGTACAAGTTTTGTGGTGAACTCCCACAGAGCATACCTGATTTGCCTACCGTGCACTCTGTTAATTGAAGTCCTTTCAGAAAGGTTACAGCTGGAGCAGAGGAAGGCCACCACCGGCTTGCCTCTTCCCGCAGGCTGCACAAGGGGCCAGAGGAGCATTCCTGAAAGGGCAAAGAAAAGCAAGCACATCTCACCTGGCGCAGCCTTCGAGAGCAGCAGGCAGCAGCGGCGGCAGCACAGCACAGCAAGCGGGGAGCCCCAGCACGAGCAGGAGAGTCCCGGGATGGGAAAGCAGACCTACGGCTGCTGCTCAGAGATGATGGGAAAGGGCAGAGTTTTCTTAGCAACTCAGACAGGAATATGCAGGATTTTATGCCACCCCGAAACAAACGCGGTTGTTGCACTGAGGATAAACCAAGGGCAAAGACCCATGTTGCAATAATACAGCTCGCAAAAGGGAGAACCATTACAGAAAATTAATTTCTATTAGTCTGATGGCAAGGCTTTGAGGTTTTTCTTCCTATTATTCTAGACTGTGTTCTAATGAAGTTAGAAGTCCCAACTTTTAGCCCTGGAGAGTTCAATATAAGGAAAAAGGTGATAAACCCTCTATAAACCTCTCCTACGAGGACAGGCTGAGAGAGTTGGGGTTGTTCAACATGGAGAAGACAAGGCTCCAAGGAGACCTTAAAGCCCCTGCCGGTATCTAAAGGTCACCTAGAAGAAATCTGGAGAGGGACCTTTTCCAAGGGCATGTAGTGATAGGACGAGGGGTGATGGCTTCAGACTGGAAGAGGGGAGATTTAGATTCAATCTCAAGAAGAAATTTTTCACCATGAGGGTGGTGAGGCACCGGAACAGGTTGCCCAGGAAAGCTGTGGAGGTCCCATCCCTGGAAGTGTTCAAGGCCACATTGGATGAGGCCTTTGAGCAATCTGGTCTAGTAGGAGGTATCCCTGCCCATGGCAGGGGGGTTGGAATTAGATGATCTTTAAGGTCCCTTCCAACCTAAACCATTCTATGATTCTATGAAACTGTTCTTTGGACCCCATCACAGCTTCCAAGTCAGAAAGCACCATGCAGGGTTACATGTTGAGGCCACATACTCAGCTAGTCAATACAGAGAGGCAACCGTAGACGTTCTTCCCAAATAACATCACCACAAAGAAGAGTTACCACTGTACAGCCCCAGATGCAACATTTAATAATGACACCAATTTGGCTGCGCTATAGGAGACACACTTCCCATGGGCCTAATAAGGAAGAGCTTTACAGTCTAAGCAGAAGTATTTTAAAACCTCAAATAACATGTCTTATCTACACCACTTCTGCTTCTGCGATCTCAGAAATCCTGAAGGCAGAAGGCAGGTCAGACTGCAGCTTTCCTAGGCGCAGATGCTGCAATCACATCTGCCTTAACGCTAAGCCACGGTCCTTGCTACTTTCCAACTCTCCAGCAGCATCTCTGAGTTGCTTCGGTTTTGGAAACGTCAGCGCAGAGGATAAGATAAAGTGTTTCTGATCACATCAGGTATACTAAAACACTAACACAAAAGAAAAACGCCTGCAGATCATATTCCAAGCAAACAGCACAAAAGAAAAGATTCTGAAGTAGAGATATCCTTTCTTCCCCTAGTTCCTTGTCTACATGATGCACAAAATAACACCTACTCCAAATAATGAGATCTGCTTGATCAAAGATATTTTTATTAGCGTCGCTCTAGCAGCCATGAAGAATGACCGTTTGTGTGCGGATGTGTCTCAAGCTACTCAGACACAGAAGCGTGCACATGTGTATTTATCCGATTAATTACAGGTCATTTTTACACATCACTCTGAGGATCTGCACCACCACCAACCCAGGCGTGCAGATCCATGTAAACATTCTCCAAGTTGTTTGGGGTTTTTTTTAATCACACTAAAGATTCCCGCCCTAAACACCCATAGCTACAAGATGGTTGACCTAATCAGTCCAGTTCCAGGCTCCCCAGTACAAGATGGACACAGACATACCCAAGCAAGGCCAGCAAACAGGCCCAAAACCGACGAAGGGGTGAGACCACAACCCAGCTGTTCTGCTTCCACAAGTCAGGTCTGCATCAAGGTACAGCTTTGCAGGACTCCGACTGCAACAAGCTTCCTCCCCTTAGCCCTCACGTTGTCATGCAGACAGAATCTTCAGTGCAGGATTATTTAATGTTTTCATTTATTACTTGGATGATGAACAATACACTTGCAAAATTTTGTATTTACCTGGGAAAGGCTGCAAGCATTCTGGGAAGCAGAGTTAGAATTGAAAAAAGTAGGACTAAGTGATGAACAGCAGAACTAAAGCAGGGGGTTTAATACTGAACTGACTGCAAAAAAAAAAAATTAATTCAAATTGGTATTAACAGGGGCATCATATGCAAAAGATGGTAAGATTTATTCTAGTCATCACTGATACTGACTGACTAAGGTGGTACATTATGTTCAGGTCTGGATAAACAGATGTAGGAAACCTAGAAAAGCTCAGAAGAAAACCCAAGCAATCAGGGAAAGTTAAAAGGGAAACGGGCTTGCTGAGTACAGAAAAAAAGATGAGTGCAGAAAAAGGGTACAGGCTTTAAAATAGGTTAACAGCAGTTACAGAAATGATGCTCATGTCTCACTACTGCAATGCCCACAGCAGAAAACGAAAAAAGAAAAAAAAAAAACCAAACAAACCAACCAAGAAGCTTAACAGGTTAGCAAAAAAAATGAGAATAGCATTCAAAGAAATATGCTACCTCTAGGGATAGTTAAAACAACGGACTATGTTAAGGAGGGGTTACACAAATCTGACTGTTTTGAAGACCTGGTAAGATGTCAGAAATCATCTATACCCATCTATGTGGCTTTCTGATGAACGCTGTACACTCACTCCTACAGTACAGGCCCTTGGCGTAAAGTGGATGACCTCCAGAGATCCGTGTTTTCTTTTCTAAACCTAAAGGCTGTAGGAGTTTAGGCTCCTGCCAGGCAAATCAGCAGGTGACTGGACTCGCTCCTTAGAGCTCCGAGCAGGCTTTTGATATCTCTTTTTCCTCAATAGCCAAGGCAGTCTGTGATTGACAATTTTCTGTCACATCAAGCATGCTACCTTAAATGTGAAGTACTCCGAATGATCCACCGGGGAAATAAAGTCAAAGTACAGAGAAGGCAACGGCAACCGATCCTGGGAATCCAGTCCTGCCAAATACTATCCCGGGAATCGAAACTGTCGAATTGGGCAAGGCCACACATCCCATTAGTACCTAGAAATACAGGTAGTTATTTTTGTTTCTACAATAAATAACCCTTAATAAAAAGGAGTATTTAATAAAGTACTTAAGAGAAATAAGGAGGGAAGGTTTGACGTTTCTCAGCTTATTTTCACAGCAGTATGAAAGGAAATGAGGTAGAGTCAGAGCTAATTCTCCTTATATAATTTCACATGGAATGATTAGTTCTGCCCCAACAGTAACAGCTTTCCAGAGGGTCCTACTTGTCACCAAGATTGCATACAGATGCTGGAAGTGTAGCTTCCCTATTCTCCACTGACAACCAACTTAAAAGGCCAATATAATATTCATTTTACTATAGAATGAAATTCACAGCATGAATAGTAAAATAATGTCACGGCTACCATGAAACTGCAGTTGCATGTTGGGGGTTGCGACTTTTAAAAGTTTAATCATGGAACAGATTCATAAAGAGGAACATGCAAAGCAGTTTCCTGCTTTAGCAATGTCCTGTGGCCGTTAAAGCTGTCCAAGAGCGGCATAAGCTGTGATCCGACAACAAGAGGGAAAAGGCATGGAGGAGCATTCATATCACATTCCTCTGCTGATTTATTTTTCTTTTTTTTTTTTTAAAAGGCAGGTTTCCAATCATTACTGTGCTGAATGCCCCCCCTCTCATAAGCCTGATTAGGAAAAACATTCCACATGCACAGGGATGCTGAAGGTGGTGGAATTCACCTGGGTCGCTTCTGGGTGAAATACTAATTACTGGCAATTCATCTCAATAAGGCCAACAAAAGAACCCTGTAAGTGACATCACTCAGTCCAACAGTGAACACATCACACGGATAATCCTAAAACTCTTTGCCACAACTTGTAATAGGTATTAGTACTTTTAAAAACTACTGCAGTGTTTTGTATTTAATCCTTGAATAGACACTAGTAGAAAAGCCATATTCAATTCCAAAACCACTGCTGCACATTCCAGCTCAGCTACTGCTACTCCTTTATAAAATATACTGATTTTTAAAGGAACATATGTAAGTACACATTTTTCCAGGGAGAGATGGCCTATGTTAGCAAATTTAACTATCAACAAAATATCTAAACAACTCCCCAGCAGAGCATGCCAAATAATATTGTAAGAACTTTAAATGTGTTTAGTTTGCACCTATTAGCACAACCGTTTGTTTCATAAAAGACCTACAGATTAAATGCAAAGTGCATTATTAGTTTCAGGCACAAGAGAAACCAATTGTTTATGCCTTGCCAGAAATAATCACTAATTAGGCCAGCACCACCCTAGAGTCATTTCCATAAATCCCGCCTTTACAGTTAAATCACAACAAAAAAGAAAATTGACTTAATGATAACAAAAGCCTGTATTTCTTGTTAAAGTTTTCTTAAAGCAAGATCAGGACAAGAAATTCTTCTCCAAATCCAATAAGAAGATGTTATTTTTATTTGGAGAACTTGAATTCATCTCACACCGCACCCGAAGTTATACCCAGAAATTTAGTGTATTAAACTGCAATCCAACAGGCAGACAAGGTAAACGGCAACACTTTTAACTGGGAAGTCAGAAAACGCAGAATTTCACAGAACGCTGCTAGATTACTGACTCTGCAAAGTCATCCTACCGCACATTCCCTGGGTAAACCTTGAAAACAACCAGAGTAGGTCCAACTACCTGTTGCATTTTTGTTTTCTAGAGCATTTGTATGTAAAGTAAGTATCAAAGCAGAAAGATATATATGAAATGTGATGCTGAGCATCAGATGAAATGAGTGTCTGTACTTCAATTAAAAGATATTAATTATTAAATGATGGAAATTATGGTGCTTCTCAGAAAGCACTTGTACAATTATATGCAGCAGGCAAGATATTTATAAAAAAATAACTTATTTTCACGATGCAACATGGACTTTATTCCTACTTTATTTACAAAGCAATCACTCAGTATATAAACCACTATGAAAATTACATCAAGATCTACACTGTCAAACAATCCAAAATAATTTCATTCATGTTCGACTCTCAGGCCTTTTCTTTTTTTCCCCTCCACCAATCTGGGTTGAAAGAACAGGAAGAGGGTATTTTTCTACGAGTTAGTCCTATCTTTACTGTTCTTCCTCCCAAACATTCTGCCACTACGGTCACATACCATCACTGCTCTAACTAATCGCTCCATTCTGAGTTTTCAGCATTCCCAAACATTTATTCTTGCACGTATTCACAAAGCTTTGTGATATTCTGGAAGTTCTTCTATATAAAGGTTTTACAACAGTTCTATTACGTATGTTTTATTAGGCTTTAGCAGGACGAACCAAAAATCTCAGTTCTCTGAAGGAGAAGTTTCTCTTTGCCTTTTCACATGGAGAAAAATACCAAATGGCAACAGTGAGGTCTTCATCCTTCACTCCAACACACTTGACCATCAAATTCTGCCAGGGTGAGTAATGCCCATCATGGAACATCAGTTCAGTAAATCTTCCATCCCAGGGAAGGAATAAAAGACTGTGTCATATTAAATCTGAATCCAGATACTTAGACATGAACTTAAGGGGTGTGTGGGTTTTCTTCCTCAATGAAAGGTTCTAATAATCACATAGAATCCCCGGGGTTGGCAGGGACCTCTGGAGATCATCCAGTCCAACCCCCCTGACAGAGCAGGTCCACCTACAGCAGGTTGCACAGGATGGCGTCCAGGCAGGTTTGGAATGTCTCCAGAGTCGGAGACTCCACCACCTCTCTGGGCAGCCTCTCCCAGTGCTCTGCCACCCTCAAAGGAAAGAAGTTCCTCCTCATGTTGAGAGGGAACTCCCTGTATTCAAGTTTGTGCCCATTACCTCTTGTCCTATCACTGGGCACCACTGAAAAAAGGGTGCCACCTTCCCAGCACCCTCCCTTTAAGTATTTATAAGCATTGTTGAGATCCCCTCTCAGTCTTCTCCTCCCCAAACTAAGAAGACCCAACTCCCTCAGCCTTTCCTCATCAGAAAGATGTTCCAGCCCCCTAACCATCTTCATGGCCCTTCGCTGTCCCCTCTCCAGCAGTTCCCTGTCCTTCTTGAACCGGGGAGCCCAGAACTGCACACAGTGCTCCAGATGTGGCCTCACCAGGGCAGAGTAAAGGGGAGGAAAACCTATGACGATGACTATGAAAGAAAACTTGCACTCTAGGTAGCATTTTATTCATCGAGACCACGATCACCACAAGTTTTCCGTTGCCAGAGACCAGGCCAAAGTAACCTTTTTAAGGACCACTGTTGTACGTCTATGAAGAAAACAGTCCTGCTGTATTGATGGTGATATCATACTTGCACCACTGAGCATCATTAACATAGACAACCTGTTGCACAAACAAGGCATCAGACTGACCAAAAATAATCTTTGAACAACACTGGAGAACAGCACCTAAAGCCCCACTGGTCGCACTGTTGTATAGAAACAATATGTAAAGATGTTTTCAGATGCAAAACTGAGTAAATTCCTTTTTCTTTTTAACCGAACTTTAAATTTTTTAACAATTTTTTGTAACAAAGCGGTAAAATTAAGGTGTGAGGGTGATATTGAATCCAGTTGCATCTGAAGTGCCAGCGAGAAAACTTTTGCTAATCACATACGTATCAAATTTTGTGCATGTTTGATTATAGGTAAACGTACACACATGCAAATATCTGAATCAAAGCGGCTCATACAGCATTAATTTACTTTGAGATTTATGTTTGTATTCTTTTTGTCTCCTAACCATACCAAATAATTAGTCAGGGTAAAAAAACAAACCACACTTAGTGTCTGGCCTTGCCTGCTTTCTTCCACATTCTGCATTTCATCATTAATCTTACATATTTCATTGTTAATTTTAGACATTCCTCCAGTTCTCAGTTGGACATCAAAGGGCTACTCATACTCAAAATACCAGCAATCTGAAATATTGGCTTCCCTACTTATTGTCATTTATAACTTGAAAAGATCTTTGATTTCTTGCCTATAGGAAATACTGTGGCTCAAAAATAAAACATAAATATATGCTCCCATATATACATATATATGGGGTCCAGGATTTTGGATAATATGCTGTTTGGAGACATGGTTTTCAGATTTAGATTGCATACTCTCTGTCTGGTGCTTCACACATATATTTTTACTTTCACATCTGACGTGCAGCAATATGGCTAGCTAAGGTGTACATTTAAGACGTGCTTTGATATATATCTGTTCAGAAGTGAAATTCACGCTGGGGTATGTGTCCTTACAGCACTAAGGCACCACTTCACCACTGCTAAACTGCACCACTTACTGATGGCTGGGGGCAGGGGAAGGCAGGCTCTCCGCAGCCCCTCGTTAACAATTCTGCCACCAAAGATTAAGATGATTTTCCTGCATTACAAACTTGGTAGAGAATGTTTTTCACACGCAAATGGAAAAAAAAACCATGGTAGCTACTGTATTTCTAAAATGCCTGTTGCGTGTGTTCCTAAGAACCTTGCATATATATATATATATTTAGAGTTCGTTGTCCATTTTCACAATTTTTTTTTTAAATTAGCAAGTTATACAACTAGTCCCAGACAAACGAGATATTCAAGTTTGCAAATCATTTCTTACTACTCTCACTGCATAATGGCTTGTGTCTCATCATCAGTAGCACACTCAAATAGAGCAGTCAACATTAAGATCCCATTATTTATACTAACATCACTAAAATTCTAACCTGAAATATATTCTCAGTGTATTTCCTTACACCAGAATACAATTCTATTCACACAGGGCCATACATGTTATACACATTTCTTCTGAGCAGACAGTTTAGGATCCAATTTATACAGAAACAGCAGCTCTAATTGAAGCTCTAATTGAATTATTTAACCAGGTAAGATCTCGAGTCGTTGGACAAGACTTCCTCTTTGCAACTGAAAGCGCTAATACAAGAGAATATTCTACATTAAATATTTGCCTATCAACTGCAGCAGGAGAAACATCTTATCTCGGTGGCTCTTCCAATCTCAACAATTTAAGCCTGTACTCTATAAACATATTCTGATCTTGTGAAGCCAAACAATACAGTATATATTTTATTTCTTTTGTATAAGTTAGATTCCAGCTGGCCACACAAACAGTAAGGAATTTAAATACAGCAAATGCTTCTAAAACTACTGGCTGTCCCTACATCAGGAAGCACTTGGTGTGACGACAGCTTCAGGTTTTGCCAGTTTATTCTAGGAGCCCTGAGTGAAAAAAAGTACACCGCTGAAGTGCTGTTTTGATGATAAAAACACCTACCTAGAAATTTTAGAAATTTTCACCAGTGCAGGATACTGCTCAGGGACCATAAACCTTCACTGCTCTGATCAAAACAGAAAATAACACAAGTCCATGCTGCCGATTGGGTCAGAGGCCTGAAATACTCAAGGCACGTGGCTCTTCTCTGAGCTATGGGCAACGTCAAACGCTGCAGTCGTAGGGTGTAGAAAACATTTATTAAAAGCTAAACCAGGAACTTTTTGTTTTCATATTCTCAAATTTTATTGAGCAGAAATGTTTGAGGATAGTTTATTACTTTTACCGGCCACTCTAAAATGGGCCTCCAGCCAAACAGGTCTTTAAAATATGTCTATATTCTAGTTTTAAAACAACAATAAGGAAGTTGTATAACTTTTACATTTGAGTCTAAGTGACTTAGCAGCAAAAGTGACATGTTTCAGCTGTAACGCAGCCACTTCGCAAGCTACGAGCACAACTTCTGCAACAGTACCAGTCACACTTGGTACTGATCCTAACGCAACAGAGATATCCACAAGAGTTAATTAACAGGTGTTTAACTCCTAGCAAATCCCAATAGACTGAAATTCAGGAGATGTTTGTTGGTATCATATTAGTGACTCACATGCCAAACACTTTCCCTCACTCAGGCTAAACTTTGTGGGACAAGACCAACCCACCACGTGCTGTTCTTGCCTTCACAGGGCCTTACTGCCCTACTCCAAGAGCAGTAATTGCCAGTGGTTGTAACAATACTACTGCTTAAGAATTCAAATTGTGCATTTATTAGTGGAGGGGGGAATTTTCTACCATATTTGTGAAGCACCAGCACACCTTGAGCTGGACAGTGGGGTTTGCTTCCTGGGTTTTACCACCGCTGTTGACTGGCCAGCTAATAATCAGCCTGGGAAACTTGAGAAAGTTCGTCAAGACTGAGGTATTGCACTACTGAGAATGAGCCTCACCTTTTTATATGCAATAGGTATGTAAATCCCAAAAAAAACCCCAGCACTGCGTTTAAAAATCCTGCTCTTAATTGATTTCGGCAACCCAGATTCATAGCATTTAAACACGCCAGAAAGTATTCTTCCAATATATTTTACTACACCCGGACTTCCAAGAAGGAAAAAAAAAAAGAGATGAAGGAAGAAGAATAAACTCTACATTAGGTCTTGAAAGCTCCAATTAAAATTCAATATTGTACTTTGTATGGAGGCTCTTTACATGAAAACTCTGTCATGGTTAGGATTTAAGGTTAACCAGGTTAATAGAGTCCAATAACATAGTTCCATTTAATTATGCCAAACCATCGTTGCAAGCCACACTAAAATCTGCTGCTCATCTTTACCTGCCTATTGGGCTAAAACTCTGAATCACCATAATGTGCACCTGCTTCTCGTCAACCAGGAAACCCTCCCATAAAATAAGCTTCCAACTCTTGCCCCAGCTTCTTAAAAAATGTGCATTTGCACCTCAAATAGTCTCTTCCCTCCACAGTCTGCTGCTCCAACCACCGCATAGTCACGGTTTAAAAGACCTGGCAAGTCTCCTTCACCTTTTCTAAAGTTGGGGAAAGCAAGACGCACTTTTTCTGAAGTTGGGATTTGTTCCCAAAAGTGTCTTTACGCAGCTCCTCTGCTATGAGGTCTTCTGCCAGGTGGCGTTTTTGGCTTAAGAAAAACAATCTACACCTTTTGCAAAATTGGGGGGGGGGTATGTTTTTGCTTTCCATGCCTATAAAGCGTGACACCACGCCACTGCGAAAGTCACCATTTTTTTCCTGAACTGCTTTACCAGCAGAACTATTTACATGTATCGAGGTTTTCGCGGCGCCGCCATGCCACTTGGAAGGGAACTGGGCTCAAATTTGGCAGCTCGCTTCGTACCTGCTTGTGAAAAGCTGGCCCTGCCCCGCGCAGCTTGTACTGAGAATAAAAATAACTGTGTCTTTAGAAGATACACACACACATATACATACATACATACAAACACACGCACATTTTAAAGGCGGCGGGGCTCGGGGGAGATGGCTGAGGCCCGGCAGGCAGGTCAGAGCACGGCTCCTGCCCCGGCCCGGCCCGAGGGGAGCCCGGCCCCGGCCAGGCCTCGCTCCCTCCCCCGGCCTCCCCGGGCCCCGCAGCCCCTCGCCCCGCCGCTGGCCGCCCGTGAGGCGCCCGAGGGAAGGGGCCGCCGGGCCCTGCC
>VZSF01002066.1:117082-141209 GCA_013398295.1 Chionis minor | reverse complement strand
TCCAGCCCACTACCCAAAAAGGCAAAGGTATAAGTACACCCCCCCCCCCCCAAAAAAAAAAATAAAATTCAGACTCTGTGAGCAGATTAACAAAGCTGTTTGCTATTATGGACAAAAGCTGCAGGGAAAAAAAAATGAAGAGGAAATGGGCTGTATTACTGTGAGTTGGCACAGAAACAAAATACCAGGCTGCAATTTATGTATAGTAATTGTTCACGAAGCATTCTTTGGGTTTTGATAGTGACTCATTGTGTTCTTTGTGACCTTTGATGTACAGGATGGGCTGCTGGAAGACAGAGGAAGCCACAGTAAGAATATAAAACTTTATTAACTTAAGATTTTATTGGTTTGTTTGGGTTTGTTTGGGGTTTTTTTTTGTTGCTCACTGATAGGTAGTATCTCTGGAAAAGACAGAAGCCTTTACCTTGAGCCCTCATGGTTTTTGCCGTCTCTCCTGGGCTTTTGCAGTTGAAAAAACAGTTCTGGTTTAGCTGAAAAATAGCTTTGGTTTTAAAAAGGAAATTTGTTAAACAATTGGTTGCTGACGTTGATTACTGAGTTCTGAAAAAGAAGATAACTGTGGAAATACTACTGTGTTAGTAGGCCAGGTAACAAGCAGCGGTAGGCCCTGCACTATATAGATCAGACAGAAAAGTTATCCAGAAGATATTCTTCAGAGTGAATATTCTATGTTTTAAAGAAAATTACGGAAAAAGCCTTCCATAGAGTCATCAGAGTTGACACAACAGACTTCAGCGCCGTTAAGTTCCATTATGTAAATCCACGATGATGTAAGCCAGACACTGTCAAGTTTGATACGCCCCAAATTTGACCTAATTAGCCATTTGGTTGTTACTTTTTTCAAAGCTTGTGCAACTCAGCTCGGTTCAGGATATAGATACTAATTGAACATGTAACCTACAGGTGCTAAAGAATTCTTACAAAAGAAGGTTATCCTATTAGGAATGCAAGTCAAGGCTCGGGGTCATCATCTCGGATAGCGGGGATGGGAATAGAAATCCCATCTACAGCTCTCTTCCCATCACCGTTTTATTTCCAGGAGCTAAATTCAAATTGCTCCGACTTCAGTGGGCTGAACAGGGAAAGAGCGTTTCCTTAAGAGTCTGCAAAGCTGAGGCTATGTAATGCGAAGCTTGAAGTGGTTTACTGTGCCCCCCCAGTAACAAACGGGTTCCTGGGCAAATCCCAGTTGAAATTTTCTCTTGTTCATACACCTGCCGTCCGACATCCAGCCTGATCATTTGTAGGTGACTGCTCGCTGCATGACTGGCTCCAGGTTTTCCTTTCACGTTTCCCATCTCTGTCCAGGTGTCCCCAGGCTACGATCATCTCCTTCACGCTCAGGTCCTCTTCCCACCCATGTGACAAGGAGGAATACAACAACCTTTTGTCGAGACTACACCTTAGACCAGATGCCTTAACGTAAACACTCTATCTCTTCTGCCGTTTCCCTGCAATCGCCTAACCAAAATGAAATGAGATAAAAAGAGCTGCACAGCCTCTGAGTTTCCTGGCTTTTATCTTTTTATACCAAAGCCTTTGTGTTAATTTTGCATAGCTATTTTTACATGAGGAATAATATCCTGAATTACTGCTATCACGTGCACTTAAGAATCCCACCTCACCATCCTCAAGTCATCTGGCAACCTGATAGTGTTTCCTGCTCCTTCCCTCACATCAGTGGTGCAGAGAGCCTTGCTAAAAGTTTCACATCTGAAAAAGCAGATGATTTGGCAACACCTTCCTATAGATATTTCTTCTTTTTTTTTTTAAAAAAAAAAAAAAAAGAAATGTGCCTGTCTTTGAGTAAACTTTTCTCTCCAACTGTTCTTTTTTGTCAGCTTGCCAGCTCGACTTCTAGTATTGTTCTGCGGAGATTGCTGTAAGGAAAAATGGAACAGAAGAGAAAGGTAGAGAACTGGGGGAAAGGGAAAAAGAGTTCAGAGGGCATTTAAAGCCTGGGGAGCCTAGCATGGGAAGGGAGATAGGCTTAGGAAACAGGGAATAAAATGGTGGAATGAGAGATAAAACAAGAACATAAAGGATAAGGGATTAGAGAGATAAGGAGTTCAAGAGATGAAATGTGAATAAAGGAAAACAAGAAAAATAAGGATGAAAGGAAAGAAGTGACAGGAGTAAGACGTGTAAACAGTTAACTAAGAAAATATTCTGTTTATTTTAGTGAAAGAAAATTACGGTATCTTTATTATTCTCTGGTTTACTAGTTCAGAGGAATTTTTCAAACTAAGAGCTGACATTTGGGTAGTATTACTGAACAATGATAAATATAAGCCTGCCAGTTGTTGAATTAACCAATTCTGAATTTGGTTAATTAATACGTCATTCAGGCAACTAAAATTCGGATAAGAAAACAAAGCAATAAAAAAAAAATATTAACAGCTGCAATACAAAGTGCAGATCTGGAAGAACTCTTCACAATATTTGCAGTTACATCCATCAGCTCAGTGATAATCACCCCAGCACAGAGGGACCAGCTTGCTGACGCTCCGCTGCAGATTAATACCAGAGCTGAGAAGTGCAAAAGTACTTGAAACCAGTGCTGGGTTGAAGTTTCAGCATTGCCCACTGGCCAGCAGAAAATTTCCTCAAGAGCATGGTTTGTCTGTAAAAGTATGTCACAGTGTTTTGGGGTTTTTTTCTGGGTATTTCTAAAGTGTTATCAGGTCTTAGTTTCTGCTTGGTTTGCCTGAGCTGTTCACGTAGGTCACATAATGCAGTGGAATCTAGGTAATATTGCTTGTTTTCCCTGATTGTCTGAACATATATCTTCAGGAAGCTGAAATTTAGTTAAACCCACACTCAATTTTTTTTTTTTTTTTTCCAGAAGGGCTTCGTTTACCTACACGTCTAATAGGCAGCATCAAAAAACCCAACACTTTTTCATTAGTGTCTGTGCTTGACTGATAGGAAGTCACCAAACATCTTATTGATTAGTTTAGCCATCACCCCTCCCTTTCCAATACCTCTAAACTTTGCGTAAAATAGTTCAGGTCTGTAGGGAAAATATTCCTTGAGGTCAGTTACTTGGTGCATAAAACTTGAAATCTGCACATTCAGGAAAGAAAATCTTAAATTTTCCTATAATTTTCCTATATTTTCCTATATGGCCTATAATTTGCAAGTTAACAGAAATCTCATTATTTTAATTTTTTTTCTATAATTTGGCAAGCAGTCATTACACCGCAGCTTTTCAGGTTTTTCTTTCCTTAATGTCCAAGGCCTTTCCTGACTCGACTGACTCTGTGCATCCCTATATTCCTCCCCAACATGCAACAGAAATGTGGGCCTACAGAGGGTAACATAAATTTACAACTCGGGAAGTTGGGAGGCTTAACTTTCCACATGGGGACCCCTCTTCGTACTTCTATTACAACCTCCCTTTCCTTTCTCTTACGCAGAAAGACATTTTGGAAGCTCACCCACCTTCTGAAGGTACCCTGAGAAGTGGAGCCAGAACAAATGAGGTCTGCTGCTGCTCCACAAAGGGCAGGACATCAGCAGTCAGCGGTGAAATTATTTTCTTGGGCTGTCATGAAGGTTTTTGAAGATACAATCAAGGTATTACATACCCCTTTTCCTCATATTTGGCAGGACCATCCCCCAACAGAATTTCTTCCTCCAGAGCATTCACGGAAAAGAGGAGAAAATGAAGTCTCTAATGAGTGCTGGTTGCAATTCTGGTGCCATCCAGTCCTGTTAATTCTGTCAGAGAGAGAGAAATCTTAAGATTTAAATGTTTTGATTCAGTACAAAGCATGAGTTAGTCAATGGAAAACAGGCTTTTCTTAAAAGCAGAAAGAACGCATTAAAATAACCCTAAAACACCCCTTGCGTCCAACCCTGCGAACCCAAACTGAGCAGCCTAAAGCACCTAAGAACTGTAGTAAGTAGTCGTGTATTTACAGAAGGACCCAAGCCCTAGGTCCTCTGCTGAAGTATTCGAGGTGTTGCAATGAGAAACCACCAGGAACAAACAGCAATTTAAACATCCGAAATTACATTCCGTAAAGTCTCGGCTTGCCAAATGCCTGAATGAAAAAGGATGTGAAAGATGGGCTCTCCTTCATTCTAATTCAACCCAGATTCCGGGATTATCTGTTAAAAATAGGACATTTTCTATTCTATAATAATAATAATTTTCCATAGACAGCTGTTGATGTGCCCATAGGTTCACAATAGCTCTTTTTGCAGTGGATTGTAATAACAATTTCTTCAACTACGTCTTTGAATTCAGAGCTGTATGAGCTATTCACAGTGAACGCTTTAATCAGTGAATTTCAGCTTTTATTCTGCCCGTAAATTGTTACAAACGTTCCACGCAGACATTTGATATAAATAAACTTTGCCCCGCCGGTTTGTTCACAAACATGTTTTTGCTGCGGCGTTTCGATGTTCATTATCACCGTTGCACAACTGGTCACCTTGGTTGACCAGCGTTGTTTGTTCTGGGAAAGAAGCAGTAACCAAGAGGAAATCCATGTCGCGGAGCCGTGATGGTCTGATGGATAAGGTGTGCGCGGTTAAGTTAGGAGGAGCGAGATCACAAGACTAAAGAGGTTTTTAGGACTATTTTGATATTTCCTTTCCAGTTCCCTTGACTCAGACCTTGCTTGTAACATCGCTATGAGAACAAAGAGGCCACTTGAACATTATAGGCTGAGGTCAAATTGAAAATTAATGATCTCTTATCACATTCAGACAAAGCTCCAGCTGCAAAGGGTGGGGTTGGGTGCTTTTCTGGTTTATTTAATTGCCACTGAATCAGGGCTCTGAACAGGGCTTGCCTGGTCAGAGCTGCAAATGATGAGCTCGCATGCCATTTTCCGAGTCCCTTGGCCGTACCCACGCCAGAGCCTGGCCTGGCAATCCTTTACGTGGCTGGTATCTTTGGTGAGAGAAAGTGGAGTGCGAGTTTAATATCTTAATGAAACAAATGTCAGGCATTTGTTTTATATGAATAAAACATCTTTGGCACAAACCTTGGTGAAAAACAAATTCCAAAAAGGTTGTAAATCAGAATTCAGCTTTCAGTGCGCTAAAATGTGTGTGTGAAAAATTATGCCGAAGAGCCAGCTCTATCTAAACTAAATCATTTGGCAATGTCCTGTCAGTGCAGGGGAAAATGGATGTAATGTGCACATATGCAGAAGGAGTGACTCAGAATGATGTACAAGTGTTACGGTATCTAGTCCAAAAGAAATACCTGGAAGTCAGGAAATAAGGCTCTGCGGCTCAGCAGATTTGTCTGAGGATAGATGTTCTGGTTTTGAAACTCTGTTTTTTCCCCAGAGTGCCATAAAGATGTCTCACGCAAACAAATACATCCTGGGTCAACCGATATCTCTGGGACTCTTGCACAAACTATAGTTTTATTTGGTATTTATGGGAGAAGAGTTTCGGGATAAAAACATAACTGCTGGCAGCTTAAGGACTGAATAGTAGATTGATATCTGTAGCTCCTGGAGCAAGACCTGTAGCTTAAACACACACTCATTAATCTATACGTAAGTCCAGGCTTTTCCTTAAGTAGTCACGACAGGTTAATTGCCTTTGAATATTCATATAAATGAGTGTTGTTCATAAGAAAGGCAGCAATCTCAAATACTTCAACCAATCTCTATTCAAGCGGAGAAATCCTCTGAAGTCTCCGGTTTCCTGTTTATAAGAGTTTGGGCTGCCCAGACAAAACACAGCAGCAGGAACAATAGCACAGGGCTTGGATGACTCTGACGGCACCTCCGACGCCGGGTTGTCTTAGCTAAAGGTAACATCACTCGGACTTACTCTCACAGTGTTGGAGCTGGAGACTTCAAAATGATCTGGTGTCTATTTGTAAAGTTGGTGTTCAAGCTCATAATGGAATGGCACCATAGAAGCGTAGAATCATAGACTGGTTTGGGTTGGAAGGGACCTTTAAAGGCCATCTAGTCCGATCCCCTGCAATGAGCAGGGACATCTTCCACTAGACCAGGTCGCTCAGAGCCCCGTCCAACCTGACCTGGAATGTTTCCAGGGATGGGACATCTACCACCTCTCTGGGCAGCCTGGGCTGTTGTCTCACCACCCTCATCATAAAAAACTTCTGCCTTCTATCTAGTCTAATTCTTCCCTCTTCTAGTTTAAAACCTCTACCCCTTGTCCTATCGTGACAGGCCCTGCTAAAAACTTTGTCCCCAACTTTCTCATAAGTCAAGTACTGAAAGGCCGCACCTTCACCCATCCCACTGGCGTATTCTATTTTACTGTCGATACACACAAGTGGAAAACACAACCTTGGGTCGGCTACTCTTAGGCTGTCTGTCCTTGAGGGGGTTTTCTGGGGGAGCCTGCCCTTTGGAAACCTTCCGGAAGGGAAGAACGCATTTACCCAAAGATGGAGTCTGGTCCTTGTGTTCATTTGCTGGAAAGAAGTCCAGTTCTGTCAGGTATAGTGATTGAGGTTTCTTGGAAAACTCTGATGAGGAGGCTTGCGATGAGAAGACAGAAAAAATGATGGAGGCCCTTGCCAGAATAGCAGATCAGATATAGCTCTCGTGGTCACCATGGTGAAGTGGGAATCCAGCTCAAATAGAGCAACAGACTGTCTCCCGCTGACTAGACCGTGATGCTCCAGTTCATCCTACTGAAGGGCATCTGTGAGACAGCGCTGAGTACCGCGCGTGATCTATGACGTAGTGGGTCACAGTGTTGACAAATGTTTTCGATTTTTTCCTGAAGTGCCACTCATGTCTGACTTTCCCATGTTCCTCCCTGCTGCTACCCCAATGTAAACAGCGCGGGGTCGTGCAGGAACCACTCTCCCTCTCTCCAAAATGGTATTGCTGGGGATCTGAGGATGACTAATCTCTCCTGTTTACAGTCTGCTAGCTGTTTGAATCCTAACAGAATTTAGATGACAGGGTTCAGGAGACTGGAGAATTACATGTTGCCAAGCTACTAAGGAAAATTTTTTTAAAAAGACGACTTTTCATGAGGTGTTTGGTAATTTCCCTGACCGCCTGTACCATCACAGCCCATAGTTCTGCTACCCTGCTCTTTCCGCTGCGCTTGCAAGAAACACCTCACGGTATTCACCTTACCTGTCGCAGACCTGAGAACAATTTCCGAGACGCCCATGAGAAGATGAAGAAGACGAAGGAAGCAGACTTTGTAATTTCATCATGTCCTGGACTGAGTAGCCTTTAAAAACTGTGCTGGTGTGGGAGATTTCCTACAGAAATTACCCTTCTCCATACCTGTAGTAGATACACATATATAAAAATACATAACCCTCATATACATACATATATTTTTTAAAAAACCCACCCAGATGTATGTTCACTCACCATCCAGTCAGCACTCAAATTACCTTATGAAAAATCCTTTTGCAGTCATATACCGCTTATTTCACTCTGCATTTGAGCCCATTAAATAAATCAGAGAAGATACACAATTCTAGAAGTCCTTTTAATCACAAGATGGATGTAGGCATAAAGCGGTCGGCTGTCTATAAACTGAAGCTGAAAAAGTTCTATCAGAAATGAGGTGTAAATTTTTAACATTGCACATAATTTAGCTGCTAGAACAATTTAACATTTGGGTACTACACATGGGATGTGGGATAATTTTTGTCACTTGAAGTCTTTGAAATTGGAAAACTTCCTAGAAGTATGTTCTAGCTCAACCACAAGCGACTGAGCTGCAGACTCAATAACTCAAAATTGAGGCAGGCTGTGGAAACGTCTGGGCTCTGCCTCACACGGGGTGGTAGGCTGGAGAACCGTGATGGCCCCCAAATCTATGAAAAGGCTTTGTCTTTTCTGCCTGGTGTTTCAAAAGGAGCTGTCGCAGCACAATCAATTAAAACGGAGTGTTTGGGGCCAGGTTGGACGAGGCTTGGAGCAACCAGGTCTCGTGGGAGGTGCCCCTGCCCATGGCAGGGGGTTGGAACGAGATGGTCGCTAAGGTCCCTTCCAACCTAAACCATTCTATGAGTCTATAAAAAAAGATGCGGCAAATAAAACTGCAGTCAATTAAAGACTGAAGGTGGAAGATGTACTTACCCTGGCGCAGACAAGGTGAATTGGAGCAATTAAACAGAATGGTCCTGATAAATAAAACAACGAATCACGTGCTGAATTTAATAAAAATTTGTACAACACGTGAAGAAAAAGAAGAATTCAAATAGCTGTGGAAGAACATAAATACCCATTTTGAAAATATATTCAGCCAAACAGCTGTCATAGTAACTTTTGCAAATAAAAGCCTTTAAGAGGATCTTTACTGGAGAATACAACATTAAGTGGTACATTGCTTCAGAAACCTGGCACTATTACTCATCTTAAACTGGAAAGATTTGACAAGAATGGGAAAATTCAGCTGTGCCGGCGGAGCAGGTGTGAGGGAAAGAAAGATTTCAAAGCAAAGCCCACGGTGGTTTTCAACATCCTGCCCTTTCGGAGCTCCTTGCTATGAATTTTACCTAATGGCAGCTATTTTGTACCAGCCAGGGGATTAGCAGGTGATCTTCTGAGTCACTGCTGGAAAAAAAGTTACACGTGCCCGTTTGTGGAGTTGTTAGTGGAACAAGATCTTTCCTAGATTATGCTCATCTTTTGGTTTGTAATTTTTTTTTTGCATGATAAACTAGTAAGTGTTTTGTAAACGATTACATTATTATGGCAGAATATATTACCAGGTAACGTGGAAGCACGGTCGCATCAATTTGCAGGGTACGTAGGGGGGATACAGTCAATTTAAGTTGAAAAGCAACTTAAGCTACACTGACATGTTTAAAAGCTAAACCGGGCCTCCTCTTGTCTCCATCTGTGCTCGGGAATGAAAAGGCAGAAAAATCTGCCTTTCTCTAGCTAACTAGTCCAACTGCTGTCTAGTGGTATTGTTATTAGTAAATGGAAATCTTGTTGCAGTAGGAATCAACAAGTTACTGACTGTGATAATTTGGGCTAATTTCGTGTAACCGTTCCAACAGGTATGGTTGGAAGCAGAGGTGGGCGGGTTCTGGTAACAAGAGATGCTTCTGAAATTAATAAATGTCGCTTAATGTAGGTTGTGAAAGCTGCCAAAAGCCAACCGTTTTCCCTTAGCAACCTTCTGCGGCGATGAGGAAGTTTTGCAAAACGTGAGTTTACATCTCACATGAGGAAAACCGTGAAGGGGAAAGGAAAATAATGTTTATTATGGAAAATACCGCGGGGAGACATTGACACAAATGGGAAAGAAATACCTACATTGACAGTGCCATGTTGCGGTTCCATCCAGCGGAGGAGTAGCCTCTCAGCACGCTGGTCCCGCTCTCCCCGTCCCTTTTTGACCGGTGCACTGCCTTATTGCTCGGCATCAAAATTACTGTGGTTTCAGGAATATATTCATGCAGGTCCATCTTCTGTTGCTAAGAGAAAATCCTGGTACATTTGGTGAGATGACTGGCAATTACTCCCATACTATATTTTGCCCTATCTCTGGTCTTAATACTGATATTGCATCTTTACTTTTAACTGTGATATGAATCTAGGTGCTTAGCTGAGTACAAGGCTGGAGCTTCTCTGGCGTAGTACCTGGCCTCATCCTGTCCTGCTTGGCCTTGTTCTTACCAGAGTTCATTTTGCCTTATTTTAAGCAGGGTCATAGAGATTTTCCATGGCATAGAAAACTCCTGAGCGATGGCTTTTACTTCGGCATAAGGTACAGTTCCTTTTACTCTTCTTTCTAGTCTTCTGGAAGAGGCAAACGTTGATGGTTGCAACTTCTCCCAGAGCATTTTCCCTACAGCTTTATTACGCTTTGGTCAGTTGATAAAAATAACTGCATTTCACTGCTTCTGTAACCTGAACTGCAGAAAATCTTCATGTTAACCATCATCACACCGGGATAGTGGGCAATTAGTTTTCAAGTATGGTCTGACTCATTCTCTTTCTTACAATCTCCATTAAACTATAGCAGAGAATCCTTCCTGGACCTTCAGCACTGTTGCTGGCTTATTTAAGCCTTCTCTTCCTCGTGCATAAAATCCTGTATACGCCAGTATGTGTGAATTCAGATTTGTCATTTTAAAAGGATTTCTTGCTTTACAATGACTTTCTCTCGAAACCTGGCCTTGTATTTAGTTCATCATCGCCCGTAAAAAAAGCAGCCAGGTTGGAAGGAAATTAATATAGACGTTAGGAGTAATTAAAACTCAGAGCTGGCTGGACACTTCTGAAAAGTGCAGATGACTACCTGTGTCCACATATGCGGTGCATTTGTCTGAGTTACTGGTGTGTGAAAAGCAAGGAACGGAACGAAAGCTACTCTTGCTGCCATAACTACAGCAGATGCTGCTTGATGCCTGCTGTAATACCGAAATATGCTCTCGTGCTTTTACAGCAGCCTTGTCAGCCCTTTTTGTCCTACCTCTTGTGCCCTTGATTTCAGACCTGTGACCTTGCATTTCCTCTGGCGAGGAGCGATCGTGTGAGACTCCAAGTTATTTACCGGAGCAGAAGATACTGGAGAAGGGGCTGCTCAGAGATGCTCCATTGTTGGCAGCTTAAAATTCTCTATTTCTCTCCGATTTTAATTAATAGGCTTGTATTTAAGATGAAACGCATTCAATTTGTGCACAGTGTAGAGAAAGTCACACTACAAGATCAGTTATATACATAGCAATACAATTATCATTCTCTGCTGACAAATGTACCGTGATATTGATAAAAAAGCAATAACTTCAATGTACATGTCAAAATCAGCCCCGATAGCTTATTACAGATTGTTAAATGAACATAAATATCTAATGTTCAGCCTGTGATGTTCATTCATACCATGGCAGATGAAGGTACAGGTCGAAGAATTAATTTAAAAGACAATAGCAAGTCTCTAATATTCTCTGAGTCTCTTTGCAAGCATTCGGGAGAGTGTGGGGGACTAGTTCCTCACCCTGGGACCAGGCTGCAGAGGACTCATGACGTTCCGCTAGTTAAACCTCTTTAAGTGTCCCTGAGATCTTCTGTTTCTGGCCACAATCCGCCAGCTTATCCGTAATCACCTTTCCATGTTTCCAAGAAGAGTCCGTGGCTCTGCAGGCTCTCAGGGTTGCTGCTGTCCCCCTCCCTGCCCGCTCCCGCATCGAGCCAAGGCGAGGGCACAGCCCAAGTGGGTTGTGGGCTGGTCAGGCTGAGTCTTTCGTGAAAAAGTCTCTGTCACATCAACACATTTGCTGATTTTTATGTATTTTTTTCAAAAGGAAAGGGAAATGGGGGGCACAGCCTCAGATAGATCCCGTTTCCTCCTTCATCCATCAGCTTTCTTACCCGCATTTAGAAATGTAAGGAAGCAAGTTATGAAGAATCTATTTTGGACACTTCCTAGATGAAAATAAACCCATTTCTACGGTTGTGGAGCTGGTGAGGATGTGGAAAGGCACAGGGCCGAAGTACTGACACAAGCGGTGACGAGCCCAGGAACCTGCCACAGCCTTCCCCGTGGGCTGCACCAAAGGCTTGGGCATCTCCTTGCCCGTCAGCACCGCAGCATCCAGCGAGCTGCCAGGAGGCCAGGTGGAGTCAGCCACTTCTCCTCCTCTTCTTTCTCACGAGGACATGGTCGCAAGGGCCCCTGCGTGAGGATTTGTGCGGCAGAAGGGGGTTTCCCACCCACGGCAGCAGAAGAGAGGCTCATGCTTTTGCTTGACTTCCACATGGCTTGTACCTTTGCGCTGTGGAGAGGAAACGCAAGGGATATTCAGCGGTGGCAACAGTGTCATTTACTGTGGTGCTGGGTGGCTTTTTTGAAGGTCATCGGCTGCATGATCTCTTCATGTAGCGCTTTGAACAGGTTACCACTTTTTAGCATTTTCCTGTTGGTTGTTTTTACTTTCTTTATGTTTTCTACCCTTTCTGCTACATTTTTCCAATGTAAAATACCCACTGGAAAGAGTTTGCTCACTGGCTGTTTGTAGAGGCCCTGTAAGATCAGTATGGCCATCAGCTTCCTTAGAAGGATGCGGATCAACCTCATCCAGGTTCCTCTGGGGGCAAAAATTCCCACCTTTTATTCAGATGTGGCAGAGGAACACCTGGGAGATAAGTATTTAATTGTCAATTAGTCTTTATGGATTTCATCTGACTTGATAATCAAGTCCCTATACAGAAGAAATTTGTTTCTGTAATAAGCGTTTTCCTGTGTATAGGAAGTTTAAGTTCTCCAGAAAAAAAAGTGTTTCCTTGTGAAAAGGAAAATAAAGTTAGCTTGCACCAACGTAATCATCCTCCTTTGCGATCCCAGAAAGAAGGAAGGTTGGATTACATCTGTTCAACAGTGAAAGTCCACCAAAAACGCGGCACCTCCAATCTGAGGCCCAAATAATGGCAACTGCTGTGCCACATTAAAGCTGAGATATAAAACCGGAGGCTTGGCTATATGCAAATGGCAAAATACTATGGCGTTTTTTATGAGCAGTTGTGTGCAATACTGTTACCTACTCCACATTTTAAAAACAGCAGCTGCACCCCAGTTACTTGTATTTTTCCTCCTCGCTCAGTTGTACCTTGCTGCATCTCTCTTTTGTTGCATTATAATACCGTGCAGTATTAAATGCTGATATTTGTCCTAGGGCAGGTAAAAGCAAAGCCACAGAAGCCTTTAACAGTTTCCATGTTTCACTTCAGAGGCATCAGCTTTTAAGTAAAATGGCTCCTTTTAAGTGCATTGACTGGACACACACATAAAGCACTCTGGGCTGGAATCCCATACATCTCCCGTTATGACTCAGCTGCCCTATATTTGCAACCTCTATTTTGTCAGATAAAAGAAAAAAAGAAAATCATCATAGCACAGACCAACTCACTGCTAATTGTAGTCTCTGAAGAAAATTAAGGTGCTGTAATACACCATTATGGTCTCTACAGTTTGTATTAGGCACCCGGATATGTTTCCCTAATTAATAGTTCCTTTCGTGTCCAGATTAAAAATAGCTATTAAGAGCTCGGGGTGGATGATGCAGCAGTATGAAATAGCATCACACCTGTCTCCGTGTTGCAGCTTCCCAAGTGTAAGTAGGAGTCAAAATTTCCCTCCTCATTAAATAAAAACACTGATAGATAGTACATCACTTGGCATCTCCAAAGTGATATACCTAAGACATACCATCTGCTACGAAGTTGCAAAAACATAGCCTGAGAAAAGTGGGACATCAAGGTGGAGCTTAATTTTCTTTAGTCAGTTTTCTGTCTATCCTGGACTCGAGCGAGGATGGTGCCGGCGCGGCTTCTGATGCCTGTGACTGTGATGGCACAGAAAAGCAGTAAGGGAGCATGACTGGGAACACAGCCGTGTAGGAATAGAGACGTTTCAGTCCGCTGCTCCCAAGACAGACACATTTTTAGGAACCGGGAAAATATTACTTCTGAAGGCAGCAGGAATCACAGCTTAGGGTTCTCCCGTCCCGGTGAGCGCCCTCAGCGCTGAAATACAAAGCTGTATTTCCTTTGGCTTTTTCTTCCCCCCGTCACAGGAGGGTTTTTTTGCGGCATTGCAAAGTGCACGGAGCTGGACTGGGAGCTCAGCCTCTGCCCCAAGGGCTGGGGGTGCTCGCTGAAGGGGCAAGACTGAAGCTGGAGACGACTGGGGGTCCGTAAATCCCGGATGTCCTACTTGCTGGAGATGTAGGACAACAGGGAGCGCCACGGAAATGAACAGACACCCAGCACCCCGCTTTGTGTGCATCGCTGGATTCAGACCTGGGTGTCAGGCTGAGAAACAGCCTGAGAAATCAGAGTGAATTAAAAAAAAAAAAAAAAAAAAAACAACGACGACTTTCCAGCTGCATTTGCAATGGCATTTTTTGGGCACCCTCCTTCAGCATTCTGAGCGCTGCGAGTCTCAGTCAGGTCCCTGCGAGCTGGAGACAGAAATACGGGAACATTCCCATCTGCTCCCAGACAGCCTTAGTCTTTCAGACATCCAGCAGTCCAGCTGGAGACACTGCTCTGCTCAGGTTGCCAAACAAGTAGACAATTGGATAAAATCTGGGGGCAGAAAAAGTGGCTCCATTTGGAAGTAACGAGGTCATCCTAGTTCAGCAGCATGATTTCCAGCTCATAAGGCAGGGACGCAGCAGCGGCTCTGGTGGGACCAGCCACCACCACACTGCTCCGAGGCATCGCTACCTGCATCCCTCCCGGAGGCCACCCGTCCTCCTCCCTATACGTATTCAAATCAAAGCCCTCTGGCATAACATTCGTACCTCTCCGCTTCCGCACGCTCACCTGCTCAGAAAAAGCATCTCACTGACGTGCTGGCAGTTATAGCACAGCTGTATTCCACAGCAGATAGTCACCTGGACTCTTCAGGAATTCGAGAGAATCCCTGTCCTTTCCATTTCAAAATCCTGCAAGTGAAAAAAGCGTCCACATCTTACAGCGTCCTGGTCCTCAAAGCCACCGCTGCCAAGTGCGTTGCTTGTAGAACGCACGCTGTTATCCAAAGGTAAATTCCGAATATGATCTTTATGGAAGAAACGTCTCCGCTCTCCCCCCAATCCCAGCCTCCATGGCTCTTTTTTAACTCCTCCATTGGCACCCATGGTCCAACCGGTGTAGCACCACGGAGATGGGATGCTTTCCTGGAAGGCTGCCTGTGCCGAGACCTTTCCCTAGCACTGCAGGAGTGGATAGGGAGTGTGGAATTGCTACACCTTGTTCCTGCACATCTCAACTGGGTTTTCTGAACTCTTCCCATGCACAAACCTAAAAAATTCACTGCTGTCTCCTCCCTGCTTTTCTCCAGGCTTAAGGCAAAGGCTGCTGTGGAGACCACCTGGGTTAAATTAGCACAATTAAAGGGTGTTAAGCAACCCTAGGAAATGCAACGCTGTTTTCTGCGTTACTGAAGGCATGGTACGTGGCTGCCAGATTGCAGTCAGGAGCAGGAGGATGACCTGTGGGAGGAGCGGGGAGCCGAAACCCTTGCCCACGTGCTGTCGCTGTGCGTAAAGCTCCGTCTCCTCATCTAAAGCAAATTCCCATTAACGTGCTACCCCTTTTCACCTTACACCTCTTTTAATTAAAGACCAGGTGTACAGGGGAGCTTTTCACCTGCCTGCCTCCGGGACGTGGCGTTGATCTCCAGCAGCTGAAACCAGGGAAGTTCTGCTGCTTGCTAGGCGAGGACAGGTAGGATCAGGGTCACCGTGTGGTGGATCAAGGCTTGCCAGGGCTGGTCACTGTTTCCTAATTGTATGAGAAGTGGCTTTTTGATACTGACATCCTTTCTTTGTCAATAGAGGCTTTTGATGGGGTTGGGTCTAAGCACACGTAATGTTTGATGGTGGCCAGGGAACCCCCAGGATCAATACAGGCTGGGGGATGAAGGGACTGAGAGCAGCCCTGCCGAGAAGGACTTGGGAGTACTGGGGCATGGAAAGCTGGGCATGAGCCGGCAATGTGCAATCCCAGCCCGGAAAACCCCCCTGTCCCCCAGGCTGCATCCCCACAGCGGGGGCAGCAGGGCCGGGGGGGGATTCTGCTCCACTCGGGGGAGACCCCGCGTGGAATCCTGGGTCCAGCTCTGGAGGTCCCAACAGCAGAAGGACACGGAGCTGTAGGAGCGGGGCCAGAGGAGGCCCCGGAGATGCTGGGAGGGCTGGAGCCCCTCTGCTGGGAGGACAGGCTGGGAGAGCTGGGGGGGGTCAGCCTGGAGAAGAGAAGGCTCCGGGGAGACCTTCCAGCCCCTTCCAGTATCTGAAAGGGGTTCCAGGAAAGCTGGGGAGGCACTTTTTAACAGGGCTGCTACAATAGGACAAGGGGTGATGGCTTTAAACTAAAAGAGGGAAGATTCAGACTAGATATACGGACAAAATTTTTTACACTGAGGATGATGAAACACCGGCCCAGGTTGCCCAGAGAGGCGGGACATGCCCCATCCCTGGAAACATTCCAGGCCAGGTTGGACGGGGCTCTGAGCGACCTGGTCTAGTTGCAGATGTCCCTGCTCAAGGCAGGGGGGTTGGAGTAGATGGCCTTTAAAGGTCCCTTCCAACCCAAACCAGTCTATGATTCTCACACTGGAGGGACACTACAGGCAGGGCTGAACTCCTCCTTCCCCATCCTCAGGTCTCAGGGGCACATGGACCATGTGACATGGGAAGCTCTTGAGTTGGTCTTCTTGGGCCTTCCTCTTATCTTTGAGGATTCATTCATAAATGAATCATGAAGCACAGCATTTAAGCTCAGCAGTAGCCGATATTCCAGGTTTGCAACACAGGGAGAAGATGGGAACTCCTACTAGAGCTCCCTTTCTAGCGTCTGCAAAATCAGAGAAGAAAGAGTGCAAGAAAACATGCAAGCATCGTTAGTGGAGCAAAGTAAGCATGGTTTTTCCATTTTACTCACTCAGACTATTGCTTCTACCGTAGGTGATGATTTTTTTTAAGCCTGACTATCCCTTTAAAAAAGGCTAGAAACACCCTTCAGAGACTGGTAATGAAATAACATTATTTATCAGTATTAAATATAGATAAACAAAAATGAGAAACAGACTTAATTGAAACCCTCTGTGAAATCTGGCTAATCAGTTTTCATTTCCAGGAGGCTTTAACTTATGTTATTTAATTTATTATTTATCTGTTCTATTTTGATTTTGCTTTTCAGCCCCAGTGCTGGGCTTTGGGCATGTTAGGAACAGTTAGTGAGAGGCTGGAAGTATCACCCCGACTTCAATTGGGTCAATCCTTCACCCCTGTTTGACTCTTACTAAGGCTTTCATAAGCTTAATGGTCATGCAAAGGTTCTCCTAACTTCACTGGTGACACTAATCTTAAATCCAGCCCCATTACAATATATTTCCTGGCCACCAAAGTGCTTTTCCTTTTGGACACGGTGTTACTTCTATCCCATGCAAACACGTTGCCATTTCACTTTATTTCTTTAATTTATAGGCATCAAAGTTGCTGAATCAGGAAACTGAGGTTATAGCTGTTGAAGAAACGAATCCCGCATTGTGACAAACTGCTTTTTCAGCAGATTTGCTTGTGTTCCTCATTCTGAGTCACTGTCACACATTTTAAAGGCCAGAGTTACATATGAAGCTCTTGATGGTGAGAGCTGTACCCTTTCTTGTGGTTTCTGCAGGCAGACGATTGCCGTCCTGTGCCTCTACTGGTTGCCTCTAGCTAACGATGCCTAATTTGCATTGCAGTACTTCCTGTGTCACTGGAGCGTGTGACATTGTCTACCAGAACTGGAAGTGAAGTGGTTAAATGTGACTGTGTTGGTTGGATTCTGATTAGCCCGACAATGCTCCTCATCTCTGCTGAAGTGTAGCTTGCTGGGATTCCACCTCTTTATGGGGAGGAATGGGAGAATTTTGGTAAGAAGGAAAAGTCAAGAATCAGAAAAAAAATAAAACAAACAGATTAAAACTGGGCAGAACAAATCAATCTTTGTGTGTTTAGGTATGGTAGTAATTGGCGGTGTAATTCCTCCAAAGTCAGGACTTAAAAATGTCTGTGACATTCAGGGTGGGGGCCAGGAAAGTAGAGCATCGTTCTCTCCGTAGAAGCAAGATGCGCTACTGGATCTGTCCATTTAGGCAAGTATTTTCTGGCCCCCAAAAACATGATGTGCAGTTCTATGCACAAATCTATCCTCGCGATGTACCTTTGGGATAAGGAAGTCGGTTGATCCCTGAGGGGACTGAAGCCTGGAGTGGTTAAATGATTCGCCCCAAGTTGCGATGGAAAATCCTAGCAGAAACAGGGAGGAGCGGCGGGTCTGTGGTGTTCCTCTCCAGCTTGACACAGGAACCTTACAATGCTTAGAGAATTATTAAAATGTTAAATGAGTTGAAATGAAAGGCTCTGTCCAGAGCTGGAGTCATCATTTGGATTACTCAGTTCTTTGAAAAATACACAAATGCGGCAGTATTATGAATGCAATTACGGCCAATGGAGAATTCTCAAATGAAGGGCAAATCAAAAGGAAACCATCTATGTTTTATATTTCTGTGGTCTCTTCCATCTCAACAGTGATAGAGAGCATGGCTGCGCATACATATCTGAAACATATGTTGATTTTCGTGCTTGTCAGCTAGTTAGGCTCTGGGGGAATTCTCCCACAGCGGTTACGCTGAGATAGAGCAAGAAAGAGGGCGAACAGCTCGTGGGCTTTAAGATCTTCTTCTGTTCCTCCTCGATATGTGAGCGGGAGCGCCTGCCCTTTTCCACCCATCCTTGTTCTCCTTCCATGCCCGGACTTTCCGTCCTTCTCCTGGCCGGGAGCACATGCGAGCAAATTATTTGGGATGGAGGAAGATGGGCACAGATGTGACCACCTGCTGCACATGCCTTTCTTCTCATGGGCTTTTCAAAAGGCACTTCATATTTTAAAAAGGAGGAGGAAGAGACAGTGGCCTTTGGTGTTGCTCACCACTGACACAGCTGGAGCTGGCCGGGGGTGGCGGGGTGTTATTTTTTACAGGTTGGCAACCAGACGCTTGTTGCAACGATATTCTTTTTTTTTTTCTTTTTTTTTTTTTTTTCCAGAGATCGCCTGAGTGTAGATGTGCCAACACGGGTTCCGGTTTTACCACAGCTAATTCTCTTATTTCAAAGAGAGGAAATATCCTCGGACAAATCTGCTTTGTCAAGGTTGAAAACGTTCCACACCACAGATGGTGACCATAAGGTGCAAGTGAGTTTTCAGCTGAACCGGTGACACCCTACCCATTTGCTTCACTGCTGAAGATTTTAAAACTTCTTTTTGTTATGAGAAGCTGAGCAAGATACTTCTCTCCAAATGTCTCTTCCTCCTGTTAGCTCCTCGCTTCCATATTCATGGCACTCCTGCTGCTACTAGCACTACCATGCGTAGCACCTACTGCAAATTGTCCAGTTCCCGTTGTTAGGATGGCAGTTCCCTTTGGTTTTTGAAAAATTCATTAAGCGAGGGGGTGGAAGGGGCAGCAGAGTCCTGTTATGGTCCAGCACCCTATTGTAGGAGGGTTTTTTTTTCCCCAGGTGTGCTCCTGCACCATGGCTTGCTGGGGTTGTAACCAGATGAGCACCTCGACTTTGATACAAAAGCGACTGGTTGCATTTAGATGATGATCTGTGGCGTTGCAGCACACGAAAAAAAAAAAATTCTGCGTACAGGAATATTGCTGTGGGGAGTTTCCCAGCAATGGTTTGGGGGTTTTCAGGCCCTTCTAGCATGGTGTGAGATTTTTCTTGTGGACTGAACAGAGCCTCGACGGGAGTGGGGATGGCAGCTTGCAATAATTGGTACCGTGCTCTTCTGATTCCTCTTAACTGAGGGGTTTTATGTTAATAGGAGAGAACCCACCTGTGGTTGGCCGCCTCAGGAGCTGTATCTAATTTTTCACTTTTGTAAATTCCCCGATTTCGTTGTCATGCCTCTGCTACTATTTTGCGGTGTAGTCATCGGTCCTCACTTCTCTTTTCTCCCTGACTAATTCCTCCCACGAAGAAAAATAAGGTTTAAGGGGGAGGAAGGGGTATAAAGGTTGGCTTGCTCCAGACACAATAACAAAAATACAAGTCTAAAAGGAAACCTGATTCTGTCTCTGGGAAACTAAAACAGAAAGTAAAAGTGAGTGGCGAGGTCTTCCCTCCCCGAGAAGCTCACCTTCCTTTTCCTTGCGTTTCTTTAACTGACGGGCTTCAGGAGGGGTTTGCTAGCAGAAAGGCAGCAGGCGGGGGACATAAATTACTTCGACCTCATAAGGAAGTGGTGTTTTAGGTATTAAATTTACTTTGGGGCAGCTCCTGCCATTCCTCAGCCTCCTCATTTGTGGTACATCTTTTTAGAGTGAAAAGCTATATATACACGTGCTGTCGGCGTAAGTCACGCTCCCCCTCTTCCTCACGTTGGGGCTAAATTCTATCTAAGCAAGTGCACATCTCCAGGTTAGAGCTGCTACGTGGCTCCCACAAAGAGAAGCCCAGTACGTACGGGCCCTCCTCGCCTCCCTCGCTGCTATCCCAGCACCGGTCCTAGCTATTTCTTCACTTCTGACATGTCTCCATACCACCACTGTCCCATTGCTGCGCCTCCGGACCACGGACTCCTTTCCCTGCTTTGCTTCATCTCCCTTTGGCTCCGCTGCCGCAGGCGGCATTCCTATCCTGGCACGTCACTCTCCATCTGCCTCTTCTCCTGCAGCTTTCTCACACAGCTTCAACCCATAGCTGCTCTCTCCTGGATCCCGTAGCTTCCCTTGCGTTGGCTGCATGGACCATAACCTGTTTGACGTCTCTTTCAAGACCTACCACGATGTCACCCGTCTTTACCGCTCACTTTCCTTTATCTGTTGCCTTTATATTCAGTTTCCAAGCGCTGTCTTCAAACTTTCTCTTCTCTGCCCCTCAAATCTATCCTTCATTGCCATGCTTGCAAAAGACTTGACGATAATTTGGTCAGACCTCTCACACTGACCCCTTTGTCTCATTATCTTCTTGTGTTACTTGCTCTGGTTTTATCTAAGTGTTCAGCTTTATCACAGTATCTTAACACGTACCTGAGGGGTTTTGAAGCTGTATAAGTTATGCTAGTATGGAAAGGGCACGACATGAAAATAAAAATCACCAGACGTTCAGAAGAAGCTCACAATATTGAAAGCCAGGCTGGACTCTTTACAGATCTCTTTTCTGCTGGCTTCAGTGGGAGCAAGACTGAGTATTTTTCTCCTCAGTGCTGCTGTAAATTATAGCAGCCCCTCATGAGTCCTCTGCTTGTCAAATGCTCTGTTCCTGCCCGATCAATGCCAAATTTTTAGCTCTTTTGAGGCCCACCTTCTTAAAGTCTGTGGATATGATCTGGTTAGTGAAAAGAAGAAAGATGGTCTCTGTGCATACTCGAAATAACCGTATTAACATAAACTGTGAGAGTATTGTAAATAGGTGCTTCCACTGCTTGAGGAGACATGCAAACTATTTGCCATTCCTTATACAGCATGTAATTTAAATATTTTAGAACTTGAAATAAATTACTGATAATAAAATTCAACAGTGTAATACTTCTTTCAATATTTTAAATCATATATAAATTGTTCAATGAAGTTGATCTAGTCTTAGCATACTTTTCAAGAGATTTAATAGTCCATGATTTAAATGTATGATACCGTTCTGGTATATTGTGTGGCATATTACATAGATTTAAATAGTCCTGGGTGAGATAAAGGTTTCAGAGCTCAGTTTCTCTGTACTTTGACAGATACATCTGCTGGTCCAGCAATAGTTTCCGTATGCAGTGTCTGATGAGCCAAACGTGAAGGACACTTAATTTCTTTATAGCAATTGTTAGCTGGCATAGTAGTGCATATTAAGCACGTTCTTCCGACATATATTTGTGACCATTTTGAAGATACTTTTACAGGGGGGAAGAATAAAATCTATATCCAATATATGTTACTAAAAACAATGTTAGTGCCATCTTTTGGGCAAGATTTTAAAGCACATAAGTCAAGAAATTTGATGGTCTAATTCTGCAGTAACCATTCCTGAGACCATTTGTGCAGCTCGTGTTTTCCAAGTGGATATGCTTAAGGCAAATGAAAAAACTTTACGACACTTCTGCAGCGATGTTATTTCGGGTTGCAGAGCAGTCAGACAGTATTGAAAAGTAGGACTTTTTAATAGCGCGTAGTGGTGTCACTACTTCCAACTTCTGACTCATCAGTAATTCTTGCATATTTCTCAAGTGGAGGATTTTTTCCAGTAACTTGATGTTCTGAATGAGTTTATAGTGAAACGCTGAGCCAATGTTAACTCTGAGTAAAACAACAGCTTTGATAGCATCTACGTTCATTCAGTTTTTCTCTTTCCTTCGCATACTCTTCCGCTCATCAGAAATTTATTCCTCTAGACTATTGGTTCTGTTGAATACCAAACAGACGACACATCTCAAATAAAGGTATTTGAGCTGTAAAATAGAGCTCTCTCTTTGACACAAAATAGGGGATATCCTGTAATTTCTAGACTTGGTCTTAGACAATGGGCCCTCTTGGGAAAAAAAAGGATTGGTCCACTAAAATCTGAACTGATGGTTATCTATTACTGTCTATCACTGCCTAAAACTGACACCATACGCTTAATAGCAACACACAGAACTTGTTTATTCTGGGCGTAAGAACAACAAGTGAAATTTCAGTTAAGGTTCAATTAAGATCTTATAGCTGTTTTGGATTTCATTTTATTGGCTTCAATTAATGTACATATATTTTTATGTCTATGTAGCTCGAGTCAAACAAACAGCTCAGTCTGTTTATTTAAGAGATTGCATCATCACACATCTGACAAATGCACTCGCTGCATTTACAGCATCGTCGCAGTGAGTGCATTTATTTGAACTTTCTACCATGTACATGGGATCACACATTCAGATAAACACAGCTGTGTTTATTTCAGGCTGCACAACTCCAGATTGTAGATGTATGTCTGGAGCCAGTGGACTGCACAGGCACTGTATGGGATTCTCAAACTCTTATAGCTTCATTATGTGTCGACCAAATGCATGGACGGCTCTTCTCTTCGTTTAGAGCTGGGTAAAGACAGAAAAGAAGAGCTTTTCACTGTGCGTTTCAAAATATTTGCTGAATACTTTATTGGGTAAAAATATTTAGCCATCTTTGTTAGGAATTAATAGCCATACTCCCATTTGGCTGGACACGTACACATGAATGTCTTCATTTGTGTCTCACTTGAACTTGCAAACCGCTCCGTTGACTTCAGTGTTGTCACCCTAAGGTTGCAACGGGTTGTTCGCTAAGGCTCTGGTTTTGCTTTTACTATTCAGGCAATAACGCTGCTCATGTGAATCGAAGTCAGTTGTTTAATGACTTCACTGTTTGCCGATTTGGGCCTAAAGATGTTTCTTGGTTTGCAATATGAATGAGCGAACCTATTCGTAACGGGGAGAGAAAAGAACAGCATTGTGTGGCCCAGCAGTGGTTGGCTGTGACATTTTAAAGTTGCCATTGTGGTAATTCAGGCCTGGATGATTCAAAGTCTTGAAATCAGATGTTGAGTAATCCCCTGGCATTACTCATGTGCTTGACTTGAGCTGAGGTGTAATTTTTTGCATCCTTTTGTAAGAGTACTGGAAAAAGTGCGTCTGACCCAAGAACGCAGCGCCCTACCTTCAAACTCTCCTGCGTCAGAGCAGGAGAAACTCCACTGAGACCGATGCGTGCTCAGGCTTTGAGTAGGACACCCAAAGTCCATGCAGGACTGACAGTGCTAAACACACCCATATACTGAGATAATTCCCCCAAAAAAAGAAGAAAAAAGCAAAATGACATTAGGTAAGACCTGCTTTTGCACTGATAAGTCAAATGCGTTTTAAAAAAAATCTGTCTTTTTCCTCACCTTAAGTCTGGCTTCTCTTTCAGTCTTAAATACCTGCAAATAGGGTTTAATAATGAACGTGTTTCTTGCGCTGTAGGCCCACGGCTTACGCTCTGGTGAACTGTGGTTCATGCAGATGCTAAGGGTAGGTTTGAGACAGAATGACTGCAGATCCTTTCAAGTGAGAATTCTTGGACTTTCAATGGATTATAAAAATCATTCTCCAGGACAGCTTGGAAAATCCTTTGTGTTCCTGGTGTATAAGGAACCCCAAGAGAAGCTCGAAAGCTCAACTCAGGACCAGGAGATGACTGATGAATACTTACCCCTGCAGGAATCCAACAGAGTAAGTCTGTTCTCCCCCTGTTCCTGAAGCCAGAACAAGAAAAATTTGTGATTTCTGTTAATGCCTAGCCCTATACAATGTTGGTAGAATAACAAAGATCCACAAAAACCTAGCTCACACGTGGTGTGATCCATTGGCACCCATGGACAGCAGTGTGCACCCTTTCCAGCTGGAAGACAGTGAAACTTGGCAGATTGCTCTGAATTTTGGAGTGAGAATGCAGGGCCAGAGCTCGCCCATGCAAAGCCAGAGAAAAGAAAACCAACGTGTCAGTCTTGCTTGCATTTTCACTGCGTTAAAGCCAGAGTTAATGAGTTAACAAGAGCAGCATTTGGCCCGGTGGCAGAAGAGCCCCGTTGCAGCATGGAGATGTGATGCGGGTTTGCAGATCTGAGCTAATC
>VZSF01002066.1:87082-112082 GCA_013398295.1 Chionis minor | reverse complement strand
CCTTCCAGAACTGCCATACTGAAAGCTTAATTCCAAAATAGAGCTGACAAAAAATACTTGTCAGCATGATGCCGCACGACAAAACTCAGCAAAGCATGATGCAACCGTGAGATATCCAGACATAACATATGGTGCAAAGATTGGAATTAGTGAAGACCGATCACCAAACTTAGATTGCAGAAGGCAAAAAATAAAATCAAACATTAGTACCTTCAGCCAGATTTTTTTTTTTTTTTTAATTTTCAAAATGGCAAATTATAATCTTAGTGTCATTCAACTGAATGCTCCGGAGTGGTGCAGCCACGCAGGCGGATACACTGCCAATCGGTCATTATTTTATATTTCATGCTATTTTTACGCATAGAAAAATGCTGGTGTTCGGTGCCTGAAATGCGGAGCCCTGCTTTGCATGTCTTATTGCTAGAGCAGATCGTTAGGAACTTATTAGTGAACTGGCCTGATTCCTCAGGCGTATTTATCATACTTAGCTAATGTGGCATGTGACCAGAACAGAAATAAACTTCGCACCAGAGCCATCCCATCCTGCCAGTTGTAAAAGTGTGGTAGTTCGTTAATCCTTAAAGAAGCAAGAGCAGGGGGAAGAAGAGTACAGTGGAGGAGAGGCGAGAAAACCCCAGCCGAGAGCGAAGGGCCAGAAGATGGGAGACCATCACTGGCAGCACCAGCACAGAAGGAAATCCAGCAGGGTGAAAAAAAAGTATGTTTTCAGACCACTGAAAGATCTTGACTTCCAGGAAAAACTCAAGCTGCTCCTTTATGAACCTGATCTGCTTTCTTTTCCCTTGCAGTCACTGCCGGGACTCGGGAGCAGGGAAAGTCAGGCATAAAAAAAATTTCACTTCCATAGCAAAGTTGCTAAGAGCAAGTACTAAGGAATATGCTAATTTTCTTTTTTTTTGCCCGACCTAGTCACAGCTACCTTCAAGTCCCACTGTGAAAGTTCACATTTAATAAGGTGTGATTAACGAATGCCCAAGGAAGCCAAAAATCGTGTGTTATGGAATGAAGGGGAGATCTGGCAGGAAGGAAAATACAGGAGAAACCACAGATAGAATAACCCAAGTGACAGGGAAATTAGTGGATGCCTGGAAATTGGGACTCAAACTAGATTTCTTTGGATGAGATTTTCCTAACCTTGCACACATACGGGTTTTGTTTTTTTTTTATTATTCCCCTTTACACTAAAATTGAAAATTCAAGCTCGATAGATTGAATTATAGGAGTATTGCTTTTATGATCTGTTTCCTAAATACGCATTTCTGCCAATTTAACCTGTTGGTTAGAAGTCAAGCCCAAAGAAAACTCTGGGCTTTGAGCTGTACACGTACTTCAGCTTTGAACCTCCAGCCTTGACCTGGGGGTGCATCAAATCCAGAGGCAGGAGTGATTCAGAGCACAAGTTTTGCCACGGTGGGGAAATCCCAGAGTCTTAGCTGGGGAGATTTTAGCACCATCAGGTCACTTGCTCAAATTAGCTTAAAATCCCAAAGCACTCCAGACCTAAGCACTCCTCAAACGCCAGCGCTGCTGGAAAAAAACCCTCACGGGTGAGGTGGGAGCTTTCCCAACGCTTCCAGCCACCCAGCTGGGTGCACCAGCTATGCTTCCCTACATCCCTGCCTCATCCCGGCTCTCTGCCTGAGCCCGCCAGAGCAACACGCTGCCATCCCTTTGCTAGTATCTCCATAGTTGCTAATTTAATTCCTCTTTTGTAGACCTTCTGCTTTTCCTCAGCACCTTTTTTGTGTCCTCCTCACTGAACTTCTGCCCACACTGTCTCAGTTCCTCCCTCTGACTTACTTTTCCCTAACATTAGCAGGCCCAGTTCTGTTCCTTGTCCTGTTCCACTTCTCCACAACGCCGCTCCTTCTCCATTAGTTCAAATCTCCTGATTCTTTTGAGGGACTCTATGTTTGATGCCCACTCCACCCTTCTCACCCCACAGCTCTGCTCCATCCAGTTGCCCAGCGCTTTTCCTCTCCTCAAACAGAAGTCAACCACCTCCACTGCTTCTCATCCCGGCTTGCCTCCACCCGCCCTTCCAGAGGCTGGGTGGTGTGCTCATCCCTCGGTCTTCGCCTGCTTTGCTCATCCCTTGCACGCAGAATTCATTCAACACTGCACCTCCTGCTCCTGCTACCTGGGGCCTTCCCCAGGCCAGCACAGAGGTAGCCTGGCGGGGAATCATCCATATTTTATAAATTAATTTAGAAATGAGAAGATTAAAATACTTCCTATTTTCATATTAATTTAGATTATTGCTAAAAAGGCTGTACTGGAGCTATTCAGCCTATTTAGTCTACCACATCCATATCAAGGACTCAACGTTGATCTGAGGGAACATGACAGCTTGAGCAAAGTTCTTTGTTCAGACACCACACAACATACCTTAGCAGTGTGCAGCGTGCAGCTGTTACAACACTAATTGAAATATGTTTTTAAATGTATCGGGTTTCCGAACATTTGCAGAAGAATTTTTTTTTTCCCCCCGTGTGCAAAACCCCAGTATTTCAGCCATTTAAATAGAGTGCCTGATCGCTACAATGCATTAGTAGGCCACAAAATGAAGCTGAAATAAGATATTTTACACTGGTGACGGGGATAAGTCTACACCTGTAGGTGGATGGGAAGAACCTACAATTGTAGGTGGATGGGGAGAATCTACAACTGTAGGTGGATGGGGAGAACCTACAATTGTAGGTGGATGGGGAGAATCTACAACTGTAGGTGGATGGGGAGAACGTGCAGTTGTAGGTGGATAGAGAGCCTACAGCTGTAGGTGGATGGGGAAGACCTACAACTGTAGGAGGATAGGGAGAACTTGCAATTGTAGGTGGATGGGGAGAAGCTACAGCTGTAGGTGGATGGAGAGAACCTTCATTTGTAGGTGGACGGAGAGAACCTACAACCGCAGGCAGATGAGGACAACCTGCAGTTGTACATGGATGGGGAGGACCTACAGCTGTAGGTAGCCCTGGCTGCTTTACCAGCTATTTAGCTAACACACACTAAAAGTGTTGTCATGCAGTGTCCTAGCAGCGATGAAGTGGAGATGGGTCAAAAGGAAGCACATTTGAACATCCCACCCTACAGGCTTTACCCAGTCCCATCTGAGGTGACCTGTGTCATCCATGGGGCATGGAGCTAGGAGAGACGTAGCCAAGGCAGCTTACACAAGGGCTCACAAAACTCTTGTGTGTCGTCAGGTGGATGTGTGACAAAGATGCCAGATTTTGCAGTGAAACTAAATGGTAAATCTCACGCAAATATCTAAAGGACATGTTTGGGCTTTTTTTAATTCCACCATCTGCAAAAAGAGGTTCCCACAGGGGCCTGCGCTTGATTTACAGAGGGGAAATTATCACTAATCTGTTTGCAAAGTCTCTAAAATTGCATTTCTGTTAAAACAAAACAACAATGAAAAAAAAAAATCTCTAATGGTAAGTATCTCTCAATCTTCCCGGGCTAAAAGTCTCTGACTGAAAAGCTACGCTTTTTCTCATTTGCAGAGGTATAAAAGTCATAAGACATCAGATCAGAATCTGTCACCGGTCCCAGACTAAATATCGCCCAGCCTTTGCCTAAGGCAAGTGGGTCTTTTTTCAGTGGGAGGGGGTCAAGCAGAAATCCCACTCTTTGGAGGAAAGAAGGAAACATTTTTGTGACAGTTTGTTTTTATTTTTTAAAGGCAGTTCTTTTGAAGCTGCTTGGGGGTTTGGATGTTAGATGTAGTCCCAATGGAGATGGATTAGCGGCCAGAGCACAGCAAAGCGGTCAAAGGTGCAAGATAAATGCAATTTATATATAATTGCCCAAGCTGCACCTGTTCTGTTTTGAATAGGAGACCTTGTCTACAGAACAAATTTCACAAGCATGGAATATATCCTTTTTTTTCCCCCTTTATTTGAGTGTAAAATGGGGAATTCTAAACTTGTATCAGAGTAAAGCAAGAAAAAATAACCTTTAAATAGCATGTAAATTTTTTATGAATCAAGCTCTAAATAAAGAAAACTCCTGAGCTGGGAATTCAAAATACTAGCCAGAGAGAGCTGATTTGCTACCAGGCTCAAGAACAATATTTAGTTTACAGAATCAATCTGGAAATAAAACCAGTGCTTGCATCAGCATGAAAGCTACAAAAATAAAAAAGAGGTCTTAATAAAATATACAGTGGAAAAGGAAAGGATGAAAGCACTAGCACAGCTATGAGGCCCTCGACAGCCCACACAAGTAATAAAATAGAATATGATGTAATATAGAACAACAATGAAAGGATTTAAAATTTCTAGGTAGGATTCTGAAAAAGCATTTCCAGCTTTTGTTGCCAAGCAGGCACGCTGCAAGTTCCCTTGCGAAGCTACGATAAAGCCGGCGTGTAGCAGACATGGGTGGCGACGACGGCAGAACAAACGCTAACCTTCACCTTAATCCTGAATCAGCCCAACGCAGCGTTGAAGACAAAGAGGGGCTAGATTGCTATCCAGGAGCTGGGACATTTTTTGTTTTCTAGATGCTCCATTCTGTTTGCTCTCCTGCTCCCTTACCCAACTACTGCTTCCCCTCCTTATCTGCAATGCAAAGATTTTTTTTTTTTGGTTGCCAAATGGCACCAATGCTTTGTCATGAAGGCAACCATCTTCTTCACCTTTAGTAAGGAAAGTGTCTCGAACCTTGTGCTAAGTGGCTTGGAGAAATCTGAGATTAGATGCATGCAAATGAAGCAGGAGCTGCTCAACTAATTTCAGCCTGACCAAAGTTAGGATGGGTTCATAAGACCCCACAGGAAAATAACGAGAGCGCTGAATTCCTGCACGACCTGCCACACTCTGCACCCAAATTGCAGTGCTGCATCCTCTCATCCTCATCCTCAGTGCTGCTTTTAGAGAAATAAGATCTTGTAAAGTTCAAACTCCAAGAGGGACATGTAACTTCTCTTAAAATTAAATGGCATCCTGAGATTGTGTTCAGTTTTGGGCCCCTCATGACAAGAAAGATATTGAGGTGCTGGAGCGTGTCCAGAGGAGGGCAATGGAGCTGGTGGGGGGTCTGGAGCACAAGTCTCCGGAAGAGCAGCTGAGAGAACTGGGGTTGTTCAGCCCGGAGAAGAGGAGGCTGGAGGGAGATCATCTCGCTCTCTACAACTACCTGAGAGGAGGGGGTAGCCAGGGGGAGGTCAATCTCTTCTCCCAGGTAACAAGTGACAGCACAAGAGGAAATGGCCTCAAGTTGCACATGGGGAGGTTTCGACTGGATATTAGGAAAAATTTCTTCACTGAAAGGGTTCTCAAGCATTGGAACAGGCTGCCCAGGGAAGTGGTGGAGTCACCATCCCTGGAGGTATTTAAAAGACAGGTAGACGTGGTGCTGAGAGACATGGGTTAGGGGTGGTTTTGGCAGTGTTAGGTTGATGGTTGGACTTGATGATCTTAAAGGTCTCTTCCAGCCAAGGTGATTCTATTCTATGACTGACTTGGCAGAATTCGGTCCGGCAGCACGCGGTGGCCTCTGCACTAAATTTCAGTTCAGCCAGAACCAATGCAGTTCACTCGTTGCAGTAACGCAATACATTTCCCTTCTCCACATGAAGCTAGAAGCTATTGCAAAACACTGCTGGTAGTGCACAAATTAAAAATTATGGATTGTGAAATTTGGCCCCCTTTTTCTACTGTGCCGAAGCTGTGGCAGGCACAGCGTACAGAGGTAATCACAGAGCTCCTCGACCTGCGGCTGCATGGTCCTGTCAAAAGGTCTTGGGTTGACACAAAGAACCGGCCAAATCGCATTCTACTTCTTGCCCTGGCAGGGAAGCTCAGCTCCACCGTAATACTATGACGTTCCTGGTTTCTCCTTCACAGTAGTTGTGTTGCACATGATTAAGCCAACTCACATAGTTTTGCATGTCAATGTTACTTTTTGCTCCAAATACTTTCTCCAGGGTAAATCTTTAGGGGCTGCAAAGCAGGAACATGGCCTCTGTCTGACTCTTCCAACCTTTGTTCTAGCACTGGTTGCGATAGGTGTGTGGGCTATGGGAAGCGGTGTCAGAGAAAAATCTGATTGTTCAAATATCAGAAAAAAAAAACTAAAAAAGCACGTAGGTTTTTTTACATAGGAAAAAGGACATCAGTATAAACAACATCCACTATTTGTGCTTCTCCAGGAAAGGCAGGAAGTGTTCCAATTCCTCCTCAAATATGTTTTTAATGAAGTAACAACAGATCGTGATCAGCCGGTCAGAAAACAGCAATGCGCTCAGAAAAGAAGCCTTTTCTCTTTTTGAGGTTTCAAAAAGTGGATTGAAAAATCCGGGCATACTCTTACAATGACCCCAAATGCAGAAGATGGCTTTGCTTTCAATTCAGTTCCTTCCACCCAACGCGGACTGCAATTTCACACCTACGTTATTAATGCAATTACAAGCTTTTTCCAAAAACTATCAAATGAATGTGAAATTCACTTAAGATGCATGCTAAGCCACTAGCCAAAGTCCCGGTGCAGTGTGCCTCCTGAAGGCTGTGAATGAGTTATGGAGGCTAGCCCAGCTGAGGTCTTCAGAGCTCCCAACCACCTCCGTCTAACGTTAGCGTGGTGTGCGGAGGCTCCGTAAAACCAAACGCCTCCTTAATAATACTTCACACTTTATATAGCGGGTTCCAGCGCGGGATTTCAGCCCGCATGAATTAAGATTTACAGCACCCTGGAGAGGCGGGCTGGTATCGTTTCCCTCTATTTCAAAGATGGGCGAAGGTGAGAGAAAGATGAAGCCATTCACTGAAATTCGCAGAGGAAGTCTGTGGCAAAGCAGAAAAGAGCGCGGCGCGCTCAGCCTCAAGCGCCTGTGCCTTTGCCACAAGACCATCCTTCCTGTCTCTAAATGCCACCCTCGAGCTTGATGATGTGCCGTAGTTCTAGCGTATTAAATATGACACCGTAGACATGTTCTGGATCATAAGGCTGAGTCCCATAAAATTGACGGACGTAAAGTTGAGAAGCCGAAAGGGACGGAGCGAAGAAGGAGGAGAAAAGTCTCTGCGTTGCAGCTGTGTAGTATTTTTCTAGGCAGTAGGTTCCCGTGCTACTTAAAGACCAGAACATATTTTTGCTTTTACAAATGCAGTTTATTTTGCAAATCAAGGTGATTGCACACATTTCAGCTTGTCAAATTTTCAGCCTTTCAACCATATGTCTGTCGACCTTATGGACTACCAACTTTATGGGATTCAACCATATGTCCAGATCCAGATATATATGAAGGCCAGTTCTAACATAAGAGCTTTACGGTAGTAGCGTAGTAAACCATAATGTTTGCAGATGGCTGTAATAAAATCATTCAGGAGAGGAAAGGTGCAGGGACGTAAAGCCTTCAAAGCTTCTTCTACTGAATAAACAATTTGATCTGGATAATGTAGTGGAGAGCACATTCCACCAATGAACTAGCTGATCTAGTCCAAAATGTTGCTTTTAATTTTCTTCCCTAATCCCACATGTATTTTAACTTCTTTCTTTATTTTCCTGTGTGGGATTAGCTTAAAATTTGGAAGAAGAGGAGAAGAAGGAAAAAAAACAAAGTAAAGAAATTTTTTTTAAAGGCACAGTCCACTTCCGAATTGTAAATTTTTCATATGTGAAATGCCAAATGGTTATGTGCGGCCTGGAAGATGTATTAATAGAGAGGTATAAGGTTTTTACCGTCACATGGTGAGATTGAAGGATGATGTGACTCGCTTCATTTCCTGAAGCGGGACTCAGCTTTCAAAGTTAAGGAAAGTTTCCTCCTGAGTAAGCTTTTTCTGACTCTAGGAAGTTGGAGTTTGCTTTATGTCCTGCTGCACAATAATTCAGATGATAATTCACCTTCCCTTTGTCTAACATAACTTGATATCTCTATTATTTGCGGAGCTCCGGTCCCGCTTTCCCTTAAATGAAACATGCTGAGCCGATGCGTCCCCCTCGGAGAGCTCTCCACCTCCGGGCTCCTGCCAGTCCTGGCTGACAGCGGGGAAGGGAGCGCTGCCTGCAAGGGGAACCGTGGCCAGCATAGGTGTGATGGAGGGTCTTTTCCAAACCAAAATACTTTTTAAGCTGACAATCCGCGGCGAGCTTTGGCAAGCTTCCTTGAACCAGACAAAAATCAGTTCCTACTCGGGAAAGAAGGAAAACTTCCCTGGGCATTAACTGAGAAGTCGATAGGCAAAATGCAACCTGCCCTGTGCTGCTGGCGTGCGAAATGACGGTGAGAGCAACCCCCGTGAGCTGTTTGCTTTCAGATAACGCGGCCAGAGCCAGCTCTCACACTGCTAACGTCAGTGGAAGTTTTTCTATTGGATTAAACAGCGTGGGGTCAGATAGTGTCTAAGAAACGAGAAATACAGTGTCACTCTTCCTTCCCATGCCAGCCTTTGTGTTGACCAAGTTGCGCTCCTTTCTGAGTGTTAGGCTCTGCCTTAATTGGAGAGGGCTCATCCTGCGAGACGCTGACTGCCACGATTGCCACCGCGCTCAACGAGACGTGAGCTCACCGAGCACCTGCCAAGATTCACCCCATCGCATCCAACAGCCCTTTCCCAAGCAATAACCACTTAGAAAAATTAAAAAATAAGTTGAACCGAGCAAATTATATTATTTCCTCCCTGTTGACAGCCTCAGCACATGCCAAACTGTTCATTGCACACGTGTACTCAAGAACATAGTGAAGACCTCAACCCTTCTGCAAAGACCTCAACCCTCCGCTCGGCGCGCGCGGCCACCCTACCTGTGTGCTCGTATTTGTGTCGCAGCAGGGAACTGCTCTTCTGGAATGTCTTGTCACATAAGTCACACGCGTACATGCCACTTTCTGTCTTCTTGATCTTCTTTCGGGACAGACAGGAGTCGGAGTCCGTCATGTCGTCGAGGCCGGACATGTAGTCTGGGGTTCCATCAAGCAATTCTCCCTGTGAGGGAACCACCCGTCAGCGACACCCCGCTTCCACCAGCGCTCCTTCCCACGGAGGAGCCCACCACCCCAAAAAATTTAAAATCATGTCTGCTTAGGACTGTGGTCCCTCTTAGCTTAGGAACCTGTTGGTAATGAAACTACAGCTGATAGGTCTGTGGAAATAATTAGGAGCCTCTTCTTCTCTACCTTCAACCAACTTTCTGGTTTTGAGCAGTCTGCAATAATGTGATTTACACATTTTATCAGATTGGCACAAAATATTTTCGAGGAGTGGAAAATGCAAAGAGGAGGCTCTTCATGGGCAGCAAAAGGTGTTGTGGTATTTTACGGGGTGAGTGTAAGCAACAGCTAAGAGATCATTCCTTTCAAAGCACTAGAACTTGGATATATTCTGTATCTCTAGAAAGGTTTTAATTGAATTTTATATTTAGGTACAAATGTTATTATTATGCAATCCATTTAAATGTATGTCTCCCGACTAAAGGCCTCAAGCTATATTTTTATATTTAATTTTGTAATTTGAAATAGGGAATATTAATAACACTTTTTATCAATGTTCTATCTATGTTAAAACAGCCTTCAGCATTAAGCAATAATGAATGTGGATCAGTAAATTATTAAATTTCTTGATATTTATTTTGTCTTGATCCAAAGAGAGTGCAAACTTGCATGATAACATACATTTCCATTTGCTATCACACAGTTCGGTTTTCTTAGACTAGGTTTGCACTAATTAATATTAGAGAAGATTAAATAGGCTTAAATACATTTACAAAGAGGGCAGATGTACTGTAAATTGGAATAGTGGAACAGCTGTTATGGAGGTGCAGTGCTATTTATGCTCCTATTGTGCAAAGAGGGATTACAGCCTGTAATGTAAAACCATACCTGATTTTCACATTTGAAGCTATAAAACATTTACTAGTCAGTAAAATTACTAATAGACCATAATAGGACATAGGGGAACCTGCTCAAATGTAAAAAAAAAAAAAAAAAAAATATTATTAATCTATAATCAGTTAATCTCATTTAACTAAACTCTGTACATTATATCTGAATACACCCGGCAAAAAGCTATAAAAGTACATGACTTCTGTAGAGCAGGTCTTTGCTGTGGGCACGCAAGCAGCAAAATCCTTGACTACTCGTGTATTAACTCTGGGAGGACCTGAGAAAAGGTTTACAGGTTGTACCCCAGCATGAGGAAGCGTTGACACAGATTACGTGTCCAGGGAAAGACTTTGTCTGCGATTAAGGGCCCTAGCTGCTACCTCTCCATATAGTGTTGTTTAATCTCTGGGTTTTTTCAAAGCCGTTCCGGATGACTGGCAGGATTAGAGGACTGGTAGTCTGGGAAGGGCAGTAGGTGAACTGAAGGAAGGGGCCATGGTGAAGCAACACGTCAATGTTTCTCATTCCCTAGATATTCACGAGAAGAGCGAGCGCCTTTCCCAGGCACGGTGAGTGAACAAACCTCCACAAAAACATGGAGAAGGAAGCTTTGAGGGCTTTCAATGGGATAGAGCTGCTACAAGGCCATATGGACCCTCTGCTTAGAGGGATACAGCTTTCACAGAATCGCAGAATGTTAGGGGCTGGAAGGGACCTCTGGAGATCATCTAGTCCAACCCCCCTGCCAGAGCAGGTCCACCTACAGCAGGTGGCACAGGATGGCGTCCAGGCGGGTTGGGAATGTCTCCAGAGTCGGAGACTGCCCCGCCTCTCTGGGCAGCCTGTGCCAGGGCTCTGCCACCCTCAAAGGAAAGAAGTTCCTCCTCGTGTTGAGATGGAACTTCCTACGTTCAAGTTTGTGCCCTTTGAGTCCCAGCGTGGGGGTGATTCCCAAGAGGTTTCCCAAAGCTGCATTTCCCCATGGTGAGATGTAGTTATGCCCTGCAGGCATCAGTTTCCCTACAAAGTTTCCCTTTTTTTTTTCCCCCCCTGTGGAAGGGGTTTTTCATGGACATTGTTATTATTATTATTATTTAGATACAATTCTAATAAGAAACGACTGAGCTCTTAACAGAATAAAACCATACACATTATGCCTGTTCAAAAGTATTGATCTTGCTTCTGAATCCAAGCAGAGGTACTCTTAAGGTAACTTAAGAGCAGTTTGTTTTCCTACTCCACTGAATTTTTGCAAGTTCAGACTAAATTAAACTCTGCTAATTTTGTTGGAAATGTTGGATACAGCCTTGTGCTTTTTCTTCTGCAAGAGGACATACCACAAAATACTAAATTCTAGCCTTTCCAGAGAAAACGGTTGCAACGATTTACCTGAAATCCTTGTTTCCGCTGGTACTTTCTCCTTTGCTGCATATCAGCAAAAGTAGCTGCTCCAGTTGGGTAAGTATAGGCCATATGTGGTAGGAAGCTCATCTGATCTAGTCCTGGGTATGGTCGCAGCCCAGGAATACTGGTCTGGACTGGTGGCATAAAAGTGGCTGGGGGAAATGCGCTCTGTGGTGGAAGTGTTGTGTATAAAGGTTTGGCACTAAATGGGTTCATACCAAATACTGGGTTAGTGCTTTTATCCAGATTATTTGAATTAGAAAACTCCTTCTTGATAAAAGTCAAGTTCAGTGGCTCATCTGAGTTTTCAGATGATGAAGAAACACTGTTGTGTTCTAAATTTACACTATTAGATTTTGTTTTGTTCTTTGTGGCTATAATACTTTTGGGTTCCTTCATTTGTTTTGGTAAAGACAAGTCCAATGGCTCAGCCTGAAGCTCCTCAGAAGAGAAACTGTTTGGAGTGTAAGAACTACTGTGGGAGTTTTTAGAAGATGTGGAAGAAAGATTTAAAGGGGAAGGAGTATTGCTCCTAGAGTGGTCCAATTTATCAACTGGTTTAATATTGGTAAAATGAGGAGGTTTTGTTAGCCTGAGAGGAGTTTCACAATTAGTAACACTGTTATGGAGTTCAGCTATAGATGGTGAAGTTATAGAGTCCACAGGCTTTATTGGAGATCTGGCTGACAAAGAGTCTTTAGTGGGAGTGTTGTTGGTGGCAGCCAGCGCCACCTTGGCACTGGCCCTTTCCAGTGATGGTGACCTGGAACTTGAATACTGGTAGACTTTTCTTTGTTCAAACCATTCCTTCACAAATTCCTGAGGAAGGCCAACAGCAATGGAAATTTTCAGTAGTTCATCAGAGTTGGGTTCCATATTCATAGCATAATATGCTTTAAGTACAGACATGTGGTCCTTGTATGGGTTGACGGGGCTAGTCATTCCTTTCTCAGAAAGTACTGATGACAGCAAGAGGGTTTGCTTATCAAACACTCCAGGTTTGTTGGGAACCATGTTCTCATGAGGCTGAAGGACTGCCTTGATTTCTTCGTTCATTTTACACAGGTAACGCTCATGCTGATGCAACGGAATGGGACCAGGAAAGCTTTCTTTACAGAACTGGCATGAAAATGGAGTGGATACGTTATGGTTCTCTATCATCTTGTCTTCAGTTACCAGGTCTATTAGGGTTCGCAGCTTCTCTTTTTTAATGTTATTGAGCTGCCTCCTCGAGTCTGTGGTTAAGCTCTGGAGGCAAGCTTTGGCTTCATTGACTTTCTCTAATGTATAGTCAATAATACTTTTAGTGGCACCATTATGACTTACTACTGGAAGACCCACGGGGGGAATATTGGGAGAGGTAACTCCTTGTTCCTCGGCTTGAGAGCACGAATCCTTCATATGGTAAACCTTCAACTTGGAGATCTCTTCGGCCTTGCAGTCCATTTTTTGCCTGGAAACCGTGTTGTCCACAATCTGTAGGACCTTCTGCACCTCACTTAAATTGCTGCCTACCGCAGGAAACCCAAGCAATGGTGCTTCCATCCCTACACCTAAGTGCTGCATCGGACTTTGAGCAGAAGCATGAACTCCTAAGGGGCTGGTTGCTCCAAGTCCGCCATTCATAAAAGGACTAGTTGCACTAAACCCATGTGAGGCCATAAGAACCTTGTATTCATTGAAATCTAGTGGTTCTGTTTTGATTTTCAGTAGGCCTGTTTGTTCAGACATACTAAGTGGTTTGCCATTCTCCAGCTTGTTTCTCAGCTGGGTAATGGCTGAATTAGTAGGAGAGGAAGATACAGAATTAGGAGAAGAACCCGTCTTGATATTGTTTCTCATTCGGCCATTTACAGAGATCAAACCAATACACTTCTTGCTGCTGATGTGCGAACTGTAGGAGCCAGAATGGGAGAAACGTTTCTTGCAGTTTGGACACTCATATGGCTTTTCACCTAAAAGGATAATTGAAACCAAATGTTAATCACCATTGTTGCTGCTATAATTGCAAGCGATCGCGTTTGATACCCAACTGATCGTCTGTGCATCCACCGGCTAATAGTGAGGAGAATATTAATTCTATGAATACGGCCACGCACCACCACTGCTTTACCCTCCTCTTTCTATGGGTCTGGAGGTCAGTTTGGACACGCGGTCTCCAGCCAGCGGTAGCCACCAAGGTGTGAGATGGGCTCCAGACTGACCATTGCAAGTGACAGGTAAGTACCGTAAGCACCCAGTAGCAAAGGGAGTCAAATCAAATCTAGACTGTTCAAATTTGATGCCTTTCTTAATTTTTTTTTCTTTTTTTTGGCTTCCGAAAAAAGGAATTTTCACCGGAAATGAGCACGGTATGAGAAACTGAGTCCTGACGTTAGGACCTCCGCGTCAGCATTGGTGGAGGTTTGTGCCTGGACGGAGCCCGGTGGCATTTCGCGTGCCGAGCGCCGCGTCAAGCAGGAGAGCCAAAATGCAGGAGTCATTCAATAGGAACCGCTCCGCGCCGACCCGTTTTCTGAGAATATGAGCTGTCTTTCACTCGGAGGGACTGTTTGTGATGGAAAATATAATGGACTCTTCAGGGTCCAACTGCACAGAAATGAGTGAACGCTTCTGAACTCAAACTGCCGAACAAACAATCCATATTATTTGCAGGAAGCTTTACTATTTCCAAATCTTTCAGCGAGACCGCGGTATTACCAGCATGATAAATGAGGATGACTCAGATATCACTTATGAAATACCTTAGTAGCTCCAAGAAGCCAGAAGCAGAACTGTGTAAATTTTAAGCAGTCTTTAAAACTCAGCTAATTAAACAAAATGCAAATGAGCACACCAGCACCTCCGCTACTCACCACTGTGAATTCGCAGGTGTTCCTTCAGATGGTGTTTGTATTTGAAGGCCTTGCCACACTCAGTGCATTTGAACTTGCGATTGCCTGCTCCTTGGGTCAGCATTTGGTGCTGGGAGAGAGGGGGGAAAAAAAAAAAAGAAAGAAAAAAAAAAAAGATAGCAACATGAATTTTCTGCAAGAGAAACCATGAATTTCTAGCTTAAAAAACAAAAACAAAATTAATGTGGCTCTGAATTTATCAAGCGGACCAAAAGGTCTGCGTGTACATTTATTTGTCTCATCAGTGTTGCAATAAAAATCAAAATGTTGGCAGTAAACCGAAACAAATGAGAAAGTACTTTCGCATGAGCATTCGATATTTGCTTTAGAATTATTTCCTAAGTCTCTCATCAGAAATGCGTTGCTTTAAGGTATCTTACGATGAGAGAAACTGTTTTATAAGAAGATTTGTGGCTCTTAATATTCCTAGCAGACTCTGAACATGTGGGACTCTGCTTGTTTAAAAATTCTGTTTACTGCGCGTGTAGGAAAGACAGAAACACTGTCGTTAGTGGCATTTCGTGTAAGATTTAATTCATTATCAAGCAGAAGAGACTGCGTCTTCGGCATGAGCTGCTGGTGGAAATGTTTTTTAAAATCACAGAGCAGCAGGGAAGACTTGAGCTACCTTTCGTGCCATGTTTTTCTCCACACACACCCCCCGCCCCGGTGCTCTTCTAAGGGGCAAGGGAAAGTTGAAAGTTAAAAGTGGCATAAAGATATAATCAAAGGCAGCTGACCTTTTTGCAATAAGCAAGAAAAGCCCCGTGACTTTGAATTTGGAGAAGGGGGGNGGAGGGAGGTGGGGGGGGGGGGGGGGGTGTTTGAAAAAAAATTAAAAAAAATAAAAATATTCATAATACTGCAGCCAACCACTCCGGATGCTCAAGGTAGGAGCTCAGCCTTTTGCCGGCGGCCCCGACACAAAAGCCTAATGCAGGAGCGGGGAGGAGGAAAAATAGGGGGAAAAAAGAAGGAGAGAGGGGGGAAGGAAGGAGGGGAGAGGGGGAAAGAAAAAAAAAAAAAAAAAAGGCAGCGCCGAAACGGTATGACAACTGCGAGGGTGTGCTGCCTCTTCCCACATTCCTGGCGAGACAGATGGTGTTACATGGGACACAGGGAGGTTTGTTCAAACAGCAGCAACCTTCAAAGATCAAGCAGAGCCCAGCCCGCCGCGCGCCATTGAGGGACCCGCGCTCATATGTTGCTGAGTTGCATAAACAAACAGCAACAGCTGTTTTGTCTCCCCCCATCGCCCTCCGAGGACTACTATAAACTTTAGTTGTGCCACTGTTAATATGATACAATCATTTTAATTTACTAATTGTAAATGCCACGAGCAAATGAGGGGACTTTTCAACACCAAAGCTACCATTCATAATGCGCCAGCACCCGCGCGCTCTCGCATGTGAAATTTCAGGCGGTGGCATTGGATAAATATCTAGACGGCTTCAGGTCGGGGTTTTTTTTTTCCCTGCCCCCCCCCCCGGTGCTTTTAACGCTACGAAGGAAAAAGAATGAGCCTTACGGTGGATCAGGTTGGGAAAAATACACCATGCGAAAAAGCGTTTGTCTACTGGGAAAGCCACAGGAAGGAAAGAATAGGAGAAACCGCTCCAGAATCATTTATATCGATTGAAGATCGAGCAAAAGAGACGGTTCTCTTAAAAATGCTAATTGCAAAAAAATCGCACGATTAGGAGGTGCCTGTTTGCCTAGCTGACTTCACCTTATGCTGAGAAAAACCTACCGAGAGACATACAGCCGCTCATGATTTTCAGGTTTTTAAGAAAGATCAACACGGCGTAAATATTTTTTTTTTAGAATTTGACACAATGCACGCATCTATTTATTGAAATTTTAACCACGCCATTTGAGTTTCCATTACAGCCCTCCATAAGACGGGTTTTCAGAAGTAATTCCCCGGCGAGGACAGGAGTGGTTTTTCTGCTGGCGTGGAAGGAGTTTCGTGGCACAGGTCTATCGCCAGCCTGTTTAGGAGCACTAGGGAAGCTCAGTCACCTGTTTGAGATATGCAGCGTTTCCTTAAACGCAGCGCCGATATAATATTACACGCATCACATTGAGGAAAAAAAACTGCTTTGATTTATTGCAGCTATGCTGCCGGGCTACACAAACGACAGGGATGCTGCAACTCCGAGCGCGGGCACGCGTTAGGGGCACAATCGCAAACGATAGCCTATACGTACTGCAGGAAGAGCTATTCTGAAAATGTGTAATTATGTTTAACAAACGATTATACAAAATACGCATAAATTCACGTGATTGAAAAGGTTGCTCAAGAAGCAATGAAAAAAAATATTAGCGGCTCTTTTAGTATGTCTTGGAGCTCCTGCTTGCAACACTGCAAAGTAAAACTAGGTGAAAAATGGAATTAAAATTGCTGAGATGTTTAATAATGTATAATTAAAATGTTACAGTTTCATTCACTTTTTGAGGAACATAAAAACGAAACTAAAGTCAAGTTAAAGTGCAAATAAAATTTCTAAATTAGAAATTAACACACTCATTCGATCGTGAACATAAGACTATTAAATCATATTAGAAGAGACCATCAAAAAATCATTTAGACCTCAATTAAAGCTATTACCATTAAAAGATCTGCATCTTCAAAATGCCATGAAAAATTAATAATGATTGCCAATCAAAGCAATATCGTTTCTCTAAGGGGTTATTACAGAAAGAAATCACTTAAAACCAGCCCCCCACCTGATCTGTCCCTGGCTTGTGTGTCACCATATGCCGCTCGAGCTGGGTGCGGTAGGCAAACGTGTAGTTACAGAGAGGGCACGAGAAGTTCTCCTCGTTCTTCTCGTGGCGGTACTTGATGTGCTCCTTGAGGGACGTCAGGCGCTTGTAGCCCCGGTCGCAGTAGGGGCAGGTCAGCAGTTGGGCGAAGGCATCTGGAGTTCCAGGTGGCAGGTCTGCACCCCAGGACGGGGAGGGGGGAGAGGAGAAGAAGAGGCAGGCCAAAAGGTCAGCAAATCAATGGCAGCTCATGGGCTGATTGCCCGGGATGGTATGAGAGGAATCGCTGCAATCTGCTGCCCGCTCCCAACCGGCGGCGGGAGGCACCGGCACCCGCGCACGCCCACGGCAGACTCGCAGGACCCGCGCCGGACCCCGCTAGGAAATTAATTAGGGGCATCGCTCCTCCCGCAGACCTCGCTGGCTGGAAAACCAAGAAATACTTTTTCCCCGATCAATCGGCGATTTGCATTCCAGCCCCAGCTCATTCCATTACTTACGCCATTGACCGAATCCTTCCTACCGACGCTTTTCCAATTATTTATCAAGGCGTCGGAGAGCGATGGGGCGGCTACCCCGTCTTTCCGTGTGTTAAAACTCGATTAAAACTTCCCCAAACTCCCAACCGGAGTGGCAGCCTTTCTCCCGTTTCAATCCCGCTCTTCAGTTCACCCCCGCCAAATAATACAAATTTGCTGACTAAAAAATCACAATACACTGAAATTACAGCCCCAATCTTTGCTCATGAAATTCCATGCCGCTGCAGCTGTTCTTCAGTTTTTAAGGTAAACACCCAGGCATGTAGTGCATTTATAATTGCAACAGCTGCACGAGGTCAGGGTACTGGCTAAAAATGAATTACAGCCTCACCATTTTCTTCTTGCCCATTGGCCTCTGGGGTGCCAAGGCGAGACAGTTCCTCGGGGGCTTCGGGGTAAATAATGGCTGTGTCGCTGCGCTGCAGGTACTCCGCTATGCTGACTGCATGCCCATCTCCTTCCTCCAGTTTCCTTTTGGCAAAATATTCCTCAAAGTCCGACGTGCAATTTGCGTTCTTCACTAAAAGGAGAGAAAGGGAGAAGAAAAAGGGTTTGAGTGCATCCTCCTCGAGAGCTCGGGTCGGTTAACTTTGCCGGCTGAGCCGGTGTTCCCGCTGGAGCCACGAGGCTGGGGCTACAGCTGGATCCTCGTCTTGCTCCAGCTCCTAATAAAATTAACGTGGGCTTTCCACCGGCGTGGATGGAAGTAAGGGCGGGCAGTTAAATCAACAAGAACACGGGCTATACGGGGCAGCAGGAGAAGTTTATGAGGCTTGGGTAATGCAGGTAATCCTTCATCTATGGAACCTGAACCTTCAGGGGGCTCCTGGGGGACCCTTGGCTTTTGGCATGAAGACAACTCAACCTACAGGACTGAGCTCAGCTGCTCCCAGATCCCGCAGAGCCCGAGACGGTTCCCACATGGGAGGTGGGCGCTAAAGGAGGTAAAGACCACAACTGCTTCTCCTCCGTGATGGGTCCTGCCTCGGGCTGCTCTTCCGTGGCGGACAGGAGAAGAGAATTGCTCACGACATCTTCCTTTTATTATTTTTCACCCTGAAAAATTTACTTACAGGGGGAGACTAGGTTGTTTTAAAAAAAAAAAGTATCGCTTTGTAGATTTCTACAAATGGAACCACATGTTTAAGACATGGATACTGAGCCTAAAACCACTTTTACAGTCTGTACAAGAGTTTTCCTTCTTTTCCTTAAATGTAAACCGAATTTTTTATTGTCCATGCAATGTCCATGAAACATAATATACGTTCAACCACAAAACATCCTGTTACTAAAAGTATGCTTTTCTCCTCCGTGTAGGAACACTGCATATAGGGAAGACCCAAAAACTCCGGGAGGTTGTAGACAAATATTAATATAATTATACCAAGACAAAGAAAGGAGCTGATCATTTTGTTTCTCTGATTTTTTGGGGTTTTTTTATTAACAAATCTTGGAAGACACAGTTGGTGGCAGGGAATTAAAGATACTTGTTTTTAACTGACCATGAATGAAAAGAACAGCTTATGATTGATTACATTTTTAATGTATTTCTCCTTAGGTGAAATAAGAAAATGAGGCAATCCCATAAACTATTCTACGGTTCATGTAAAAGTAAGATATTAACTGGCACGATTCTGCTGTCACTGATGCCAGGGAGCAATTTGGAGTAAACTCATGGAAATCAAAGGGGTTATGGCTCTACAGGGTTATACTGGTTTGTAACGACTGGAAATGAGAGACTAACCAGCTCCTTGGTGTTTAGAAATGGGAAAATGCTTTGCCTCAGTTTCCCATAAAAATGTAAGGTGATGCTGGCAGCCAAAATGAGACGTGGCCCCTGACTGGGGCACAACTGGAAACCTGAAAGCGCCTCATCTGGAGTGCTGATCTCGCCGTCATCAACAAAAGTAGATATTCATCTATGCAAACCTCATCCCTTTGGCCAATAAAATCAAATCCTCTGGCCGGGACAAATATGCCCTAATTTTCATAGGAGTTGAGCAGCTTCTCAACCGTTCTGCAGTATTTTAGTGACAGTGACCAAATGGCACAGGGCATGGGACCCCGTTCTGGGAAGGAAACTTCTGTTCCTATCACAGTGCTTTTGTAGGGAATCACTACAACAGCACAGTGCTCCTCCCTTGGTCCTTCTGTAGTTCTTGCTGTCACGTGTTAGTGTCATGAGAAGCAATATCTCCTCTTTTTTTCCCCCCCAAAAAAGCAACTTCTATAGAAGGGGAGCATAAGTACGGAGAACGAGAATGAGTACCTTACCTCCATTTTGTTGCTGTGAGAGAAATATAACAAAATGGTGGTCACTGAAGTACACCTTACGCACAGGAGCTTCAGACTATGTTTTCAACTTCGTTTTTATCAGAACAAAGCTGAGATATTCCTTTTTATGTTGGCAACCTGACTTTTCATTCCCTTCCTAAGCCTAAATCTTCCAACTGTTCTAAGAACATCCACCCTCCGGCTTAACATTACCCCATCTCTGCTCCTTCTATTGGCTTAGCAATAGACACAAAGAAAACAAGTTTATTTTTTGCTAGATTCAGGCCATGACCCAGCAAACGCTACCTGTGAGGCAGGGAAAGAGAGCTTTTCTCCAGGGAGGAGATAGGGGAGCAGGAAGGGGAAAGGGTGGGATGGGTCCAGGGGACGGCTCCATGTATAGCCATCTCCTCCAGGTAGGCTGGGGGGTGGTGTTGGAGCTTGCAACTGCATTTATAGGGTGGGGGTTCAAGCTGCCAAGCAAGGAGCTTCAATCCCAAACTCAAACCCAGACGAGGTTCTTCCTTCCCGGCCCCTAAGTCTATCTGGAGGCTGATCCCACAGGCTGGGGAGGGATGCTGAGATATTACTGGCCTTGGTTTCCTAATTCCTCTGGATTATTTGGCTTCTATGTCTGCGCATGCAATCCGGGAGCTAAAGCAAATGCTTATGTCTATATTATAAACCCCTAAAAACAAGGGGATTTAGTGGAAAAGCTGACAGATCCTTAACTGAAACAATACAACCGGTGCTGCAACACTGCAGATTATCATAAATAGCAAGAGGTGACCATGTGGATCTGGTTTCTCACCAGCGACGGTACTGACAATTCAGACATGGCTGGAAGCTCACCCAGTGTTACTAAAAAGACCCATCTGATAACCATTAGGTTTCTCTCTCGATTTCTGGGGGGAAAGGCTTGTTCCCCGCCCCGTGCCCTAATTTGTTTTCCATGCAGAAAGTCATGTTCCCAGATTCCTCGTGGGCTAACGCTGCGAACACATTGCACATCCCCTCCTGCGAGGCAAGAATTTCAGCGAGATCTACGGCGGGTGACCTCACCAAATAAGTCCTTTTTTAATTAATTATTGGAGCCTGGAGAGCAGAAATAGTTTCAGCTCCAAAAGCTGATGTGGCTGTGTCATATAAAAATAAAACGCATTAAGGAAAGCTATCTTTGGAGGCATTTAGGACCTTTCAAGATAAAGTGAGAGAGAGGTTCAAGGAGCTTGGGAGACCAGTTATTTTGTGTGGGAACTCGTCCTGCGAGATGGTGATAGCTGCCCTTAATCGCAAACAAAGCTAATAAAACCACAGCCTTCATTAGCCAGGAAGTGAGAGGCCCCCATTGGTACACACAGATTACAGCCTGAAAACGGCCTGTCCTCCAACCTGCCAAGTTTTACTTCTGTTTTCCTCCCCTCAAAGGGTTGGGGTTTTTTTTCCCCCCTTCTTTAAAAAATACTAAGAGATCTTTACTCGAAGCCAGTCAGATGTTAGTCATCAAAACCAGGGATTTTTTCTTCTGTTTGTTTACAGGGAATTTGTTAATCTATTGTCTGCAAACATCCCAGTTGTAATAACTGTAACAGGTACAATAACATAAACCATAGCAATTTATTCATTCACATTTGAAAAACCCCTTCTGCACCTCCTGCGAAACATCATTTTGTCAAGAAACCATTTTGGAAATCCCAAGAAATATTTACAAATTAATTTAGAAGGACCAAAGACTAAAATTTTCACTCTAATGGTTACTTTTGCTTTTCCACTATTAAGTTTCCACAGCTCATTATGAAAATACAGCTGATTAATGTATGGATAACAAGATTTCTTTTTTAAGTACCACTAGGAAGTGGCTGTTCTGACAATAGCAGAATAATTTAATAACAGAGACTTTTTCTTTTAGTTTTCTTTCTCTACTAATGATGTTCCGCAATGAATTTGATGCTAAAAATACATCACGGTTGTTGCATGCACCTACAGGAGCTTTGCTGGTTGGATGTATGAGAAGGAGCCTGAAGCTGTATCTCTTCTCTAAGGGGTCAGCCCAGGTCATGGATCTACAGGATCCTGCAGGTCATGACGCTACAGGATCTGGCGTCAAAAGCGAGAGGCACGTTATGTTCAATGAGAGAAACCTTCTTGGTCCACCTCGAAGGGCCCATGTTAATCTGTAGGAAGACCCAAATGGCTTTCTTGGACACCAGAAGGCATGGCTTTGGCTGAAGATGGAGTCACTGATCCAACTTCTTCCATTGGGTCAAGTCTCAGCTATTTTATTAAACACCAGTATTAAATCCCCCCTACTATCTGCAGGGAAAAGTTGAGGCCGGACACTCGAGACAGGCTCAAAGCCTACAGTGAAGCTGAGGAAGAAAACGTTGAACATTTCCCAGACTAGGTAGGAAGGATCTCCAACGGCTGAGAAACTGATGTCTTCCCTTTCCCCCTCAAATAGCGGTTGGGGCACCTCAACAGGCAAGCCAGGGAGTTTTTACTCTGGTAAAGGATGCTGCAGCTCCTACCAGAGGGTGTTGTCACCTGGCATCTTCCACTCCAGGTGAAAAGACTGGCAAAGGCATTTAGTTTATCAGATGGTTTAATATGACCAAATAATCTGACACTGCTTTTAGGAGACTGCGGAGACCACCGCCATGGCAGAAACATGTTCTGCCCAAGTTACCCAGCCACCAGCCTGCACTGAAGGAGGTGGCTCTGAACGTCTCAGTGGTAGAAGATTGGAATCAAACACCAGCAGAGCACCAGGCAACTCTTGCTGCCGAGTCGAGCAAGCCGCCCGTCGCAGCAAAGAGCAGCTGGAGTAAAGAGGAGGCTGGGACTTTTGGAGAGGACGCTTGGGGAGGGGATTGCCAGGTGCGACATCCAGAGCAGCTTTTGCATTTCAAATGCAGACCACCTAAACATAAAGCCCTCTTTGAGCCATGAGTTTGCAGTGCAGCAAGCCAGGAAGGGGCAACCCTTCTCTCTTCCCACCCGCCCACCCACCCACACAAAACCAGTTTGAGAAGAGGCAGGAGATCCCACAGATGTGGACCCGCCGCCGTCAGCGTCAGGGCTGCGCGAGGGCTCGGCGGCACCCTGCCCCCTGCGAGATGTCGTGAGGCCGGAGCCGAGCAGGCAGAAGAGGCCATCAGATACTGGAAGGGAAGGGGCTAAGAGGACACGAAGTCTTCCCCCCTCGAGCAGACCACATTGCAAGTCTGAAAGAGTCAAGGCCTGTTATGGTAAGGAAAATATGTGCAAAGGAAGTCACACGGACTGATAGGGGACCTCAAAGGCTCTGGTAATGGTAATTCAGATAACCATCAAGTCTTATTTCTGAATCAGACGTCTTTTCAAGTCCTGTTTCTCCAAGTGCTAAGCACAATTTGTTGCTTTATTAACGTCCCTTGGAAATAAAAAAATACAAAAAAAGCTTTTAAAATACCTATGTATCCCGTTCTGTATGGCGACATCGTTAAGTATATATGTAACGATAAACTCTGCCTCGGTGCCACCCTCCTTTCATGCATAATAAATCTAATGGATGAAAAAGGCAGTGACATGATTTTATTTTCCTATTATTTTCTCCCTCAAGAATTACAAAGTAAATTTCTTGTGTTGCTTAATAAGAGCATTGGGGTTTTATGTGGGTGTTGCCAACATTAGGAAAGTGTGAGTAATAAAATCCTTGCAAGACCTCGGTACCACCTTTTACAGTAATATTTGTAGAGGGCATTACCTATGAACTAAATCTGATAATAGAATGCATAGAAACCTACTTATACTAGAAAACTCTTGACTCTGTAAATCGAGGCTATCTGCAACATCTCAAATTGTGACAAAATGCAAAAGAAACATGGGGTGATGTATGGCATTCAGCTGGGCTGAGGATGGAGAGGGGCCTTGTGGCCTTGGGAAAACATGGTAAACCCCTGAATTCATTTGGATTAGAAAACAGTCACGGAAACCTTTTGCTGTTTTGCTCTGCTACAGAGAAAAAAGAGATGGCTCGGAGGTGATGCCTGCTAAATATCTCTGTCCCCTTTCTTGTTCCACAAAATGTATTGATTTCTAAGAAGAGGGGAAAGAAAGAGATGTGGGAAGTGGGGAAAAAAAAAAAAAAAAGAAAAGAAAAAGAAGAAGAAGAAGGAAAAAAAAGATTAGCCAGAAACATAATAATCTCATAAATATGCATTTAAAGTGTGTGTGTCTGTGTATCTATGTAAGGGGTTTATGTGTGTCTTGCTGAAAAGATGTTTTCAGTCTCTGAAGGAGCAGCCTACTCTGTGCACCACGCGAATCTGGGGTGGCCAGGAAGGGTGCGCACCCCGTCCTCATTACCAAGCTCTTTGTCCAGTCTCTCTCATTAAAAGACTACTGTATCTTGGCCTGGCTACTTAAAACCTTCCGAGATTCGCCCTCGCTGGGAAAACATCTCCTCACGCTGCTGGAAACTCTTAGCTCCCAAGGATGCGGTTAAAAGGAGTTAGGGGCTGAAACGTTGCCGGGACTCTCACCCAATGAGTTTGTCGTTGCCCAAATTGGGGAGGGGGGGAAAAAAATTAAAAAACCAGGAGAATTATGTAAACGCTTCCCAATTGTCCAACTGAAAACAAGCAAGCAATTGTTTCGCCCCGTCACGCGCCGCTAATTCTACATGATACGGAGGAAAAGCGCCGCCCGCGCTGCGCAAAGACTTACCTGTACCATTGTTTCCAGTGGGCTGAATTGTGGCTTCAGGCCCCATAGTGTCGTAATCTTCCTTCATTTCTTCTGCCAAAAAAGAAGCACGCACACTTTTAGCATTTGCACATTACCGAATGGCTTACAAAGCTAGGGAGCGCGCTGCGGGAAGAGGGAAGATCCTGCTAAGGGAAGGAGAGAAAAGGGCTGTTGTGGACCTCTATACAATGGCTTTGTTCTGGGAACTGAATGAGTTCAGCGGTGCTGGATGGACGAGAACTTATTTACTTTAAACATGACAGCGAGTGGTGGAAAACAGAACTATTTGTTCGGCACAAACGAAGGGCTTTCCCCCTATCGCACCTAATAAGCAGTGGGGTGAAAAAAGGGATTTTTTTTCTTTTTTTTTTTTTCCCCCCCATATTTAAAAGAAATAATCAGTTAACAGGCACTGTGAGGTCTATACCTGGAAGAAACTGCAAATACAAAAGGAAGATACAAGAAGTTCTTATATCTCTCGCTCTATCTATCGTCGCACAGATCTTCTGAGCTGTCATCGTCATTTTAACCTCATTTGGAGC
>VZSF01002066.1:72456-79502 GCA_013398295.1 Chionis minor | reverse complement strand
GGCGGGGAAAAAAATAAAGAAAAGAAAAAAAAAAGGAAGCAGAGCAAGAGAGTCAGAGTTAGAGAAACAGAGGGAGAGAAAGAGAAAGAGAGAGAGATAAATGATTTATGAACAGCCCTTGAGGAGTCCCAAATATCAGAACAATCTAAACATGCAATGAAGTCATGTCTCACTATATAGGGTCAGGAGCAGAACATCCATCACCTTCACAGGCCAACAATACTTCACAACCTTTAGGGTTCTCTCTCACAAATAGTAGTAAATACTTTTAAACTAAATAAATAACTGCTGTCAACTTCACTTACAGAAGCCCTCTGCCATCTTTTGCAGAGCTGCATTAGCCAAGGATGCCCGTGTCCGCAACGCAGCCCCTTGACGTAATTCATCATTCAGGTAAAACAATTTAAAAAGGCCACAATAATTATTCACGTGTGTAAAGACAGGGCTGCGAGGATCTTTCTGCACACTAATTACATCTATTTCACCAACACTCCCGCCAGGGGATTTTTGTTTTCTTTTTCAGATTTTGGTGAAGTTTGGTGACTAACTGCCTGTGTTTGTTGTTTCTGTGCGTGAAATCAGACAGAGAAATATTTAAAAAAACCCCAGCCTCGCGATGTGAAATTCAATAGAACATCACCACGGCCTTTGCTTTCCCGTTTTCAGAAGCTAACTGTTGTCACCACTGTCAGCACAAACCTACCTCAGCAGCCTAGCTCTGCCTTTACAGGAAAACAAAAGGATTTTTTTTTTTTTTTTTATAATAATTGACAATAGTTTCTTTAAATGTGGGTCACTGGGCAGAGCACGCTTAATGCATTTCAGGCTGATTACTATTTTCGCACTTATGATGCATAAAGTTGTGCTCCGTGTCGAGAAATGAAAGCCCTCCTACACAACGCATCCTAACTTCAGACTCTGTTCTTTCCACTAGGTCAAGCAAGAAACTCTGAGCTTCACCCAGACTTTACGCCTGTGATGGAGCTGTAGAAGTTGCTTCAAGTCCAGCGAGAAGAACCCAAAGAAACCCTCCCTGCAACTCAAGGAGCAGGAGGGAAGACACGCTGATGGCTGGCTCAAAACACGCGCCCGTTTTACATCGCACTCTAAGGCGCAGCAAAAACCCAGCGAAAAACCAGTAATAAATACCGAGACCAGCGCCGGTATCCAAAACTTTGCAGAAATTAATGGTAATTCTGTGTAGCAGTGGCACGAGTAAAACGTGCTCATAATTACCCAGAGGTGCTCTGCCGGGTAGCAGCGGTGTTTGCCATTTAGTGCTGTGTTTACATACTACGGGATGGATCAGTCCAGAGGAGGAGTATCTGAATCATTGGCATTGCATTCCATTTTGTGCTGAATCATATGCAAGTTTCGTTTTCTGTAAAGGGGTTACCAGAGAGTGCACAGCTCAGACTTCAACTGCCTCCAGAACAACCAGATCTGCACAGATATGAATCTCCAAAAAAACTGCGTGCAAAAGGCTCCGGCGTTACCTCTGCCAAGCGTTATTTCCAGCTGAAATTGCTATATTCTAGCAAACCTTCTCCATACCTCCTTAAAATAAACGACACCCCAAATAGCACCATTAGACAGATTAATTTTACAGTCAGTTTTAAGCAAGCAAGATGTTCTTTTTGTTGCCTCTAGAAAGAATTTCCTTGTTTTATGTACTTTTTTTTGAACAATGCGATGGCAGAACTACGTGTGACATTTTCTTCCCGTAATGGTACCTACTGAAAAAAATTCCACTCTTAAAAATGGCCCACGCTAACATTTAAATGTTGATAATAATTAGCCTGACATTTGAAATACAGTGGTTGTGGTGTTGTCTTGAAGATGTTCTGCTCAACATTACCTAACTAGCCCCTTTTCATACTTACGTGCTTTCTGTACATTATTCTGTCAGTTACTGAACAAATAAGACATCAGTTGCTAATGTATTAACATGCAAAAACTACGCTTAAGGGCCAAACACTGCCCCCAGTCCACAATGTAACTCCCATTGATGTCAAGTACTGTTAAGGTTGTGACAACCAGTAAAAGAAGGGAACTGAAAAGTAGGGGATCAATGTTCCCCCTGATCTGCAAGGAATTTATGCAAACGGCTCCCTGCAGAACGAGGGATGGGAAAGGCAGCGTGCGTCCTGCCACGGGATGGGGATGGCTGGTTTCCTCCTGCTCTGGCCCATTCTGCACAGCCTCGGCCGAGGCTCCTAGGGTGACCTCTTGAGAAATGCTTGGCCATTCCGGCTGTGCTAGGTGGTCAGGTTCATGTCGCTCCCTGGTTTTTCTGTAATGTGACAGTTGCCAAAAGGTGGCAATTAATTCACCAAGCAAGCTGGGGGGTTGGACTAGATGATCTCTGAAGGTCCCTTCTGACCCCTACCATTCTGCGACTCTGTGATTCTGTGAAAATGGAAGTGTCCATGTAAGTACGAAAATATGTCCTTCTCCTCCTCGATGGATGATGAAAGCTGTCCTTCATCATCCCCACGTAAAGAAATCCATGCTCATTATGGCCTATCTACATGCTGGCAGCCCTGGTCAGGAGTGGCTGGTGGGGTGACCAGAGGACAAACCATGGGAGGAGCCCTAGAAGCAGCCTGGCCAAGCCCGGAAACACGAGAGAAGAAATTGTTTTCTTCTAACTGGTTCTTGGACATTCCCAAGCCATGACTACATATTCGGGCTTGGTGCGTGCAAAGGATTTAGGGAAAAATGACTTACATGTGGGCAAATCCTGCATGTTGATAAGAGTAGTGTTTTTATGCTTTCTTAGAGTCCTGTAACGCTCACGACACTACGTAGAACATTGAGTATAAATGATACAATCTAAGAATGAAATATTAGCGTTACCCTTGCATTTCCTTGCTTTTGTCATCTACAGGCTCTAAACAGAAAAGGCCTTACCTGTGTTTTGTGTGTGCGTGTGTGATTTTTATCTCCTCTGTTCTATTGCTAATGAGTGTCTCTCATCCTAAGAGAAATGAAGACAATGCAAGTGATACCACAGGAAGCTTAAGGTACACCCACTCTTTTCCCACCAGAATAAACCCTGTTCTCAGGGAAGGTACATTGATAATAAAAATACATTTAATTTTAGATATTTCTCAAGCAACCATAATTGGTGTGGGAATGGTGATTGTAATAGGATGCACCATCAACATGAAAACTCCACAAATAAGAAGACTTAAGATTTAAAAGACAAAATTTTGCCAATGGGCAGGACCCCAACTGTCCTTAAGATGTGATATTGGAGGGAAGCAAAACCAGAGAAATCTGAAATGCAGACCTCAAGGCCTGCCCAGTCCTGAAGCCTAAAAGTTGATGTTCAGGCCTAGGTCTCACCCTGCCAGGTCACCCTGCCAAGTTAAAAAAGTTAAACCCAACACAGACTTCAACAAGTGCCCGTGATACTAATTTGAACCCCAATAACAAGGAACACTCCTGTGTCATGTACACAAATTACTTCATATTTCTTCTATTTATACTTTTTGCTACAGTCCTAAGGCCATTACAGAAGCTGCACGGTCAGATGAGATGCACAACAAATTGGTGAGGCTCTTGGCCTCTCTTTTCTGGAAGTGTTTGTCTCCTTGGTCCTGCTAATGACAATGGGATTCAACAAGGCTTATATATCCTGATTGGGAGACATTAATTTTGGCAATCTTGTGGTCAACCAATCTCTGCTACCCTTGTGGCTGTCTCTGCACTGAAGTGATAGGCTGGTTATTGGATGTTGGTGACCAGGAGCAGAGTTGTCTTCCTATGAATCTTGAGGGTGTTGATTAAATCACATACACTAGATTCCCAGACTGGAAGTTCTCTGCTGAATATGTACTTTTAAACGGTTATACAGCATTAAGAGCACAGTGGAATGCTTTTAGAAATATAAATAATTGATTATTTATTTATCCTGCAAGATAGTCTTTTCTCTTGGTAGATTATAGAGCTTGTTCACAGGAGAAATGAAAGCATAGCCTGGAGGAAGACAATACACCTTCAGTTTTTGCTTGAAATGAGTATGAAATTGGTATGACTCTAATGTTCCTGATGTTCAAGGAGATGCTTTTGTTGCTTAACCGTATCTTTGATCCAACTTTTATGATTTTCAAGTATTTAGGGACACGTCTTGTAAGTCTTAAGAAATTAGAAGAACATTATCTTATGAGGAATCGAATGGCAGAAAAAAAATCTCTCCATAATAGTGCAACTTAATACATCCACACTTGTCTTTCCCTGCCCTAAATCTGCTTTTCTCTTTCTTTAAACTCAGAGGTGAAAACAGGACTGTTCTCATAGTTATCCTGCCACTATGGTTTAAAACCAAAAGAATAGTCTAATCTTTATGAGGACTGAATAGGCAAGCAAACGAAAAAAAAGACAGATGAAGAACAGTTGTGAGCTCTGCTGAGGGACTCTCCTATGTTTAAAGCTATTTCTTTCAATTTGAGCCTTGCTCCCAATGAATAGGCCTAAAAGAACCTGTTTCACTTTCCAAAACCCGTGATTTTGTTCCTATGTTCTAGATGTCATGGAACTAGAAAACAGAATGGATGTGGCTGCAAAGTCCCTAGTTCACAACATTTATTTGGGTTTTATATAGGAGAAATCACAGGTATTTTCATATCTGCGTTTTGGCTAAATTACCTTCCTTTTACTTTCACAGTAATTTTAAACCAGTTCATTGACTTCAATAAAAAGGCTCCAGATAACTACAGAATTTGATCCACTTTTTCTACTGACTGGCTGAAAAATCTGGCTACAGACAAGACAGGAGAATGCAAGATTTACAGCGGAGAGACGGAGCCAACCCTGTGTTCTGATTAGCAGTTTGGATGCCATTGTTCTGTCTGGAAAACACATGTCATCCACAGAATCACCCAAGCTGTCCGTTGGCATCTGCCAACATATCCTCCATCACCCCTCTCTTTCTTAACTTCTTACTCTCATCCTTACACCGCTTTCCTCATTTCCCTGCGTTTCTGGAATCCCTCCAGGTACTCCGATGCAGTTACCCCTTGTAAAAAATTATGTGGGGTTTCACCCCCCGCAAAAGTCTCAAGCTGACCGTCTCAAAATAACAGAAGATAGACCATTCCCCTGAGTCTTCTAGTGTGTCAGATTTGTGCCGTGTTTCTCTCTGGGGACAGAAATTCATAATAGCCCAGAGGCTTCGTATTTTTTAAATTGTCACACTAGGACTTGAGTGCCTCCATGAAAGAAGCAGTAGAAAGAGACGCCTGAAGGTAGGCTGGGAAGAATCCAAAATGATGTCAGGTTTCCTTCTACCTTCCCATCAATAGGGTCTTTGAAGAAGAAGCCTCTTCAGAAAAGAAAAAATAACTTTCTCTTTAGTTAAAAAGGCTACCATGGTTTCAGTTTGGAGACTGACAGTTATGTTAGCTTTATTACCTTAAAATCTATACAGCCTCGTGGTTTGCACTGGATGGCTTTGCCTCCACGAGTTTTGATGATGTCCTTGAAAGAGAAATACAGATACATAGCTTCATTCAGTGTTGACTTTGGAGGTGAATATTTTATCCCCTTTCCTTTTCCCGGCTGCTTGCAAACAGCAGTGATGACTCCTATGCCGTATGCCTAAGAATTGTAACGGGGAGGGGAAATCAAAGCTTTTACCGGACTACAACAGTTCTGAGTCTGATAGTTCTCCTTCCTCACTGCAGCGACTGATGATGAGGGACAGAGGAGATGAAAGAGGAGCTGGAACTGTATATCCTTGTCTATTATCTTTTGTCCCAGAGATACTTTTATTATTTTCATTATTTTTTTTTTTTTTTAGCTTTTATGTAGAAAGAAAAGATTCTTAACTAAAGGAAAATATGTTTTCTGAGGTCTGTGCTTTTTTGTGTATAACTTTTTAGGGACTACAATCTTTCGCATTCTTGAAGAGTCATGAGAAAAGTGTGAGTCTTGCTATAGCATCCTTTTCCAGCAAAGGATAATTTCTCTTGAATTATATAGGCATAGTGGTTTCCAGAAGATAGTAAATTGCCGTTTACCCACCTTACACGTCTATCAACCTGTTGAGAACTTGCTCTTTTGCTATGAAGGGCCTGAAATACAGTTTGCACAATGCTGTCACACCCAGAAAGAGCTACAGCAGCTGAACATGATTATTTCTTGGGAACTCAGCCGTCCCACCATCTCCCTGCAAGAGTTTAAGTTTATAATTGCCAGCAGAACAACTCTCCTCCAGATGTGAACTGTGCTGGGTAGAAGAATTTGTCAGGTTCCCACTGTCATCTGGGAAGGGACCCGCCAGGTAGTGAACTTCACAGGTGAAAATAGAATTGTCCTCATGTTATTCACCGAGGATGTAGTTTGTAGAAAAAAAATATGAGTAAAGAAAAAAATCCGCCCTTCCTCCCACCAAGTAAATCTAAGATCAAGAAAGCAATATCATTATTTCTCTCGTCAAGAAAGACTGGGATGGTGGGTGAGTGGCTGTGGATGAGTGGTTTGTATGGTCTTGTCAAGTGAGTCAACTTGTCCTTCCTTCTCAATCAAGAGGAAGTCAAATCCACTGCTAGCGGAATGGCAGAAGCGGTTGCTATCTCTATTGTCTAATGTCTATTGTCTATTAGATGGGCAGGCAGAAAGGTAGAATTACACAAATATTGTAGACTGAAGGTTTTGTTATTAAAAAATAAATAAATAAACCCAAAGAAACATTTCCTGAAAACCCTTAAGACTGCCAAATGAGACTTATTCTTCAAAGCTGTCGTTATGTCCTATGTAAATTTGTATTCACAGACATCATTCAAACTATGGACCATTGAGTACACAGGTCTTAACATCCACACAACTGCCAAGAAGAGTTATAAAATATCTCATAACACGTTTTCTATATAAAAGTAGCACCTTGGTTACCTAAAGCAAATGCAAAGTTCCTTTGTAAATGGACCCAAAAGGCACCAGAGACAAATATCATCTGATAAATCCCTATTACTGCAACACTTCAGCTGGAGCAGTAATTTCTCCAAATGGGAAGCACTTCCTAGAAACAAGAGCCACAGCAT
>VZSF01002066.1:58776-64590 GCA_013398295.1 Chionis minor | reverse complement strand
AAAAAAAAAAATCTGGAGTGGTAAGAACTGGTTTAATTGGGTTGAGGATGAGGGATGTAGGGAGGATGAGGGATGTAGGGTGTTTCTTTGATAATATATGTATAGCTTGCGCTAGATTTGCGCCTGGACGCCGAGAGCACGCGGAGGGAGGAGAATACAACTTCGGGAACACAAAACACGAGCTATTTTAGCACACTGTACACAAACTCCGAGCGGCAAACAGTGTTTTTTGGAGGGCTACCAAAAGAAATTATTCAAGTTAAGCTTTTTTTTGGATATATTCCTGATTAAGCCTGAGCACAATGAAAAAAACAGTGTGAAGGCACAATTCTGAATGGCATCTGTGCTTAGAGCTTCAGAGGACTGCTTACTGTCATAAAACTCTGTGTGTCACCAGCTGGGGGCCGGGGATTTAAAGATGTCAGGGGGACCTGGTCTCTCAGATGGGATAAAGATCAGAAGGAAAGCTGTCCAGGTGATGCCCAGGCCCCTGAACAAGCCTATCTGCACTCTCATTCAAATGATAATGAGTGTGTAAATCACATCTGTTCCCCCTCTGTGCCTGTATCCTTGTCACCTGAATAGCATCCCCACCAGGTATCAAACGAGCTCCAGGAAATAGGTTTCTTTTTTATCCAACTTCGCTCTGAAATGAGAAAATGAGCACCCTGGCTAGGAGGCCGGCAAACCAAAAGGGATCGCGGCCTTTGGGCTCCTGGCCGCCAAGGAGGCTTAATTGTGGTGGGCAACGCCAAGCGCCTGAAACGAGCACAGGCATGGCGCTGGATGCTGGACTCCTCTCGCAACAGCCACATAAAAGTAGGTTGATAATTAGTGGCCATTGAGTTTAATGATGTAACACGCTAATAATGGCATTGAAAATCACCCCTCGTTGTCTGTAATACCGACCTCGGTCTTACCTAGCTGAAACATCTCCGCACCCGAACCGAGGAGCGCCTGGATGTACAGCCATTAATCGCCTTAAAATTAAAATATTTGTCAATGTTTCATTTTCTAAAACTGCAATGAAGACCCTTATTTAGACTTTCAAATGTAAAGAAAATTTGGATCTAAGAGTTTATTTCACCTCCGGGTTCATCTTCCCTTCGCTTCCATCATTTCTTTTTTTTTTTTTTCCTCTGTCTTTCTTTTTTTTTTTTGATCAGAGGCATGAAAGAGTGAGTAAGTGCGAATGCTTAGGTACCTGGGGTATGGAAAGGTGGTAATTAGCACAGCAGGATAATTGATGTGTAGATTGCAGCATGAACAAATGCTTTGACTTGTTTGTTCTTCTCACTCTTCCACATTCAATCTCTTCTCTCGCTCATTTATTTATTTATTTTTTAACCCAGCCTAGCTAATGAACACCTTTGCTTAGATAAGTTGATAAGAGATATATATCCATTTAAATGGAAGGGGTTTTTTTTTTTCCTCTCTCCTTTGAATGAAATCAGGAAAGGACTTTTCCTTACACTTTCTCTTTTTGCAATAAAAACTTTGACAAAGGCAAGGAAGGACTCCCTAAAAGTGGAATTAGAGGACCGTAGGATTTCATTACCTTCCTGTTCTGAAGCGCTACACTGTGGGCATCAACCATACTTTCTCAGTATGTTGTCATTTAAAAACTAGTTGGGGGGGAAAAAAAAAAAATTGGAGTGAACCCAATTTTTTGATGCAGCCTCAGGATTATGAAGAATTATGTCCCGTAGAGGACAACGAAATTGCCCGCTTATATGAAGCTATGCCCGTGTGCAAGGCTTCAAAGGACCAAGGCCTTTTGCTATATTGCATTTGGCAAAGCCATTGCAAGCCTTCGGTATAGATCTGTAGCAGGTAGTTTCTGATGGGGGGGAGGAATAAAAGGGTATAACACTTGGTTGCTTCTGTTTAAATTGCGATACGGGGAAAAATAATAGAAGTCAGCGAGGATTTTTTGCCGCCTTCGTGTAAAACAAACACATCTTTGTTTCATAAAATGATGATGTGCAGACCATTCGTCCCTAATGATCCTTTGGGGTATACGGAGAAAAGAAATGTAAAAACGAGCATAGAAATGCAGTTTAATATGCACGAGTGAGTGTTTTCCTCCCCGAATGGCATGCCGACTATGCAGACTTGCTGTTATATTTTTAACTTAATGCGCAGCGTATTAGCCATTACGTCCTCGGAGTGGACACATGTCATCCTGAATCGGAGATGAGCGCCACATGGCAGGGATCCCTGCACCCGTGTGGGACTCAGTACTGAATCAGGATCTCTCATTTGTAAAAATCTGTTACGAGCCCAATCCTGCAATACTCCCTCTGGTAAAACTGCCATTAGCTACAGGAGCTGATATTGTTAATTTACATTTCGCCAGCTATAGACTCGAGTTACTAACCGCTGCTTGTTCTAGGGACAGATTTAGACCTAATGATAAAATTATACTTTTTCGCAATAACTGTTGCCCTTGGACATGCTTAGAAGTTTTATGGCAGTTCTGCAGCTGCTTATCCAATTGCAAACCCGGCTCTTCGACACTCCTTCACTGGGCTACCTGCAGATCGCTTCCCCGCTCCTAGTGCCGGAGCAATCAGTGTAATTTTTGCAGACTAAACACCCGTACACGATGGCTGTTCCCTGTGTCTGGCTGTGGTTTCTCCTGCTGCCACATCGTGACCAGCCGATTTGGTCTTTGCTCCATTGGAGATAATCCTGTTTAGCTACTCTACAAGCCCATCCACCAACGTGACAGGCTGGTGGCAACTCTGGAGCACCTCAGACCTCAGCAAATGTCATCTGTTAATTGTTCAACAGGCCACTGACAAAGTCAGATAGTTATGGGGATCCCCCTGTGCCATTCAGTTCTTGGATAATGCGAGCTGCGATGGTGCAGAGGACACCGCTATGGCAAGGAAGGCAGAAGAAAGGGTGAGGAGCTTATGGCCCCTTCAAATATTCCTAACTCTTCTACAGGACTTCATCATTTTCTCTTATGGGCCAAACTCTGCTGCTCTTGTACCTTCAAGCTGCCCCTTTGTCTGTCTCTGAACTGTTTCACTGTGCACCCCCAGGGCTTCACTGCTTCCTACCAGTAACGAAACTCATGGAAGAAGCACCCTCGGGTGACACAAGAAGCACAGGCACTGTGTGGGGGGATGGAGAAGGCAAAAGGCAGCAAAGCAAACCATCAGACAGACCATCTGTGAATCAATATCCCTCTTTTTCACCCAGCACAGCCCTCAGCAGTGCTCACACGCTGGGCAGGTGAGTTTGAGAGCCACAAGGTATTGCAAGTTTTACAGCTTTTGGAGCACCAGAGCCATCAAGAGAACATGGGGAGTTTGGGAAGGCTCCTCCTCTGCTCCCCGAGCAACTCATGCCCCACGGTGAGGTCTTCCTCCTCTGCTATTTTGTCACTCTTTTGCCAGGACTTTTAGCGAGTTTGAAAAGCATTCAGCATTATCATAGAATCATAGAATCACTTGGGTTGGAAGAGACCTTCAAGATCGAGTCCAACCATAAACCTATGCCAAACCCACCCCTAACCCATGTCCCTCAGCACCACGTCTGCCCGGCTTTGAAATACCTCTAGGGACGGCGATTCCACCACCTCCCTGGGCAGCCTCTTCCAATGCTTGATAACCCTTTCAGTGAAGAATTTTTTCCTAATATCCAACCTAAACCTCCCCTGGCACAACTTGAGGCCATTTCTTCTTGTCCTGTCGCTTGTTACTTGGGAGAAGAGATTGACCCCACCTGGCTATAACCTCCTTTCAGGGAGTTGTAGAGAGTGACAAGGTCTCCCCTCAACCTTCTCTTCTCCAGGCTGAACAATCCCAACTCTCTGAGCCTCCCTATGGGTAAAGCTAAACTCCACTGATAAAACTGACGGCAAAGGAATCGCGTCAAAATTAGGATTAAAGCCCTTTTCAGCCGGGGATCGCCACGTTGAGCCCCAACAGCCCTCCCCAAGGGCGGGCAGGAGCTCATCTGCTCGGGGGCTGCATCTTTGCTGGCCCCTGGCCTGTGCCCAGCCTGCGGTGGCCACACACCACCGGTATCCACGGCACGAGCAAGTGGAAGTCGGGCTGTGACCCTGCACACCGCTCCGCTCTCCTTCGGGGGTCTGGGAGAGGGGGGAAGCAGACAAGACGCATCCCACCTCGAAAAGCATCAAGCAAAGCACGGCGGGAAAGCTGCGCAAAGGCAATATCCGTGACAAGGTGTGCTGCCCTGCCGACCTGCCGCGCTTTTTCTTTCTACAAGGGCTCAGCCAAGGCGCTGCCCACCTCCGGAGGGTGGTCTTCAGCTCTGCGCCTACAGAGATGTCTCACCGCAAAGAACAGAAGCCAGGCTAGAGAAGGAGTATCAGAGTTCCAGCAAGTTGGTTGCTAACTTTCCAAGCCTGGAGAGCAAACTGAAGTGTATTATTAGCTCTTTTCTATTTGCCTCAAAAGCTGATGGAGAAGAAGTTGGAAACCATACGATTCAACTGCCAAATAACTAAAAAAAAAAATTCCAATAGCGCCTGACATATGAGCCAAGGAACCCACTGAAAATGTACATTTGCATCCAAACCATAACGCGTTGAGTTATGAGCTCGTTCTGAGGTGGGCTTTTTTTTTTGTTTGTTGTTGTTGTTTTATTTGGTTTTGGGTTTTTGAGAAAGGAGGAAACAAAGATTAGCATGGCCTGATGGGGGAGAGCAGGGAAAGTCACTGTTAGTCCCCTCCCTGTAATGCTTCCGCTCTACGTGAGGGATGGTTTTCTCCGGCTCTGCCACAGGGACAGGGAGGTGGCAGCTCCAGCTCTGTGGCTCTCCCACGCCAGCTGACGCATCTCAGGGCCAAGACCTGGCCCCTCCACATCCCCACGGAAAGCAGAGGACAAAGTGAGGAGCCACAGTCTTCCCAGAGCCCCTTCCCTGGCTGGCGAGCCCTGCCCGGCAGTCCAGGCTATCCCAACAGCTCGTGGGAAATGCCACTTCCCAAAGCGGGAGCCAATCACTTTCGCAACGTCCAAGCTAAATAAATGATTTCCAAAATCCCGATCAAACCTCTCTTTACTGTTGGCATTCACATTTCAGTTCAGAAACTACGAACGGGACAGCCCAGCTTTATCTTAAAAGCATCTGGTGTTTGGGAAGGAGAAATAGCCTGCTTTTTTGAAAAAAAAAAAAAAAAGCTTGAACAGAAAAACACTTGCAAGACTGGCAATTCTTATTAAAAGCTAGCGTTTTTTTCACCGGGTAATTTTCCAGCTTTCTCACAGCCCTGGAGCAGAGGAGAGAATTTGGGAAACAAGGGAAACATAGGTGGGAAAAATATACGAAAAGAAAACATGTAAAAGAAAACACATTTAAATTTGTTTCCACGTATGAGATCATATTTCTGGCACTTTGTAGAAGTCCTATGGAAGCTGTTATTTCCAATATAGGAATACTACAGTGACTAAATTGGTGTTAAATTTAAATCTATTCAGGAAGTAATAGTCAATCTGCATTCCATGTAAAGACTCTCACAGGCAAAATTATTTATACAAGGTAAAGTTGGCAAAAGGAAGTCCAATGAAAGAAAAGAAATTACATGTATTAACCCAACCCTTCCCAGCTAAATACTTCTGTACTTCAATAGTCCTTCCTCAGGAAAATAGAGTTTTAGCCGGTGTGAGAGTAACACATTTTGTTAAAGTGGAAGTCATGTTTCAGGAACTGCTATTTTAGATGCATTATGAAACAATATAAGTCCATGTGATCTTTTAAAGTAAGTGTCACTATTTGCAGACAGATTTTTACTAATAGTTTAATTCCACCTGAAGTGTAAAATGCATCCT
>VZSF01002066.1:51276-53776 GCA_013398295.1 Chionis minor | reverse complement strand
CAATGCAGAGCCAAATTTAGCAACCGTAGTTTGCGCCACATCACCCTGGGTACCTTTGTTCACGGTGCACATCTGGCACCGCCAGCTTTAACTTTACCCTCAACACCCTCCATCCACACCAGCACGCAGCATCGGGTTTGATTGGGATGCTAAAAAAGCAATCAGATCCATCAACTCACCAATGTAGAGATGTATATTTGGTAAATCCGCCCGTAGTTAGCCAAAAGCACAATTTTTACCCCGACGGGAAGATTTCATTTGGTCTGCATGTGACTGGGGAGCTGATTTCGTTTCCTGTAAAACCCCCTCAAATGCTGCAAAGTTACCTGACTCAGCTGCTTGTAGAAATCAAATTCAGTCCGAGATAACAGCTAATCATTTGTCACAGTAAGAAGCAATTCCCTGAAATCGGAAGGGAAAACCTGCCGCTTCAATCCGCAGGTCTGTCAGATTGCAAGAAATTACATTCTGCTCTGACTAACCTCTGCACTTGGATTGCTAACAACAAGCAGCCCGGTCTATCAAAAGAGAATATCATACAACCAAGAACAGCTTTTGATTTGTTCTATTCCAATAACCTGAGAAAAGTTTATGGACATGCATTGCTGCCTAGACCTCAATTTTCACCAACCTGCATACTCTTTTGAATTTATAACGCCGCATCCCCACAGTAATGTAGGTAAAATTTACAGGCTGATTATCTGGTACTTCATAGGAAGAAAATTAGAGTTGATTTTATAACCGTACAACAGATATTTGGGTCTTTGATACTTTGAGTAAGGACGTGCAGTTTGGCTGCTCCAATTAAAATGCAAAAAAAAAAAAGTGGGGAAAAAAATTGATGAACTTTATGGAGAAAGAAGCTTTCAAAATGCAATTTATATTCTTTAGAAATGTTCCCAGAGAGTAAATTAAATGTATACCCTTCTATGTAAACACTATTTGTGCAGCAGTCATGTTATAAGTTTAATAAAAAATGATGTATCACCCCTGCTTGTAAGATTTATAATTCACATGGCAGTAGTGAATCTGGGAGCCTGGCCACAATGCATTTTCTATACTTAACTCTGTTATCTACGGTACAAGGATGCTTACAAAAAGGGGCAAAAATAGTTCGGTATCTTTACTTGACTTTGGTTGTTGGTTTGTATTATTATTTTTTTTTTTTTTAATAAGGAGATGTTATAAAAATTGAAAGCTTATGTCTCAAAAGGCCAGAGTTACCCATGGGGTTAATGTTCTTAGCAAGACATGTTTAGGCAAATCTATCCACTGTACTTTTATTAGCAGGTAATGAAAAGGTGTAAGTTAAAGTGTGAAAGGACTCTGTGTTTTTTGAAAACAGTACTTCAGCAAATAGCTTTATCTGGCAGAGCCTCTTTGTATTGTAATTACATATAATACAAATCTTCACAATAATTCAGAGAGAGAAAATGCTAATGTGCAGGTTGTGGCAGAAACTAAACCAAAGCAATGAGATTTGCAGCTACAGCTGATTCCCCATCTCACACTGTGATTTTTAACAATTTATTGTCCCGCTCGCACGAGAAGGCTCATGTCTCTACTCTCTCGCTGAACTGCAGCTACAAAAGTTATTTCTCCTCTTTTTTCTGGTGTGCTCCTTTTCCCCTCAAAGTACAAAAGGGGCAAACCCCCCCAAACTGTTGATTAAAGTAGACGGGAGTTGGTACGAGAAACTATGACTAGTTTCTAGCAGTTAAGCAGGATTTATATTAGGAAATAGCTCCTAACATCCTTTCCAGATTTCTGCTCGTCGCTGCTCCAGTTTTGAAAACATGCAGAATTTATCTGACTTGCCACAACAGCTTGAAGGACCAGCTTGGATAAATATGTAATTTTTGTGATCTCTATTGGTTTTGCACATATGGTATCATCTACCTGATTGATTGTAAGGGCTCCGTTGACTAAGAACTGAAGGGATTTTGGTGTACACATTCATTCTGAAAAATACATATTCATCGCGGGGCATGCCACGATCCCCTAAACGTGAAGTCACTGCCATGCACGGTGTGTCGGTGTCTCTCGCGTAATGAATCACCGGCTGATGGACCCCGCTGGAGGCCCGACACTTCCCCCTCCCGCGGGCCCCGTCCCCGACCCCAAGGAGAGGGGCAAAGGGCTGGCTGTCCTCCCCACCAGCCACCTCCTCCAAACCCCAACTTTGCTATCACAGCATTTCTCTCTTTTTTTTTTTTGTATTCTTCTTTTTAATTTCAACAAAAGCCAAATTAATTCCTTGCAAAACGAAGAAAGGGATCCCGCAGCAATCCCACCCCCCTGATAACTCCTCACAATTTGCAGCCGAGTTCCCTCCAGCATCAGCCACGGAGCGGGGTCTGTATTTCTTCTTTTAAGAGTAATTTCTTATTTTTTTTTGCCCGTTCCCTTCCCACTGCCACACACAACCTGCCAGACAGACTATATTAAAAAACAGGGTAAAACAAATAACTGCCTTCGCAGGGAAATGTGCCGTTTCTTC
>VZSF01002066.1:38117-51223 GCA_013398295.1 Chionis minor | reverse complement strand
CCCTCTTTTTTACATCCCTATATCTGACCCTGATCTAGATCCCGCAGTCAGTGACAGAAATATTGACATCAGCCGGGGAAAGATCAGGTTTCTTTACCCAGGGGACGAGTCCTGTAAACTCTGCCATGTTGACAGAACCAGGTCCCGTGCCGGTAGGTCCTTCTGGTGGCCTGGAGAAGGTTTAAACATCCCTCCTGCCCCACTGTAGCCCAAGGGAGCTTTCTCAATAACTTCAATACCAGTGTTACACCTTTGAAATAAAAAAGAGGAGGGATTCTGCTGGAGGAGGAGCACTACCTGACTCTTTAGGTAGCCTTACTGCCCACAGCAAGGTTTTTCTGTTGCGTAGAGTTCCAAGAATGCCACAATCTGGCCCAAAGTTAATGAAAAAAAGCTGGGAGCGAATTAGAAAAAAAAAAAATAAAAAAATGCTCCTCTGTATTTTTACAGTCAAGCTATGAACTCCTGATAAACAGAGGCCCCAGTGGAATCACTGCCACAAACCTCTGCTTGGCACCGGGAACAGGCGCCGCTGCCTGTTACCTGCTCTGGTGAGAGAATTCATAGGTTCGTGATGAAGTAGGGCTACTTTGGATTTCTACAGCATTTTCCTTTCTATTATAAACACTTGCTCAAAACCCAGCCCTCCAATTTTTGGTCACAGCTTTATCTCAGAAAAGGCTGAATAGGTACTTAAAATATTTTTCCAGAGAAAGAAAGAGGAGAGAGAGAGAGAGAGAGAGAGAGAGAAACCCCTGCCCATTCTTCTGAAATTTAAGTAGGCAGCCCTTGAAAGATCACTGAGAAAAGTCTGTATTTTCTCAGGTTTAACTAAATAATTTATGCATACTTTCACTTTGGCATGATGAAGCAATTTTAGCCTTTAAAACCCACAACTACTCAGGAGGGAAAAGGTCTGGTTCCTGCAACTTAAATAATTTAAACATCCAGGTGGAAATGCTTTCAGCGCTGCTCCTTTCTGAGACAAAAGAGGAAGACTCCAAAACTCTGAGACACCGAGAAGAAAAGGAGTGATAAAAGAGCCAACCTCGGATGCACTCAATATTGAGGGGAAAACCAGCATTGTTCACTAGAAAGAGATGGCCAGAGAGATGCTGAGAGTATATAAATCCGCTAGGTAAAAATGCTTAGGAAAAAAATAATAAATTTAGTGGCCTAGAGCTACAGCAAACATGCTTTCCAAAAGAGCACGGCAAAAAATATCCCTCTCCCCTCTAACCCAAGTCAGAAATGGTTTGTGTACGCTTAAGGGTTAGGCAGATGTTAGGGGTCACTGAAGAAGCTGTGTGAAAAACTGCACGGCCAGCTTCTGAATTTACAGAAATGAGTGCGCCGTCTAACTCATCGCCGAGCAGCTTTGTGCCGACGAGAAATGAAAAAGTACCCGGGCTACTGCGCTCTTTCCCGCTTTAGATGGTAGACGTGAAACTCTTGAGATACGTGCAAAAATTTATCAGCTTTAAAGACAGGTAAGAAGGGCCCTCTGAGTCAGTGCCCCACCGACCTCCCGTCAGGTTTCGAGGCGCATGGGATGCAGCCGGAACCTGGCTCGGCTGATGTCCTGGGGAAAGGCGCGATGCCCGGCGGGAGCAGATGGTTACAGGGAGAAATGCTTCAAGAAAAATCAGAACGAAAGCGCCAACAGCATAGGTATTCCTAGAACTAGATAACTGGTAGCGATTTCATGTAGTATTAAGCTCCGTTAATCAAGATGTCTCCCAGTAAATAGCATTACTGAAATGAACATTTGGCTTCGGCCCAAGGACAGACATGCCTCGGACTGCTCTCCCCTTTGGTATGTATTGAGCAGAAAGTATTAGAGGGACAGTTAGCAGTGACCCATATATCTGAACCACCAGCATTTTCTGTTAGGGGAAAAAAATATCCAGTTGTCCTTTCTAACCAGCTTTAAAGCCTCCATTGTTCGGCGTGAGCCTTCAAAAACATGGCAGGGACAATGTCCCAGGGCTGGAGAGATGCCTTCTGCATGCCCGTGGTGTTCTCCTTGGGTTGGGCAGAGATAAGGACTCCTAAACGCCCGGCAGCCTTTCGTCGCTCACCTTCCTCGAGAGAAGGGCAGTAATACACCAAATTAATAGCGGCACACACCCCTCCTACAGCCAAGCTCGTCCCGGCGCCAGCGCTCACATCTGCAGCATGGTGCTGGGAAGCGCCACGAGGAGGAGGAGGAGGAGGAACAAGATGGGAGGTCGGCCCCAGCCATGTCTCTGCACGGGATTTCCCCCAGCACTCTTCACCTGCAATGCCCTACTCCTCCGCAAGACACCTGAGGAGGGAAGTGAGAAATAAGCCATGCTCCTCCATCAAGCATGGGGTGCCCATGGCCTATTTTCCTTTGTTTTTTCTCCCCCCCATCAGCTGTCTCACTCAATATATCCTAATCAATTTAGAAAAAACCCAAAAAGGGGCAAAATTCATGCCTTGCAGCGCTAGAAATACTCCAGTTGGTGTTGAAACCGATGCTCTTCCAGCACAGATTTTTTTGTTGCCATGCACGTGAGAAACTACTGTCTGCCAGTGTGTGTGTGTGTACGTGTTTGTGTGGAGTAACACCACCTCCAGAGCCCGCTTCCCACCAGACTTTGAGCTTAAAACGGCTCAAAGTTTCCCCTATCTACGGGTGCCTCATGGTCAGCTGAAATGTTCTTATTAGGCTGGTGCCCAACCTTATCCTCGCAGCCAAAAGGAAACGCAGAGCTGGCCGTAAGAGGCTGTTGAAACCACACGTCATGTTTGGGTTTGCTGTGTCATAATGATTTTATTCCGGTCGGGATAAGGCTTTCTGCAGCTGTTTTCCTATGGAGCTGATGGCAAAGGGCAAGGGCTCGGCTGATACCGAGCAAAAGGGAAGAGCGGCAAGAAGAGGGACCTTTCCGACAGAGGAAACAGCTCTGCTAAAAATGCGCTATTTTTCTGTTGTTTTAAGCATGTTAACTTCAGAGGCATTGCCCGTGGTTATGAGGTGAAATAAGGGATGTGGAGTGAGGCTTCAGACCTCAAGCCTTCAAGTATTTTCCCTTTCTTTGGATCTTCTGTATTTTCCCTGTTTTAAATGTGGTCTTAGCAGCAGCACCCTGGCCACAACCTCCCCAGCAGTGAAGCGTGGGTGCCCCAAGGGTGCTCCAGCACCTCTCCACTAACAGGGGGAAGAAATTCTCCTTTCTCTCCCCAATTGCCTTGCTGGCGGGACCCCTACCTGGCCAGGCGGGATGGCCTCATCCTCTAATTAACATGCCAAAATATACACCAGTTATCCCCGAGGATGTGCTTCCTCCTGCGCCAGGTACCAGCCCAAAACCCTCAGCTCGTTGCTTTGAGCTATGAACATCCTTTGGTTGCGGTTCAGGTTTCAGCTGGTGCCTACCTCGAGGTGAAAGGATAACATGAATCTTTAACAAAAAAAGAACCTACTTGAAATTTAAAGTTATTCAACCTTTTCATGCAACACGAGGTACGGCCCGTGTGGCGATCACATGTCACGGGAGAAAGTTAAACTCGCCAGGTTAATATTGCTTCTGAAAAAAGTATAAATCGGGGGGTTTGGAGGCCTTTTTTGCCGTCTTACACCTGCGAATTTTGATGGGGACAGGAGACCTCGCCTTCTGCAAACCTACACAATCTTGGGCGCTAGAATAGCCATTATGTCAACCCCAGGAGCAAAGCTTGGGAACTGCATGTGAAACTCCCCTAACAACAAACCCAAAAAAATAAAGCGGCTGCCCGTTTGGCACCACGCTCCCCGAGGAAACCACACGAACCCGAGGGTGAAAGGCCTTTTCTTCTCTTCCCAGGCTGCTAAACCATCTAGTTCTCCTCATTCATTACCCTGAGTTAAGCTCCGCAAGCTTACAGTAAACCTGGGAGAGCTCGGGTTTTGTACGGAGGAATTTCACATTCAGGATTTGCTCCCACCCCCGCCTCCAGCCCATTCCCCTGAATCTTCAAACCGAACACCTGACATAAACCTAAAATCCTAATCTAGCCTGAAGTGCATTAATAGGAGCTTTGATTTTTTTTTTTTAAAAAAAAAAGAGAATTAGCTCCATAATCCTACTAGTTATACTTCTAACAATATTATTTTAAGACAATTAATTCATATTTAAAAATAATGAAATTACTAGCACAAGACACTAAACTTCTTTTAGTATATTAAATTGGGCAGATTGCTTCTCTCCTTCTAATTATGAATGTAGCAGTTACAAAAGAAACTGTCATTTTGATAGAGTAAAAGACAATCTGTCTGCCAAAAGTGTCCAACCATAATTCTAAAAAAAAAAAAGTCATCTGCATCAAGAACATGCTACTTTGTTTGATGTACTGTCTTATTGGAAACCTAATTTGCTTTCAACCTCTGAGACAACACATAACATAAGTTTGTGTGACTAATTTTCTTGGAAATATGAGTAATTAGAATAAGGGACCATTTCCATCGCAGGAGCGGATGGTTTTCAAAATTTGAAATAAAGGCTATAAGTTGCTTTCTTTTCCCTTTCAGCCGCGGATTACAAGAGGGAGAGGGGTGGCTTTGTACGGCGCAACGTAAGCCCACATGTAAATTGTGAACTACTGCAAAGTACGGAGAGGTTTATTACCTGAGGTGAGCTCTCCCAGAGCTCCTGGAGTATAAAAGCATTAGCCGTATGTTCTAACCAAGTAATAAAAATCAATAAACAGGAACCCCCCACCTGTGCTATGGCCCCAGTGTTAAGTTTTATACATGTAGTAATAGTGCATATCAATTTTCACCACCCTTCCTACGCTAGCTATTACAAGGCGTACAACCACCGGAGGGACTGCGAGAGCAGTGCCATTCATCCCACGGAGTTGTCCAGATGCCAGCTCCATTGCATCATTGTCAATTTTATTCTATCTACAACTGGACAAGGCTGCAGCCCCGGCTCCTATCCACCCACTCAACCCCGCAACAATTGCAAACTCTGTTCGACTGGTTAAAGAGTTTACAAGCCAGCTGAAAGAAAACAGAACAGTTGCATATTAATGCACCCAACCCCTGAAAGATCGCATAATGGAGCGGGAGAAACGTGTAACTGCAACCAATATGGGATCTTGTCCAGCTGCCGCAGCCTGTGGATCAGTGACCGGGTTTTTAAATAAATTAATGATAAGCATCAATATGCAGCTGCACCAGATTTCAACTGCAACTGGTTGGGCTGCTATAGTCTTCTTAATCACCCAGAGGTGGGGAAAGCATGGCTCATCGCAAAACTAGCGTACGCTAAAAAAATCAAACAGCGCTAGAGATCCAGGTTGCTCTGCCAGGTTGCAAACGGAACGACCAAATCACACATAATTAAAAAGAACACCCCTGATAAGGCACGGAGAAGTATGAGCACAAACCTTTGCCACGTATTTTGCTCTATTCATTAATCTATGGAAATAAGGGTGGTGGGATTATTTAAGTACCAAGCAGACCAGGAAAGTTAGCTGCTTTTCAGTTTCAAATCAGTTCCCTTCTCCCCCCCAAAAAAAATTAAAAAAACACCAAAAAAACAAGCCAAAAAAATAAACCTTTGAGGAATACTTCATTCTACGGACATCCTCTAAAAGTGTCAGGCTTTCTAATTACAGCCCAAAGATGACCACTGCAGACTTTATCAAGTAATGAAAAGCATTTGAGGATGAAGGCTTTGATTTTGAAATAAGCATGACCCAAGTGTAGTCTTCCTTTATGAAAAAAGCTGCTGTAGCTTCAGTTTTAATAGGCAAGAGGGGAGAAAAGAAGAAGAAAAAAAAAAAAACACAAAACCCTAGCACTTGACGATGGCCCTTTCTCCTCTCCCCAACAAAAAGACAAGGAGTTTTATCTGCCTGAGGTTGCCTCTGATAGTGCTCATGGTCCGGAAGTACCACTCATGGGCACTTAAAGCAGCATCACTCAGAAGCATAAAAATAGAATAAAGTTGTACAGCAAATGAGAAATTATGATATAACTCAAGTGTTGTGACACGAACCAAGCAAAACGAACGCTCCAAACATTCCCTGAAACTGATAAAAATCTATCTGAAATTAGCAGCGCCATCAAGGTGTTGCTTAAGATGAAGTAGTGCCTTTAAAAGCTATCTACAGTACCGGTCGCGACAGCTTTGCAGTGAAGCTAACCATTTTAGGCAATGGGAAGAAAGTAAGACCATTGTAGTCGTGAACAGCTGGCATACAATAGATAATTTAAGGGAAAGTGACCCTCATGTATAATTTTTAACTGAGGAACTGTCAAGCCCCATTAGTTCCAATAGGGCCTGGTAGCACCGAGGTAGGTTTATAGGGGCATTGTATGAGAAGAGTTTCCAACAGAGCAGCGAAAAAAACATTTTATGGGAACTTTTGTGGATTTGGAATTCTTTTTTTTTTTTTTTTCTTTTTTTTAATCTTAGCTGCCGTTTGAGACAAGGGCATCTCTGCTTTTTCTTTTCAGAAGAGAACCCAAAAAATGGCAAAAATGTCTTTTGGAGCCACGTTCCGAGCCACATGCGCTGATAATGCTGAGGAATTCTGAAAGACACCCGTTAAATGTGGAAACCATGCTGCTAAATCTACGTCACCGCCTCGGCTAGTGAATAAAAAGCCAAGTAAAAGAGCAAGGGAAGAAAGCAAGACTCCTTAAATGAGCGAAAATAATGAAGGGTAGAACCTGGGTAGAACATAAAAACTGAGCAAGTTAGGTAAAATAAAGCTCCGGCACCGTTTCTGCAGACATATTTTAGAGGCCAGTCCAACATTATAAACAATTGCTATAAAACCTGAAAGGTCCAGGTGTCGTTAAGTCATGTTTACTTTATGGCTTTCACTTTGCTATTTGGCAGTACTTCTAAGACCATACTGAATGATGTTGCCCTCAACTTAAAGTGCTATAACTTTCTTGCCCAGACTTAAAAGAGATACTGTAAAATTATTTAGCAACTTCTTGTGCCATAAACAATACTGGGATGTAATCCCAGACCCCTCTCTGGTGTGTTAGGATGCGTTTTGATGGTGGATGCATAACGGGTCTTGGGTGCTTACATGGGAATGGGGTGAAAAGGGGAAATCAGGCACACGCCTCCCCTCTTCCAAAGAGCTCAAGCTACTGGCAACCTTGTGCCTCCTGGATACTTTAAGGGACAGTGGAAATGGGGATAAAAGCAGCGATTACAGGAAAAGGTTTGGGCTTGTCTTTTCTCCTTGTGGAGTCGTCCTTCCTCAGGGAAAGCAGGGTGGCAGGAAGGTGCCATGCGTGGGGCAAGTCATCTCCCTGCACCGCTGGTGCCCCACCATGCTTTCCACCAGGGCCAAGGGCGCATGGGTGGCATGAAACCAGGGGACACTCGCAGCTGAGGTCAATAGTGGATTTGAAAATAGCTGATTCTGGCCTTAACGAGTTGACTTAAGGCCTATATTTTTAAAAAACAAACCTACAGATTGTCATTTAAAGAAATGACAAGAGAAACATCCTTTTAAATCCAAGTCAAATAATATGACAATAAAGTCAGGAGTTATAGGTACTGTAGATTGTCCTTTACTAGACACTATATTACGTGCAGTCATTAGGCCAGCTATAAAAAGAAGGTTTAAATACTAATGTATTTTTTAATTTGTTTTATACCCTAAACAAGCAATCAATGTACATTAATAAACATAATTGTTTTTTTGGCATTTGTCCATTCATTTGGTCTACCTTGTCAGCTCCGGCAAACACATCAGCAAAATTCAGTAACCACAATACGCAAGAAGGAAACACCAATGAGGCCATCTCCAATATGCATAATGTATTGAATTACTTTGCTGCTCCATTATTGACAGCCTGAAACCTCCAAAGTTTGCCATAACGTTCTCCTGTCCCTCTTAAACAATGACTTTGACAGGGTTTTGTCCACAAATACTGCTTTCGAGTGCTGGTGCAAAGAACCTTTAACGAGGTGGTAAATATGTTTACCTTTGATAAGGTGGGCTGCCTGATAAGATAAGGTGGATGGCCACTTTTCAAAAGCAAACATGTACAGAGCTCGGGGCCCTCACCCAGGAGCTGTGCTGGATTTGATCAGCGCAGGGCAACGTCTACGCAGTCCGGAATAGCTTCCTGAAATCAATTTGTTCCTTTTCAGTTTTAATTATAAAATACCACTCGCTAGAGAGAGATTTATTCACTCCAGAGGGTGCAACGTTGGAGACTGATGTGTAAAAGGTGCTCATCTCTGTAGCCTCAGCAAGTAGGGTGCAGCTCTTGGTTTAACTGTGGGTATCTACCTCCTGGTGTGCAACCTCCGAGCAATCCCCATCCAAGGGACCTCCTGCAAAGGGAAAAGATCAGGAAATACCTCGGAGGAGGAAACCCTTGATGGTCTGGTACTGTTATCCTGAGTGCTAGTGACCAGAGAAATACATACCAAGAAAAAGCTCCACTGGGGGCAAAATCTGTGTTGCAACCCTGTAATGTCTCCTGACATCTCTACCAGGTCTTCTCTGCAGGTGACCCTACCAAAACACTCCTGGCTGGTCCATTGGTTGAAGGCAAGAAGACGGGAGGTAACACGGGTAGCATCCACCACACAGAAATTTCTTAAAACGCCATTTGTGGGAGGAAAGGAAAATGAAATTGTTGCAAAGAAGAGCAGAAGCTGGAAAGTCCAAAATGGTAGCTCCACTAACGGCTTTAACGCACTAGAAAATTTATGAAAACATGAATAAAAGGTAACTTATTCAGTGTCAGACTTACATATTTATAGTTTAAAAATTAGTCAAAGTTTATGTCCCGAGGTTGCACCTACAGGAAGCCAGATGTGTGCCTTCTGCATGTGACCTAAGACAGGCCTGAAGCAACAACTAGATAATTTCTCGCTCATACTCCACACCGTCGATCGCGGCGGCTTTCTGAGGTGAGAGAATCTGACAGCACTAACTCTCCAGGGCAGAACTTTCCAGTCAAGTGGATCAACGGACTGAAAATCTCTTATGAATAGTCATTAGGCCTTCATTACAAACCCCTCACAACCCAGTTCTCTTTTCGCAACCAAATGCCTTTTGTCATCTTCACAAGGTGCATCATTTAATTACCAATTGATTTCTTTATATATGACAACATGTCAGATAGCAAAATACAGTGTATCTCCCTTAGGGGGAGAAGTCTGTTAACTATCAGCGTGCCAGATTACTGAGTTTAGCTGGAAGACAGCTATTCCCTCCACTGCGCCTTTATTTTAACGCGCTTTCCGGTTTTCCAGAGGAGCAACGCAAGGAAGAGGTGAAGGTGAGGAGCGTTGCACAGCAGAATTTTTTCCCCCCTCCCAGTTGTCAAAAATTTAAAGCTGGCTTCCAACGTTTCTCACTCTCTTTTTGGGCACACGCACCCCAAGCACGCGCGTATGTACATTGGCATCCGCGGCTATATGCACACAGAGAGCCGGGCTCAACCACGTCAAACAATTGTTCTCATTATACCAGGAATTTACCCAGCTTCTGACTTTGCTAGCACGCTGAATCTTCCCCTTCACCACTGCAGCCTGATAATCAAGCCCGTACTGTATTAATAAGCTGAATAATAAGGGAATTTCAGAAATGTACAGGACTATTATACCGTAACAATAAAACCTCAAACTGAGTAAACCAGAGCAGCGCTGAAGGTAGGCGTCGGAAAATAATGAAACCAGTGTTGCAGTAATGCACTCCATTGTATGGCAGTGTAAATGCCTGCTTCTTTCATACACAGAAGCTACATTACACGAGTCCGAAATGTTCTCAGAGCATCACTGTGCCTGGTTGTGATAGAACCTGGCACCAGCAAGCACTGAAAGCTGACATTATACTGTAGGATGTGCTGCAGGTGTGCAGGCCTGCGAACGTGCTCTAATTACATATTTTCCTGCAGAGCAACAATTAAGGTCGCCAAAATAATTGCCAGTTTCTTAATCCCTCTCTAACAAGACTGACACAAGGAATGGTTTATTTTTCTCTGGTTGTTTTGAAAGTGCTCCTCAAGATTTTGGTTTTTTCGAGGGCGCCGCATAAAACTAATTCTTACGTCCAAATCTGTGATTATACCCATTGTTGCTGCTGGGATGTTGGGGTGGTTTTTTTTAAGCCCAAACCTTTTCTGAATTCGAGTACAACTAAAATAATGAAGAAATGCTGATTGTATAAGCTGGCATGCTGTTTCGACATTTCCCCTGTGATGAAGGTACCTATTTTCCCTTTCTGGGTGTATTTGTTCTGTGTTTTGGGGCTCTTTTCCAGGACTGCCAGCTCCGGGCCGGTTCTCGGACCCCTGCACAGTGCCACTAGGGCTGCACTATTCCAGACGAGCCGCTAGAGAACTACAGGGGCCTGTCTGCGTCCGGGTTTCAATACAGAATCACCTTTATTTTCATTACAACTGGCCTTATCTACTGTGGGAGACATTACAGAGACTTCTTTCTCAGCCGCGTAAAGCACTCGACTTCAAACAATTGAAACAATTGTAGTACATGAGACAGAGAGGAGATGTCTAGTGCGTCCATTTGCAAAGCTGATGCATTTAACAGCAACCATTATATATTGTAGTTATATATAGCTCTCTTGCAGACCTTGGGAATAGTGGCCAATGTGAGTCAAACTCAGAGCTGGCATCAACGGCCACAAGTCAATTGATTTTCATCAGGGAGCACCGTATGATACAAGCCAGGAACCCTCCATCCCACCCCTCCAATGCTTACAGAAAAGAAAATCTGCTGGAGAAAGCCGTGCTCTCAGCCTCCACACAGAGACCTTCTCCTCTTTGAACGCCTTTGAGTTTTAGGCTTGGCTCAAGCCTTGGCTGAAGAGGTTGCTTGGGACACACACCTAGCCTGGAAGCCGTTGAGGTGACTTCTGTGGGATCTGGGCCAGACCCACCTGGCAATTCTGAAGACAGGCTCTAAAAGGCATTTTATATAGAACCACAAGGACATTTGGGTTCAGTCATGTTAAGACAAACCTCCGCTCCTGGGTTTAAACCAAAGGTTAATAGTCTGTTCTTGATTACATTTTCAAATAGTTGAACTCCTTTCTAACTTTCTGGCAGAGCCTGCTGCCACCATCCTACCTATGTGCACATCCCACTGGTGTCAGAACGAGTATTGCTTATGTCAAGATTAAATTTATCTGAGCAACACCAAAGATCAAACAAAAAGTGCCACACAGCACCAGTCAAAGGATGTCCAGCGGTACGCCAGCTAGATTGGCTTGACATGCAAAATCAGATTCAAACATCTAAGAATATTAGCATTAATGAAGCAGGCAAGACACCCTTTGATAATTGTTGGCAATCTGAAAACTTTGCTCTGAGGATATTAAAAGTAAACTGTTATGGTCTGATTGCCAGTTTTAATCCCACTGATAGAAGCTGCCACAACCTGTCAGCGCTAAATATATAACAAGGGGGTATGAATACAGCTTCTGCTTGGGAGCGTAGGTAGATGTCCACCTTTGCACATGCACGCAGACTTCAGAAGTGATACTAATATCACAGACTCCTACTAAGTTCCTAGTTTTACTGCTAACTCTGCTACTTACTTTCTAAATTAGACCTTCTTTCCTACACTTCTCTTGCAGTCTTCCTTCAACGTGGATGAGCTAATCAGTTGCTTAGACACCCGGCCTCATAAAGCTGTTCACATCTTTCTATGCTTCACCTCCAAAAGCCACAGCAGCGACACTGATACGTGGAAACGTATTTTCCCCTCATTGTACTTATTACTTTGAAATGGTCATTGATTTACTCTGCAAGTGAGGAAACAAAGGAAATTTAAACTTTAATGGATATTAAATTATTTGCAAATGAATCGTTTGCTCTTCTCAAAAGGGACAAATGTATTTTGTTCGCTTGAAACCTACTTAGAAAGGCTGCATGGGAATGATAAAACCCATAAAGCTCGGGGTCATCTACGACCAGCTTAAAATTTTCGAATGTGGTGATTCCATTAAGACTCTGTATGAAACCACACGGTGTGGTTGTCCAAGGACCGAATGCCACATAACTTAACCTGTGTAACTTTCAGTCCCCAGCATCTTCGTCACACCGGGAGATGTTGATGTAGGCACCTGACTGGGGATCCAGGTTGGAAAATACTGACCTTAATGGGTACATAGCAATACATGAACTGGGGTGACTGGGAAAACTCGCAGCAGAAGGCGGATCAGGGCCAAACCGTGTCCCTAAAAGAGGGCCAAGTCTCGTCGTTTTTACTCACGTGATTTCAGCAAGGAAGACGTGGCCCTGTTGACATGAAAGTGCTTTGAAGGGAAATATTTTAGGTTTTGATCAAAACCTCCTTTACATTCTTACAAAGAAACTGCAAAGAGTTATAAATGAGCTGTAGACTATATTATAAAACACATTTTAAAAGTAACACGTGCTCAGAGATGGATAACATTAAAATAAAAGTAGGTGTAATATCCAAGACGAACATTTCTGTTGAGCAGAGATCACGCGAGAAAGCATTCCACAGGCATAACTTTGCAGATAATCAAAGCCAAGTATTAATACATTTTTATCAGTCCACCTTCTAAACAATATTTCAGTAGATTTCCTTTCACACAGTGATATTTGTAATAAATGTTCTGCCTTTGTTTTAAAGTCAGTCCGTAGAAAGATGACATCAGCTTAGCAAACAATAAAGTGCCTGTAATATTGTCTCCAGAGGGCTGTTACATTTACTTTGTAGCAGTAAAATTCAATTTTCAAAAAACACTACATGAATGATGTTAGGTTATTAACCCTATCACCACCGTAAAACATCATCATTGTGTGCAGAATGTAGGTCACTATCTAGGAGCTATAAGTTGCTTTTTGTTAAATAATCCATTTAAGCTGCTTTTCTTTCCTATAGCCTGGGTTGTATCCCTTTTCCCTTTGGAAACAAAAAAACAAAAAAAAACCCCTCCAAAACCCAACAGTCCCATTTTTAAATGCAGGGCTCTAAGCATGTGTCCTTATTACACATCTCATTTTAAGGTGTTCTTCCTTTGTTACTTTCAGATTTGGCCGCACACTTTTGAAGAGCGACTCTCTGTGAATTCTTGTTATTCAGAGCTGCTCTCAAAGAGGGGGGGGGGGG
>VZSF01002066.1:9806-26671 GCA_013398295.1 Chionis minor | reverse complement strand
CTACCACGCTAACAAGAGCACTTGGTAGGGACGAGGAGCCATCCTTATCTCTGATTAAATCCCTTTTTGTCAGTTTGAGTCAGAGTTTTCATGTTATTTTTCGGTACGGTGCTTGATTCTTTCCTACCAGAGCAGCTCCGGCTGTGACCTCCGCCCCGTGAGTGTGAGTCAGGAGAAGTTCCCTCCCCACCTTATATATTGCGCTTTTTTTTCCCCCAAACGAGGTCTAATTTGCAAAATATTATTCACCATAGAGACAAAAGCTGCTCCCCTGCTGTAACTGGGATGTGAAGGGTAAACTCCAAGTCACACAGGTATATCTGACTTTAGAGACACTCCACCAGGGCAGGATTAGACCCACTGAATGTATTGCGCCGTGATCATTATGTGAATTAGATCAGGCTATTAGTTTTGGACTATTTTTAATCTCCTGGGGAAATCTGTATTTACATTTGAGGCTGGTTTTTTTGTCGGGTTTTTTTTTTTTCCCCTGATGCAAATTGCTTCCCCAAATAAATAGCTATGTTAAAAATCCTAGTGAAAAATTTGTTTCGAAATTATTCACTGAACATGGCCGGTAGCCAGTGTGAAAGGTCAGCCTGCCAGACCCAACAGTTTGGAGCTGTGGTCAAGGTAAATAGATGTGCAAAAGAGCAGCTGACGCAGTGTATTGTTGTTGATGCTGCAATCTTACAAACTGATTATAGGCAAAAAATATTAATTGTTTGTGCGTCTATACAGATAAAGGTAAAAACGAATGAAAAAATCACCCCTCTGCTGAGAAGACCGAGTTTTACCCTCGGAAAAAAACTTAGTTTCAGGGTGGGAGACGTAATTCTTCTTTACTGGTACAATTCCTTTCACTTTAAAGTCATTAAATCTTCTTGTATTAGTGTGATCTCAGGATTTGCTTATGATCTGGGGTTACATCCCATGCCTGTACATGGCCTGAATGAATATGAGCAAAGCGGGGAATATCCCCCATCCCTGCAGGAGGGACCGCGCCGGGGGGCTCCTGGACTCCCCCCAGCCTCACGCCCGACACCTTTGGAGGGCATTTGGATAGCTTTTTGGTGCAAAAATGCTAAAGGCGACAATCCCGGAGTAGGACACGACTAGATCAGCCTCGGGCTACTTCTTCCCATGGTGCGTACCCAACGGGATGCGGCGCTGGGAAGCCACCCGGGGCCCTTTTGGCACAGATGAGGAAGGACGCTCAAATCCCTGCCTGCCCCGAACATCTCCATGGGTAATCGCAAGGGTCTCAACACCATCGCCACCATCAAAACCCTCCCAGGCTTTGACTTGGCTGGATGAAGCCATTACTTCCAGCCCAAACCATCCCTGCCGTGTTCAGTCCCAGCACGGGACTTGGCGGGCCCAAGGTGGTGGCCCATCGTTTGCCAGCAAGCCAGGGCATGGCTGAAAATGCCTAATGAGAGACTTGACGAACCTCGCCTGCTCTGGTTTTAAAATGCGTGGCACTTTTATTTTGTCCTGTGTCCACGCTAATGCTTTTATCCCTCTCTCGTGACACAAACCGTGCTTTTACGGTGAAGGCAATGCAACGAGCTGATGTTGAACTTTAACCTCCAGCAACTCTGCCTCTAATGTAAGGCAAAACTTTTAGATTTTTAAGTAAATAAACAGTTGATTCTGACAAAAAATGACTATTCCCTGAAGGGACATTTTTGTGAAACTGCGCCAGGTACAAAAAAATGTATATTTTTTGGCTTGGTCATGAAACTGTCAAAACACAACTCTAACATGTTTTGCTGCATATGTAATTTTTTTCCCACAGCTCTCTCTGAGCAATGCTTAATTCTGAATTCTTTCTGCACCCAGCATTTGCGAGGAAATCGATAGATGCACAAGAAATTCAGGCTAAGTTTCTAGGTAAGTGGAATAGAATAGCCAGGAGAAAGAGAAGGGAGTAAAACGAGACAAAGCTGGAGCGACTTAGTTTCCCAGAAATCATACTTTTGGGGTAAAATTCACCCTCGAAATAGGGCTTTGGTGAGATTTAAGTAGGCAGCAGGCTGTTTGCTGGCCCTTAGTGCCTGGGCTAAGTTTTCACCCTCTCTGCTGAGGTACCTTATTTTCATTTTATTTTTAACTGCTCTCTCTCTCTCATGCATATATGTGTATACGTAAATCTCAAGGTATCTTGAGCACAGTTGTGATTACAAACTTCACGTTTGCTAAAAACAGCTATGGCACTGATCTTTAATATAATAATATATTTTCCAGAGTGCCTTCTCTGTTTCATTCCAGCAACTGAAACAGAGACAATTCTTTGTATGTTGAAATGTGTAATTATCATGTAGCCAAAAGGGAGGGTGTAATTTTCACATCTGATTACAAGGGAAGAGCGTAAGTGAAGCTGCCTTGGTAAACTTACACTTGTTTACAGAGAGCTCTACCTTTGATATTAAAAACTCTAAACATGTAAAATGCTGGAAAAAATCAAGATTGTCATGCACCAAAGCTAAACAACAACAACCAAAAAAAAAAACCCTAGGCATTTTTTTTGGCATAGCTACAAATGAAAAGTTAATTCTTCTGAACTTGTGCTGGCCCTCCTCACTTGAGATGTTTGTTAAGAAGACTTAGAAATTGTTTTTGCACAGTGTGCTCTACTTGTCGTGTTGAAGGTTAAGAAGTTGAAGCTCCAGCTTTAATTTAAAAAAGGGGAACTTCAAATGTTTCTGCTGTTTATAACTCTATCTGGTCAGTTTAAACTAGAGAAATGCTTTTCATATTTGACTTCATCTTCACAGAATTTACTTCTTCTAAATGTGACTGGATTTGCTTTCAAGTTGCTTTTTTTTTTGACACATGAATCCCTCCTGTTTATTTCTCTCTTTTTCTTTTTCTTTCTTCCTCACACACTGCTGATTTACCTTCGGCAAAACGAGCTTCTGCTTATGCGACACTATTATTTTTTTGGCCACGTAGGAAAAGATGGTATCAAGGAAAGGAAGAACTGGTACAGCAAATATCACTTACCAAGAAGATTAAAGATAAACAGAAAGATCACGCTACAGGTAGAGGGAAAAACTACTGAAAAACCAAGAAAGATATCAGAAACCGTTTAAAATGATACAAAAGTCTGATCGCTAAGGAGTTATTGCCTTATTTTTAGAAACCATTAAAAACTGTCTGTGCAAGCATTGGATGTTGAAGTATGGTAATCTCATGCTTTTGCTAACCAAGAAAAAGGAAGGGAAAGAGAAAGAAAGAAAAGCAAATTATTTTTAGTATGTGGAAAATACAGCTTTTCGCTGGAGTATGAAAAAAATATCATATAATTAACATGTGCAACATCTATCAACAAGACTAAGATAAGACCTTATTTTCTAAAGTGCGTTTTTTTGCTGCCCTAAAATTAAGTTCCTGATACCATATTCTTATTCAGAACATCATATCCATGGGAAAAAACACCTACCAGGACAACTAAGGCACTTGAAAAATAAAACGGAACCCAGTAATAGCAGTAATTCAAGTTGAAGATGCATGTAGTTACTCTAAAAGTGTTTTTGTCTTCTGCAGACAGACGTGAATGCAAGGGCTACCGAAAGCAATTTAATACCAGGTGGGGGTTGACATTAATCTTTTATGACAATAATATTGTGGTGTTACAGGAGGGCAAACCCAAGTATCTCCTCGTACGTATAACCACTTCCCTAAGAGTCTGTGCCTGTCTTAAAAATACACGTATAGAATTGATGTATAGCCCCAAATTCATAATGAATACGATTATACAAATAGTCTCCACTCGTGCAAATAATCGGAACTGTCCTCCTTCTGCTTCCCTTAGGTGTGATCCAGGCCGGCTCTGCGAGGGCTGTGGGGATGCTCTTCCTCCTGGAAAGGGCCGAATCTGGAGGGAGGAAGGCTGCCTGCGAGACCAGGCTGCGCAGACCTGGTTCTGTGTGATACGGAGCCAAGTTAGGTCTTCAGACGTGGGCGATGCCGTGAAAGCCACCGGGCTCGGGCAAGGGGGGCCGGGCAGAATACGGTCCCCGGGTCCCCAACCTGCACGGCTGCGCTGGAGGTAGATGCGGTTTCTGAGCAGTATTAGTGTACTTAAAGCGACAAATTAATGTCTGTGGAACGCTAATCAATGTTTGGTGCACTCCACATTTTTCACTGAGTTGTTAGAGTACATTTGCTTATATTTTGCACTATTTTAATTTAGCCATATTGATCAAACTGAACACTCAATAAGACCCTAGGCACCTTAGCCTTATTAAAATTAGTCAACTTGAAGTAAGTGAGCTGAGGAAGTAATGGAAACTATTCAGAGACTTAAATACAGTGCAGCCCACTTAAATAAATACCTGTTAATGAAATAAATCTGTTTATGCACATATTTTCTGAGCAACAAATTATTAAGGGGGCCCTTTAGAAGAACAAGAGTCAAACATATCGATTAGTTTCAGGGAGTTCTTTGGGCTCGCTGCGTGCGTTCCGTGTTCACTGGGTTAAACTCGGGGAATTCGTGCTGACCTTTTCCCTCAAAGCAGTTATCATTCTTCAGAGTTTCACAGTGTCAAAATTTATAAAAATGCCCCGAATTAACCTGCAAGTAAACACTATTGTGGTTTTTTGGTAACCCTCCCGTGTGAGGTTGTCCCAGTCAAAGCATAAATCAGCTGGGCCATCACCCAGCCGAGTGTAGCTGGGTGGCTGCAGAAGAAAAATAAAAAAGCATGTAACTAACTTGAGTGTTCACATGCAGTGGAAAAAAGTAACAGCCATACTGCTTAGTCTTTACAAATAATACATTTTCGCCTTCAGAAAGTTGTACCATTTTTTCTTCAGTGGGGTTGAGAGGCGCAACGAGAGCACCAACTCCAAGGCTCAACCGGTGCAGTGATTTGCAGCACGGCTCCTTTTGGCACATCTCTGGAGCTCAAAATATTGTTTTTGAAAACATCGCTGTTTTTCAACAAAAATGGGAGATTAGACAACATCTTTAACTGATTAATCCTCTCTCCTCTCTGAGGGGGCGACCTGCCATAGCCTATTATTTCAGTCAGGGGGGAAAAAGAAATCGCAGCACGCAGCAAAGTCTTCCTGCAATACCTACAAATGAACTACGCTACAAACCAAGGACGTGATCCGTGGAGGCCTCCTAGCCTCCCTTCGTCAGGGGCTGCTTTTAGAGGGCTTTGTATACTCATTTTTTTCCCCTAGTCCAATAAAAGATATTAGCTCTTTTCCCTAAGCAAAATCCCTCTCATGAATCAGGCCCTGCGCTCGCAACTAGTGTGATATTGCTGGCCAGGTTTCACCCCAGTAAAATTCTAATCTATACTTTGTCTTTTGGAATTAAGAAGAAAATGCATATCAGCAGAATCTCCTCTCTACTTTATTTCATTTATAAATTACGAGAATGATGCTATTATATATTATTAATTTCTGCTGTTCTCCAACTCGGCTGCAGCAGTGAGCTGCGGATGTTGGAACGGTGTAATTATGTTCTAGTAGGGCAGCCATCCGTTTCCTTTCAAAAATTTACAGGATTCTTAATCATGCTGCTCATTTGGGTGCGCAGTAGCGAGGATGGCGAAACACAAACAGGGCACGTTCGTTTACACAGGAACACCTGCTTAGCATGATAGCAGATGTCAGTCAGCAAGCAGAACACAAAAGAAAAATATCAACAACAGCAAACTAGAAGCGTTTTTAACTCGGTCCGGGGATATCTCGCCTGGGGAAGCCAAGTGAAGGGGATGCGCCTCCGCAGGTCGAAGCGGAGGCGCGGCGACGATTCGGAAAGTCTCGGCTGACGTTCCCCCGGGGACCAGGTCAACAAATCCAGACAAACTCCTGGCTGGATGACAGGACATTTAACAAAGGATTTCTCCAGCGAGAGGGTCGTTACTGCCAGCTTGACGCCGCGCATCTCGCGGGGATCGTCGTAGCACTGGTAACTACAGCAAAGTAGTCGAGAGGGGTGAAACACCCCGGACTATTGCTCCGTATCTAAGGGTTTGCCAACGTCTCCGTTGCAACCGCTTATCCTCCAAGGCTTCTATTCCACCTCTAAACGTTGCGTCCTGGGCTACCTCTTGGCTTTCCCATCTCAAATTGAGAATGTTTTGGGGGGTTTTTTTTTACATATTTTATGACATACAACGATGTTGGCGGAGGAAGGGAAGTTCACAGGTTTCGGGCTCTCCTGGGAGCAGCCGTACCTCTCCCGTACAGGCGTCGGGAGCGCGGTGCAGGAGTGGAGCCCTCGCGGGCGGGTATTAATAACCTCCCTTCGACGCCATAGGCAGTAACTACTCTTCCGCAGGATTGTTAGTATTCAGAGCAAGTCAACTTGCGTGGGTCCGTGCATTAAGGGCTCCCTAAGTATGCATTGACTTGATACCCAGTAATGGCTTCTAAGGAGCCGTTATGTAGTACCGTGTCAATGATCCATGCATTGAGGACTCCCTAAGTACGCATTGACACGATAGACCGGAACGGCTCTGAAGAAGCCGTTACGGTCTATCATGCCAATGATCTGCGGATATTGGCAGTGCCTCCTGCACTTCTATAGAGATTGTAAAAGTCTCTGAAGAAGCTGTTATGATCTCAGTGGAGGAACCATCAATCAGGCTGGTGGCAGGGTTTCGTTTTGCCATTTTTCCACCTTGCCGTTGGGAAGCTTTGTGTTACTTCTAGAATTAGACGCGAAGAACTGACAAAATAGAAAGGCTGCCCGCAGAGCCGCTCTGGGACTGCGCGGAGGTAACGGGGATCAGGGTACGACCTCTGGTTTTATCTGTTCTAGGTTTTTAGTTCCAGCTGACTTGCTGGGAGGCCTCAGCCAAATCACTTCAACTCATCTTACCTCCGTTTACTCTCCTCTAGCAAGCACGGAAAGGGTGGACATCTGGAGATTGCTGTGGGGCTGGGAAAACGTTCATTTAGACTCGTTAGAGCTAAGGCTTGTCTCGCATCTCATCACCGGTGGAGGATGCTGAGACGAACAAGGTGTGTACCTCATACGTTTCACACCTCAGCATGCAGGCAAAGCTGTGCTGAAAGGAAGTCTTACCTCTGAAGTTTTGTAAGCTTTAATCTATTGAGTTTATATAGTTTCTCTCAACTTCATTTATCTACATGCACATCAGTTCTGAGCATCGCTGCTTGGCAGAAAGTCATCTTTATTTCCTACAGTGTCACAAATTTCTATGAAAACACTCTGAACCTCTTTTTCCGTGTCTCCCTTAGCACAGGAATGTTTTAAAAAATGCTTTGAAACTGCATCCTTGCATAATAAAGTTTTAATTCATGCTAAATCTACGACCACCACTTGACTCGCTTGCATGGTTTTGTATCTGCTCTTCCATGCTCCTCCAGGGAAAACTGGACTTTTTATTCTTTCGTATTCACTTCATAATTCTGTTCAGGGGAGACAGAGCTATAGTAGAATATACATCTATATATATATGGAGAGAGTAGCTGTTTTATACACCACTCACTAATATAATAAGCCCATTTATAGTGTGATCCCACATCATCCAAGGCATATTTATGTGGTTAAATGTTAGCAGACCACTGGGGAAACACTCTAATCGTACCTTGTAGAAAGTAGAGATCCTCAAGCAAGAAAAAATAGAATTACTGGGCAGGTTGGGGTACCATACAGAGACCTCGTTTGTAGCCAGGCTGGCCTGAAAAGTATGAGCTCAAAGAAAAAGAAACTGCAAAAGGAGACAGAGGGGCATGACAGAAGATCAGAGATAAAGCTGGGGAAGCTGAGAAGGCAGAGAAAGCTCAGGGAGCAGTGGCCATGGATCCTAGGTACCTCCTTCTTGGGACTCAAAAACTTGAATATTTTTAAGTGTGTTTTCAGATGTGTTGAACCTCTGGAGTTGTCCACAGTTAGGCATGCCAAATCAGTGATTGCTTTGGCAATGTTAATGATAAATTTGGAGTTGCAGAGTGGGCTGTAGCCATCAGATCCACAGCAACATCACACCGAGGAGAGAAGACAACAGGATATCTACTGGAAGCTGGAGGCAAGCGTGGCTTTTACTAACACAGTCCCTCAACCAAATGCCTTTCAGGTAGAGGAGTGTACAACACATTTTGGAAAGATCCAATTGGTCCCTGGCTAACCTCCTCTCCAAAGGAAAAAACTTCAGTGGCCATTATTAATTCCTTGAGAGCTCATCTTTGGGATCTAGAGCCTGCTTGGGGTGGCCTTGAGAGCCTACGGGCAGCGACCACCACTGCAACCCAAATTCCATTCGACATCTCCCTCCACGCTGCATGTAGCAAACGTATGAAAAGTTGCCTGTCAAAATATAGACAGCTGAAAACTGCCACCATTCCTTGGAAACAACTAAGCTTTGGACTAAATTTAATCATCTAGGGGTTTAAACTCCAGTGAGAAGGAAAGAGAAGATGTTGTTTTATAATGATTTAGACCACGTTTCACTTGGGGTCTTTAATGCACCCTTTCAGGTACCTCACATAATGGCGCTGCCTCTGCAACATGTGCTGAGTCCTCAGTTCAAAATCCCAAATATCTTTTTTCATCATTTTGGATGCGAACAGGCGTTAGTCCCCTTCCACGTATGTATTTATTGGTAAGGTTTTTGCACGGTCTAATCGAAGCCCGGCAGTTTTTACCAACTGCGGCTTAAGAGGAAAAACTGACACAATGTCATGTTTTGTGTCTCCTTTTGTCCATGCAAACCGGTCACTGAAAAGGTGCAAGGCGCTGCTAAAAGTGCATTTTCTAAAATTCAAAGCCTTTTAAGAAAGGTACACAATGCGAGAATACGCAGCTGCAATTTAAAAAAGGCTACTGTTCCTTTAATGCCCAGCTGGTCCTGAGATGTAATAAAATTGACATATTGATTCCTTTGAATTTACAAATGCCTGTTTCATAAACTCCATCTCCAAAGCCTAGGCATCTTTAGAGCACTGTCATTTTTTTCTCCAAATGGATCAATTATGTGCCCACGTAATCCTGTTACCTGTGAAATCCATGCATACTTCTCCCATTTGCTGCAGTTCCCAGGCGGACAAACTTGCATTATGTACGCATAAACAAACAGAGCATTTTCCTGATATTAGGGATTGTTTTCAAAGTGAAAGGCAATCTCCTGGGTCCTTTACTCAAAAAAAACATACATAGAGCGGTGTTCCTCCAAGTAACCTCACTGCACTATACGTATAATTATTACACAACACAGCAAATCATTAAAAAAACATTGAGTCCCGCTATCTCAAATGCTTCAACTGCAAAAAGGCACCAGGACTTTGCAGCCAGCCCTCATTTTTCTGTGGAAGCAAACTTTCCCATTTCTTTACCAGCCTCTTTATTCGATGATTATCGCTGTATCTGTAAGGAAATAGTTTTCATCAGAAACGTTCCTGCGTGACTTAAATGTCGGAAAAGCACCCGAAGCTGCGAACTTTGCTGTGGAAGTTTGGGGTTTTTTAATGTTATTTCTAGGATAATTCATCTTTTCATCGTGCTGAGCACCTTTCTGTCATTTACACACACACATACACATAGAGACAAGCAGGCATTAACCTGCAAACCTACCGCTTCCGCATATAAATGCATCAGGCATGCAACTATTCCCATATCCCGTGGCATATTGTTTGCATGAATATATACCGTGCACATAAACACATTTATCCACACACACACACCCCGTGCACAATCCTCAAATATAAGCAGAGAAAAAGAGAATAAATGTGTTTTTTCTCCGTATATGAATTCTTTATAAAGTACCATGTATGTACATAGATATGAATTCTCGTTTCATTCTTTCAGGCTGTGCTGTATCTGATTTTCTACACTTCACTGGGCAACCAGCAGTTCAGTTACACTACACTTGCACTGTACAATTTGTCTCTAAAAGGTTCCCAAAATTATGAAACATCTTGTCTGCTGCATGACCTGCTCACCGCAGTGCCGCAGCCCGAGCTGCACCCACACATATAGAGAGGATGGCACTGAAAAAAAAAAAAAAAAAAATATGTTTGATGCTCAGAGCCCATACAAGTGGCCCGATACACCCCTGCCGTTGTGCAGGAGTGGGTTTTAAAGATAAATGGCTGCATGTTAACCAGATTTGACATGCTGCACAAAAGCAGCCACCTTTGGTCCCATGACACAGCCAAACAGAAAAAACAACAAGCAATCCTGGCAAAAGATGTCCGACGCGAATAAAAGCCCAACAATTTGTCACATAGTCGTTACAAAATGTTCCGGGCTTTGGGGCTTGCCATGGGACAGCAGCGATAAGGAGAGCGCAGCGAAAGGACGGCTGAGGGTGCCGGGGCGGCGGAAGAGTTAAAACTCGAGGAAAACTCCGGTAGTTACAAAGGGGAAACAAAGAGGATATTTTCATTTGGCTCCTTCCGAAGACACACACACACACACGCACACACACACAAAAAAAAAAAAAAGCTGTAATTAATTAAATCAAGAAGCTCAGTTGTTTTGAGAGGTGATTGAAATCTGACGTGCAAAGTAGAAATATTTATGTTTACTTTCTATTTCAGGAGCGCGCGGAGCTACTTTTCCTTCGCTGCACTTCCCCACCGCTACAATGGCCATGGCTCGGTTTATGAAGACGCAAGCGCTGCCCGCTCGGGGCCAAATCCTGCTCACGTTTCTCATGGCATTTGGGCTTTCCTCACGGGAACGGGCCCAGAGAGCTTCGAAGATGCAACCGGGGGGGAGAGGACTGACGCGTGGCAGCGGAGCGGGACCCGCTCTCCCGCTTCCTTTAACTTCACGTGGGAAGGAAAAGAAAAAGGCCAGACTTTGGCTCGGTGGGATGAGCCTGAGTTTCCAAGCGAGTTGGTTCCTACAGCTTTCCACAATAACCAGCCGCAGGCGTCAAACCTGACTTTTCTGGGCCGGGTCCCACTGAAGTCCCCCGTGCGCCCCCATCGGCTGCAGCCGGGTTGGGATTTGCCCCTGTGCTGGCCTGCTGGCATTTCGATATATCCTTACAGCCCCTACACCGAAATAAGGAGCCCAAATGCAGCAGGGCAGCTGCTTGCCAAGCTCCACATAACAGAGCTCATGTTTTAAAATACCTTTCAGTCAATAATCATCATTGCTGCAGTGATTACCGTTAGCTTCTTTACATTCAGTGGCAGAAAACTGGGGAGGGGAGGGGGGGGAGAGTTAAAAGCAATATTGTCTTCTAAATTAGAACAATCCGTTGTATAATAAACTCCGCGAATTTGATTATTAGAACCATACATTCATAATTTTCTCAGTCCAGTTCCTTGGCATCCGCCTGCCCTCTGACGAAACAACGCATGATACTTGCTCTTCTGCAGTCCCAGAGAATGGCAGAGTGTTTTAGAGATATTAAGCTCCACAAAAGCCCCGTGAATGAGTTCGGCAGTATTTCCCCGTCTCGGAGACAGGGAAAATGAGCACGGCAAGGTTAATTGACTTGCCGGAGAGCACACGTAGCACTTGATGCTGCAACTCACCTTCCCCAGCTCTGTACTCGCGCATCCCACCCATGTGGGCAACATCCCACTACGGCACCAACCCGCATCCTGCGCCCGGCAGTATCCCAGCGGTCCAGCACGGAATGGCACGGGGTGGCCTTGCCCTCGTCCCTTCCTGGGCCTAATCCCTTCGCAGGGGTTTTTGCACGAGCAAATTAAACAGCATCGAACTCGCCTCTGAAGTGCACAGGGCTTATCAAAAGGCAAAAACACCGAGAAAATAACCCAAAAAAACCCTCCACCAACCCAAAAAAACAACCAACAACCAACCAAGTGTCAGCTGGAAGAAAAGTTCATTATTATACGTCAAGGAAAAATTAATAGGAAGGGTTTCAATAGTTAAATTACACGGCTAACTCAGCCTTTCTGCAGGAAGACCAGCTTGTTTTAATTAAAGCACGTTGCGTTCGAAAGCCATCCCGCGCCTGTCGTACAGCAACCTGATACCAACACCTGTACGTCCCCGCGCAAAAATTCAAACTGCTTTCACGTATTCCAGCGATCGACGTTATCGGAAGTCCGAGTTATTTTTAAATATACACAGGGATAACTAAGCCAGGGCTGGCTGTGGAGTCGAACAGGGGGACGGGGACTGTTCAAATCACGGAAATGTCAGTTCCAGGAACGTGTGCCTTGGGTTTTTTTTGGTTTTTTTTTTTTGACTGTCAAGAAGATTTTAAATCTTTAATATCTGTTTGTTGTCAGGTTTGCCTCTAGCTTTTTGTATCTGCAGGTCGTCCTTTTTTTTTTTTTTTTTGTTAGGAATTAGCATTTCTCATTTGCTAGCTGAAAGTTTAGAGAAAGCACCGAAATACCGATAAACAAAGTTCATCTAAGGGAAAAATCTCTGTATGCACAACCTAGTTAACAATTCTTTTATGGTTGCGGGATGAAATTTGAAATGCATGTTTGAAAAGAGAGTTTTTGAGAGAAAGCTTCAGTACTACCGAGGCTTTTCTAGTGCGCCGTACTAATTTTAAGCAAGAAATCATTACGATTTCCATGCCATATTAGCATCTCTTTTATTTCGCGGTATCTGTGCTGCACTATTTCAACTCACTGCAGGTTGCTGTTACTTTTTTTTGATACCGCATCGTTTAAACACGTACCGTAGCTGAAGACAGTCGGGATTACTGGGGACTTCAATGGACATTTTTGGCCTTTGTAAAAGGATCTTAGCCCAACATTTTGTTTAGTTAAACTCTCGCTGATGCCACGACACACGTAATAGAGCTCCCCCCCCAAAAAAAGTGCCAAACTGGTGGGTTGTGCCACCTCTGGCAGCGTTTGCTCAGCGTTTGCTGCGAGTGGGGAGGAAAAAAAGATACCAAATGCACGGATTGATTTTCAAATTACCTCAATATTTTGAAAACATTTTCACCTGCATGCTGAGAATGCTAAGAATAGGCAGGAAGGCAATTGTGCATTTGCACAGCCTCCACTGCATTCATTTATAAATTACCTCATCACTGACTGAAATTAACACTGATTCTTACAGGCAATTTCTCAATTTCCAATGCTAATTACATTTTTTTTACTTTTAAATTCTGTACCACCTGTTTTGGGCAAGACATCTTAGGCAGCGCGACCGCATTTAATCACAATTTTAATTAACCGCCCTGTAGATGTGAAAAAGAAGCAATTATAATGTAGATGAATGATGATTTTTCTGCATTAAATTGTTTTGTTTCCCTGGTATGTTGATTGTAACACAGCACACAAATACAGTAACTGTACAATTTTTTTCTATTGTAATTTAGTAATTGTTTTTGGAAAACCAGTTTGGGAATGAGTGACTTCATCTGTTTACAAATTGATTGATACTGTTAACTCACTGATTGCTGCAGCATACATTTTGTATTGCACAGCCTAGCATAAAATATAATTAGGCATGCACAGACTTTGCAGCACCATTTTGGAATCTGAAAATCAGCTGTAACCGAAGTGTGTTTTCCTTGAGCATCCCAGTATCAGCCGGGGCTGATGATAAGATAATCAACAAACAATGGGCTTTTCCCATCCCGCCGCTGGGAGAAACCCTTGGATTTAATCTGATAGTCTCGCGGCGTAAGTTTGGGGGGTTTTTTGGAGAGGTTTTTTTTGGGGTGGGTTTGTTGTTTTTTTTTTGGCTTGTGCTTTGCCAGGCCTGGGAGCTGAGGGCTGGCGAGTCTGCGGCTTGCCCGACTCCCCCACGTCGCTATCGGGAAGGGAGCAGGCGAGTGATGGAAAGAAACAATGATGGCAAAAAGAGCCGCGGTTCGCAAAAAAACCCGGGGATCGTTAGTGACACGCGTGTGCCGTGGCACCGGCGATCTCCGGCTACACGTTACGGGGGGATGAGATCTCGATCTGACTCATGGCTGGCAGATACAGATCGTCCAAGTTATATATATATATCCCCACGGAGACCGTACCCGTCGGAGGGAAAGCCTGCTTGCTTTCCCAGGGAGGGAGGTCGCGCCGGAACAGGAAGGCAGCAGATGTGCGGCACTAGCAGCACCTGGGCTGTGGGAGGGAGATGGTGCCACCACCACCACCACCACGCTCTGCCAGCGTCCCGGGACGGTCCTGCTGGGGGTCTCCCACCCTGGGGATATAACACCCCACAGTACAGGTGGGATGGGGCGCAGGGACACGGGGAGAAGCGCACCCACCCCGGCGGTTAGCTGTGCCCCCCAGACAGGAGGTGGCAGCTCTCAGTCTCCTCTGCAACCCGTGGAGCAAGAGGTCTCCACCAAGAGGTGAGACACCACGCCAGCCCGTGCGCGGCCCCAGCACCACCAGACCCACAATGTCACCCAAAACCAGGACCCGGGGACCAAAACCGAGGTGGAGCTGGGGCTGGCCCCCGCGCTGCCACCCACCACGGGGGCACGGGGGGTCACAGCGGTTTGGAGACATCTTGGGGGGTTCCTGGTCTCATCTGCTGGCCTGCTCGCTTTATAAATATTTGTTAAGAGGGAAGGACATAAAGTCTACTGTTCAGTAGGTGATTTTTGTAAGACTCCAGCTATCCATACATAAAAGGGTCTATTATCTCACAGTGGAAGAGATTTACATGCGTAACTCCCATTAACTCTTATGGGACTTAGGCACGTAAATCTCTTGTGCATCTAGAGAAGAATAGACCACATAAGGTCTTGTGATCTATACTGCTAGTAGGTTTAAGTCCCTTTCATTTATAAAGCTATACAAAAATTAACCATTAAAGCTTATTCTGTGCAAGCTGTCCCCCTACATATATCACCCAGCGCTCTGTTTGAAGTACTCGATGTAAACGCACACGGAGAAAAGGTACGGGAGAAAGGGAGCCCATTCATTTCGGTTAGTAAAACTGTCATAGTTGAAAGGAAGCAGACTAAGGGCAGGTAGAAAAATTGTACAGGTTTCACCCAGCAGATTCAATTTCAGATTTAGGCTCTAGACCGCACTGTTTGGAGAAGGAATACTTTCATTTTGCTGAACGCCGCCTCCTCCCCCTCCTTCCCTCTCTCCCAGCCCTACTTATAGCCCTCAAGTAAAGCACGGTGCCTTGGACCAAATAACCCCGAGTGGCTGGAGCGATACAATCTTTACCCAACCCAACGAAGATGCTGCATCTACTAAGGAAAAAATAAATAAATCTTTTCTTCCATAAACTTGTTTAAGCCGAAATGTTCATCGGTAAGCCTGTAAAAGTGGGAACATCTGTGCTCCTGCTGGGATTTGATGTCTCACCACAAACCTTGCCATAAGTACTTTGTCTCCAATAGGAAACAAAAAGGAAAATACCTGATCCCCAGCCTCAGCTGGGCACCTCCTTATATCTTCACGCCCTGACCTACTGAGCATTCCTCCCAGCAACGAGCTGCTTCCCAGGGCTACCTCCGCCATGGAAGCTGGCTGACTAATCTCTTAGCAAACACTTGCAGCAAACCTGAAGAGAGCTTAAAAAGGCGAGGAAGAAGGGGAGAAGAAAACCCAAAAAAACTTTCTGCGGATAAAGCCTGCAGTGCCTCTAAAAGAACCAGAATCTGAATATAGGCCCGCGGGCTCACGCTTTCTCTTGGCGAGATGCAAAGTTGTGGCCACCTAATGATCACGCACACGTATATATGGATTTTAATCCAGTTTCCTGCTCCCTCCCGCTAACCTGCCGTAACCCAGCTTGCTTTATTTCTGCCTGCCAACAGTCCGCCGACTGTGCTTACAGGTATTTGCAAAGCGCTGCTTTTATCACCGCCACACCGCTGGGATGATCTGGCACTTGAAAAGTCCGTCCTGCTCGCCCTGCCTGCACACGGGGTAACCTCTCCTTAGCGGCTTACGAGAAAATCCACTGTTGAAATAAATAACAACTCTCAACAAATGATCAAAGCAGAAATAAATCTTTTACCCTTATAAGACTTTTTTTTTAAAACTGAAATCCCTTTTTTTTTTTTTTAACCGCGTCCCAGTTAAGAGGCTGCCGGCCACCTCTTTTTCCTGGGAGCTCTGTTTTAAATGTTGGCTGCATGGATATTGGGCAGACAAATGGATCTGTAGTTCTCGGGAGCGCAAGCTTTTAAAATAAAGTTTGTGCGCGGTATATGAAAACATATTGTTTGGAATTTAAGTTCTAATATCTAGGAATAAACAGAGCATTAAATCAAGCAAAACTGTGACAAGGCCAATATGCACATGGATGATGCCAGCGAGGCATCTCCAGCCCTTTGTTCACAGCTTAACAAAACTGTGCCGTCACACCACTTTAGCTCAACAGTGCCTGTCGAATGGGCATCAGCAGATCAGCCAATGCCTGTCACACACACAGCTGAAAAACTGGTTGAAAGCAAGGCTTACTTTAGCACAAGTCTGGTAGGAAAAGCGAGAGGGATTTTTAATCGTCTCGTAAAGACCACATATGTATATATTTAGGGGGGAAAAATTACATTTTTTTTTTTTTTAATTTTTTTTTTCAGCTCTCGTCCCCAGGAAAGTTAACACAGTTTTGCTCTTTTTCACCTTTAAGCAAGGAACGGGTCTGATGGTGGTGCCTGTCCCTGACCGCGCTGCTCCCTTCCACGCTACACAAGACTCGGGATTATTTTCAAAGAAGTAAAATTCTGTCGGGGTGGGGGAGCGTCACAGGGAACCATCCCGATTTGGCCGATAATCTCTTGAAAATTAATTTTTGTATCATTCTTCTTGGAGTCGTGTGTGTGTGTGTGTCCCGTCGCCCCCCATCCCGTGACAGGGGATAAATGAAATAACATACTCAAGGAAATGTTTGTTTTGATTCGAATGTAATTATCTTTGCAGATGAGCGTCTCTCTGGGTTGGCTGAGGGGGGGTAGGAGCGGGGGGGGTGGTATTTTTGAGCTGATCCAAACATGTTT
>VZSF01002065.1:0-64327 GCA_013398295.1 Chionis minor | reverse complement strand
TCCTTCCCTTGTCGGTTCCTCAAATATAGCAAATGAAATGGAAAGTCCTGAAGGAATCCTGATCACCATGGACTCATGCTACACTAAGGTGTGGTCCTACTCGCTCTGTTCATTAGTGCTTCCACGCTGTTGCTCCTGATTTATGACTGGATGAATAACAAGTAAACCAGATCTGCTGCAGGTCTCTTGACCTTCCCTGCAGAAAATCTCAGCAGTGTGTGGTTTTTTGGTGTTTGCTTTGTTTTGTTTTTTTTTTTTTTAAAGTGTACATAGAAGGGTAGAACTCCCGGAGTCGAGGTTTAGGTGGCAGGTTACCTGCACCCTTGGATCTGCAGTTGGATAGAGCAACCTCTGTGTGTGTTGCAGTCTCAAAATTGTTATCTGCTGGGGGAAGAGAGTGCGATTTGAGGTGGAAACCCTCCCCAAGCACCTGACATCAGGTTCTGCTTATGCAAACCAATGGTGCTATTTAAAAAAAAAAAAACCTCAAAGAATTTTGTATGAATTTTTGTAGAAGTGAGCCCCTGGGATATGAGCCCTCTGAGGCAAGAATTCCTTCCTGCTTCAGCTCTCATCTGGTAATGATGTAATAAAAGTAACTACTGAGGTGGCATCCTTTGGGCTCTTCACCTGACACATGCAGTTTATTGTCTTTTGGAAAAGGTGGGGAGATCAGATAGACTCATCGCTATAAGTTCATTACCCTGTTGTCTATCATGACAGATAGAATAGAACCCACCATCGAGGCAAAACTCTTCCTTCAATGGAAGGAGCACTGCAGATGGCCATTGCCCCATGCACATATAAACTGTAGCTAAGTTTCAATGTTCGTGGTATCCATAGTCTGCTTGCTTATAGCTACTTGTCCTTTCCCTCATTCTGCTCAGACTCTTTGCTGTTGCTGAATTCTTTGTGCATGCTCAGATACTGGCAAACTCACAGAGCCTTTAGCAGTTTTTCATTATGTTTTCTTTTATGCATGCAAAGCCAAGAATTTGTGTTTTTGTTAGCTCTTGCAATCGGTATATAATAAATTAAATTGTTTAAGAAAGCCATTACCACTGGCTTCTTATCAAAGTATACCAAACATTTTGCACAACACGACTACAGTTTTATATACTAAATTCTTAATACAAAATAGCTTTGCTAGACAGCAATAAAACTTTCGTTTTATTGCTTCTTTTTGATTTACTTCTGTACTCAGCAGGAAAAGCATCTATTTCTATTCTAACTCAGCATACCACCAAGCATTCTGGGGATATGGTTATGAAGTTCAGCATAAATATGAATCTTTGACTAACAGTGCAGAACTCTGGCTATTAAAGAGCTGGCTGAGCCCTTATCCTGACATTGAGAGCAGCTACACCATGTGCAGACACTACAGAATTAGGCTTTGATTTTTCTTTTTTAGATCAGATCTTCATGTTGGAAAGCTGCAACTGAAATGATGAGAACTCAGAATTTCTGAAACCAAGTTGATTTTAGTCAGATATTTTAGGTGTCAAGTAATAAAAAAACAGCACCAAAAATTAAGTTTTCCTCAGTCTACTGAGGAAAGCCTACTTTCAGGACATGTTTAAGACCCCTGCTTTTTTGCATCCCTCTTCAAGTATAAGAGCTGCTTATTTGCATAGCGCATTTTGTATTCTATTATGAAAATAAGGCAATGAGCACAGAAAGTTTTTTTCTTAATCAGACATGAAAACATGGCCTGTGAGATTTCTGGAAGGTGCCTGCAAGTCTGAACACTTCACAGTTTCTTTCAGTCACTGCTATTTACACCTTCAGAGAATACCCTTAGGAAAAGGTAATTATTAAATTTTTTAGAATGGTTCCATAAGATACATGGATTGTCCTTCAGGCTAGCTTTCCACAGATCTGGGACACATGGTTTGAAATACAGGGTATTGCAAGTTACAGATGGATGGAGTAACTCATAATCTCATACTCTTCACTTAATTTAGGGAAGAAGGATGTCTCTGCCGTGTGACCCTGGACAGTTGATTGCATTTCAGTTCTTCTTTTCAGTGCAGAGTTAATATGTTCCCTTGGGAAATTTCTGTCTGACAATGGGGATCACACAGCCTTGGTATTCACCAGGATGCTCTGTTTGAGCCTTATATATTGTGTTCACAGACTTTAAACTCCTGTTAACATACATCATCCAGAACGCAGGCTTTGAATTTCCCCTTGTCACCTTCTTACTCATGTGTTTTTTCATCTCCTCTGCTTATTCCTTCTATTTGTGTTTTTAAGCCTCAATCTGCCAGCCAGGACCATCACTCTGAGCCTGGACAAGCAACGCTTTATCGAGTCTGATACTGCAACAATTCTGCCAAGTCTCAGGCTGGCCTGTAAAACTGAGTACTCTGCTCAAACTTACTAAAAGCGAGCTACAAGAAAGAGCCATTATCTCAGATAGACACAGGATTCATCTTTTCTTTTTTTCATGCTTTTATGTACTTTGTCTTGTTTTATCTTCAAGGAAACTGGATCAGACTTTTAACAAGAGCAACAGCAACAACTCCAGACCTTTACTCTTCTCTCCAAAAATAACTCTGCTTACCATCTTTAGTACCATTTAAAAGCTTCCAGGAGTGGTCTTACTTTACAGGTCTTCTCTTCAGGCAAAGAAAAATGAGAGCTATCTGTGAATACTTTATATTCCAGTTGTTTTTAACAAACTCCTTAAGAAATTTTTGTAAAGATTTCTATTATTGGCTGCTGCTTTAAAGTCCTTGCAATCAAAGTAGTGGACCATGTTTAATTTTTTGGGTCTATAAAGTAACAGGGTCATATTAATATTTTTCAGTCCCTGAGGATTTATCTTCCATTAAACTTAGCACAGTTTTGTTCAAGCTTGGGACACCACATAATGATCTTGTTTGAGGCTTGGCCCTACTTTATTGATGTACTATAATCAATGGGGCTATTCATGTCAGTGAAACAAGCAACGTTTGGCCCCTGGCAATGAAATGAACATCAATTACGTATATGAGGCTTGGCTCAGTAGAATTATCTTACTGCTTTACTTCTTTTTTTATTAATTCCTCATCATATTCAATAGCTTGAAGCATTTGAAAAATAAACTGTAATAAACTGTCCATAAAGGATAAATGAATAATGCTTTAATTATCTGGTGTCATAAAGCCAAGTCTTCAATTACTGTGTATGAACATATTTGGTTCATTTCAAACAACTGTGAATCTTATCCAATAATCATATATTCTGATTACTTGTCAAGTTTTTCCAGCATATCCTATGACCTGATGGGGCTTGTGGCTGATCTAAGAGCAATGTTATCATAAATTAATACATTTCCATGCTGGAGAGTCCTTTCTGATTATCTAGCATGACCCCTAGCGGTTCACAGGCCATGGCTTGTCAGCCACTTATACCTGTTCCAAGCCCATCCTTTGTGGCAGCCCCTAAGCCTCCACTTGCTCAGTCTTCTGCTGAGGAACACCGGCCAGATTACCTAAAACTTGTGGCTGTGACAGCTCCACTGCAGTCACTTTCAGTTTACACTTGGCTATGATTTAATCATGAAACAGAGCTCTATGTTGGTTAGACACCCTTCATTAACATGCTGGTAAGTGACATTGCTTTTCAAACTCTTCATCAGTTTATGAAGATTTAGATCTGCTCGTGAGCTGGTGCAAAGTGACTGTTATCAGTGTTTCACAGAAGTGAATGGCTTCACTCACAGAAAAAATCAAAAAGCAAAGCAGAATTTAGTCCCAAAAGGATTTTTCTGCTTGATAGCTTTTTTTTTTTTTCCTGCCCCAATTGTGTATGACATATAAAATCCAATTTGAGACAAGTGTTAAGTGGAACCTGAAGTGAGCATGGAGTTTAGCTCTCATCCTCGAACATTTATTTGTGCTGTTTCTGAAGGAATATTGCAGACTAGGAAAGCATTCACTTCGAAATTTCAGGGCTCTGACTGAGCATCTGCTCAAACTCATGTTTTGTCAGTTTGCAGGTGAGGAGATATTTTGCAGTCCTTCAGGAGCAAGCGTGAGCCAGAGCTGGTTCTAGCTGAGTTCACTCACTTTGGTGCCTGTGGGGTAGTGTGGGGTGCTGGCACAGCCCACCCCTGGCAAAATGTCCTGGAAAACAGGATGCACTGAGGTGACCCAGTCAACCCAGTCTGCTTCTGAAGCCCAGTTTGAAACAAACAGCAGCTCCAACTGCTGCGGTGTTGGTACAACTTGCTAATGCATGAAAGACAAGGGTTGTTTTGGGAGTTAGAAAGAGGAACAGCCCTAGGAAGCAGTAAGGAAGAGCCATTTTCTCTTTGGCTCAGCAATTTGCTTTACAACTTCTTACCTGACACTGGGGATTCTGATTAGGCAGCACCTCATGCCCAGTTTTAAAGGAATCCCCAGGTGGCCCATGGGAAGAACTACAGATAGCCACAATCAGCATGAGGACGGACTTGTTTTATCCTCTGCTGGTTGTATCACTTGCTCTCCGATCTGGGCTGGCACTCCCTGAGGGATTGCAGCCAGGTCCAAATGAGCAAAGACAACTGGTGGGATCATCTCCCCTCCCCTGGAGGCCCAGCACCCTGTGAGCTTTATTTATGGCCAGAGAGGTGGAGAAGGTGGATCCAGCCAGGCTGTAAGACTGAAAGTTGTTAAGAGTTAAGCAAAGGCAGTGCCTATCTGAACAGTCATAGACTGGCTGATAGTAAATTACCAGAGGAATTTCTTTGTACACATGGTACTGCTGTATGTGTTTTCGCAGTTCAGGCAAACATCAGCAGAAGGAGGAGGCACAGGCTGTGAAACAGGGAATCACTCAGACTCCAGAGAAAAGCCGCTATTTAGTGTTTGGAATGAAATTCCAGGGTACGTTTGCCACCAGCAGAATGGCGTGGGGTAATACACAGTATGTTGTCTTTGTCACTCCGGTGACAGCGCATGCTGCAAAAACTATGGCAAGGAGCATCTTATCTGTGGTGGAGCTTGCTCCAAGGAAATCCGATCCGAAAATTGCTATATGCTTTTTTGTTATCAGGCAGCTGAGCCGTGGTAGAGGGAGGTGGCTCTCTCTTCTTGCAAGGAGTTGAACACTCCTTGCTCCTGGTGTTCATCCCTTTTTCTAGGCAGAGAACAGGGCTTGGGGAGTGTCTCTGTCTCTGCACCAGGGCTAGACTGTTCATTTTTTTCCAGGAATTCTAAGCAGCTTGTTAATCTCTGCATCCCCCATTCTTGTTCTTCTTCGAGGAAAAATGTCCTCAATTCTTTGGCTGAATCCCTTCCCTCCCTCCCAACACAGACACCTGAGATATTAGCTACAGGAAAAAAACAATTAGAATTTTTTCCTTGCAATGCTGCAGCAAGTGTCAAGCAGTTTATAAACTTGTTTCAGGCGAAGAGATGCCTGTTCTCCAACTCATGTAACATTGCAGAAGATGTGGGTCTGTCCAGTATCACTTGATCAGCTCATTCTACACGGCAGCACACAGACTGTGCCTTGTTTTCTTCTTTTCCCTCCCTACAAGGAATAAAGATAAATTATCTCAGTCAGTATATGCATTATTTAGATCTTTTGCCAAGTCCTGCTCTGTCTGGTTCTTTTTCCAGAAAATATTTTTTATTGTTGCTATTTTTCTCCCATCATTGTGGGAAAACTGAGAATGGATTCCTGCTCTATTATTTAAGCTTTTGGTTGTTTCCTGAATTTCAGGTATTGACTTGGGAGTCCTCAGGAGTTCCAACCATGCATCTAAGTCCTCTTGGACTGACCAGGACTAACCAGTAATTGCGGGCAGACAGTGGTTTTTGTGGCAGCCCATTGTTGCGATAAGCATGGCATGTTTTTGAGGTTGGGACTGTGTTGTTCTCATACCTCTGGCTTTTGTGCTACTTGCAGAATGACACTCCCAGGGCTACTAATTGCCCTGGAAGATGCTGTAATGCTGAGAAGTCTTTTCTCTGATTTAGTTCACACAATACTGCATGCTGCTTCTAGGAGGAAAAAAGAAAACACATGCACCACCTCCTCCTTTGGGAGTACTCACCTCCCAGGATTTGCCCATTTCCAGTTTGTGAGGGGTGGTTTTGTGCCGGCAGATGCTAAGTGCAGCTTTGCTTCCTCCTTCACCTTTGTCACTTCTCATCTGTGGGCTCACCGATGGAGACAGTGTGGCTTTTATGGGGCAGAGGAAGGAGAGACCTGCAGAACCTTTGTAGTTAAATAACGCACCATGAAAGACACTACTTGTCTTGCAATTTGTCCCAGAGCCTGGAAGATTTTTTTTTTTCACTACCAGTAACAGATTTGGGTGTAGACTTTGTTTTAGCAGCTGGGTACAAGGTAAGATCTTTGCTTTATTATCTGAGTTTTCACCTCTGAGGTCTCATAAAAGATTCTCAACACAGTTGGAAGCCATGGTTATACTGTAGACTACTGAGGACTGTAAATGAAGCAGAAGAGTATTGCATTGTTAGTGGGAGCTTTATCTAATGTAATGGTAAATATTTGAACACATGATCTTTAAAATTGCCTTTCTCTTGCTAGCAGTGTTCACTTGATTAGAACTTAACTATGCAGCAAACAAGCTTTTTGAGCAACAGTTTATATTAAAAAACAACAGCAAATGTCTTCAGGCATTTGGTCCTCCTCTATCAAAGGAGGTGTTTGATCATGCTTATGAGACCCACATGCAGAGAGAGCTCATATGCAGAGTCTTTCCTTTTCTGACGCAGTACCTATCTCAGCCACCTTCTCAGGACTCCTTGGATGGCTTTGTACATTTTGAGGGACATATTGCAAAAGCACAGGCTGGAGCTGAGAGCTTCCTAACTTCCTCCCCCCCTCTGTGAGGAAATCTGCTTCTTGACATTGCAGACCAAGGAAATGGAGCTCGCTGGGTTCTTCTACTCATCTGTCTCTCTCAGGTGCTTGCATGCTTATTCCTAGGCTCATGTGTGTATTCTTACAAGTTTCCCCTCTGTGTAAGGTAAGTACAACTGCATAACCCTCAGATGTAGGTTCCTGGGGACAGGAGAAGCTGAGATTCCCCATTGAAAAGGCAGAGGACAAGGTCATGGCTGAGCCAGGGGCTCCGTTCCCTCCTCTGTCTGTGTCCACGTGATGTGACTGCCTTAAGAGGTGCAGTTACCGCAGCTATAGAGAGGGGAACTGAGACCAAGGTCACTTAGGAGTTGGGGTGAGAGAATAATGGACAAAATCACACCTAGTTTCCTGAAATTCCGCATTGACATACTCACCACTGGTCTGTGGGGTTTTTTGCTTGTTTGTTTTTGTATTTTTTTTTCCAGAACCCCACTGAAACAAATAACATTTCAGTTACCTTGATATTTCCTATGACTAAATTAATACAATGCCATTTCTTCCCCAGCAACGATTACACTCTTGTAGCGCTAGAGCCTCCAGCCTGTCTTTAGCATCCTCTGTTACATGACTATATTGCACTGCAGTTTTTTTTTTCTTTTATCCTGTCTGGAGTGATAGTCCATACTAAATGTCTGAATGCAGAACATGACTTACTTGAGAGCACTGGTGCTTTAATCCTGATAATCACTTCTATTCCTTCAAATACAATGCCATGCCAAGACAATTTGTGATTTCTAATGACTCTAGCATCCTGTAAGTTAATTTAATTTTTTATGCTTTGAAGGAGAGTCAGCAGAAAAAAAGCAGGATAAACAGAAAGGTTTGTTTTCATTCTCTGGCTTTCATCTGTTCTTCTTACAATCTGAAGTGGGATCAGATGTCAGGAATGTTTGGAAGGCAGAAAATTTTGCTGCTACAGAGTGATTTGGGTTATGTGACTTTTCCTTGTCTCCTGAGTCTAGTGTTTTAGAAAACTCAAGAAACAACTAGTGAAAGTGACTGCGTTGAACTTCAGGATAGAAAAGCCCTGCTGTCGATCATTTTGCATGTTGGCTAAATATTTTGGCTTTTTTATGTCAGTTTTTTTTAAATTTTTTCACTCCAAACAACTGCTAATAAGGATTATTAATAGAAACACTTCCTAGATTTCAACCTTTAGAAGCAAGGATGGTGCTTAAAGTAACACCAGTCTGTAATTCAGGATTTGTGAGGCATCACCATCAGCAATATCCAACAAGTATTTCCATGATGGGACGGGTGCAAGTAAACTGACACATTTAGCTAAGAAACAGATTTGTTTCTAGTTAATCGTAGCAATGAGCAGATGTACATTAGAGAAGAGGGTAGTGGGTAGATGGCTCTGTATAACGCTGTGTGACTGTGCAGCCACCTGTGGTTGTGCAGATGGCAATATCTGCGCTGCAGCTGTAACGTTCCCTGAAGCTCCGCTCTTCCTGGCAGAAGCAGCTGTAGCCTTCGGAGAGGGGCGAACGGGAACAGCTTGAGCTGGCCTCACTTCTGGATTCCAAGTTACCAGTCGCTGTCCCCGAAAACTGGCTCGAGCGTTTCACACCGTGCTTCGAGGCTTGCAGTGTTTTTGTAGCTGTAACAGGCGAGAGAAAAAGGAACAGCTAAAATGCTTAAACCAGAAGAAGTTGCTGAACCCAAGTGAACAGAACTGAGGCAGTACAGAGTAGTCAGCACATGCTGTGACACAGGATGTTTTGAGTCCTTCGTTTCTTCTCACCGTATGTATTTACGTGAATGTGGAGATTCATCAGGTTTTATCTCAGAGGTAAGGAAAACCTGTATGTTTTTAGTTTGCGGGTTCCCTGTTACATACTTTTAAAGCCTTGGTGGTTTGTGTCTTCTGCTAGAAGGCAGTGCCATCCATAGCCATGTGGTTGCTGGGATCAACTGACTCTGAACATACAGGCATATTGGATTACTGGATATGATCTAGAAGTGTGATATTAGTTTCTTTTGAATTCAGTGCTGGAGTTTTTATTTTCAAAGGAAGCAAAATTGGATCATTAGGGCCTTAACTGAAGAATGCTTAAAATGTGCATCTCCTCCAAGTCCTGTTTTGTCTCCTCAGCTTCGTTCTCCGCTCTAAGCCTTCAGTTGCACTTGTGGGCTTGTTGCTTGCTTTGCAGGAAAACACAAGTGGTCAGAGCTGTGTAACCACAATAAGTCAGCCTTTCTTCTAATGCAGGATAATGTTGAAATGCTGGTTTTTGAGGAAGTCTGCTTGGATACTGGGAATATGAGTTACAAGGCAATCCTTGGAAGGATGGGCTATGCAGCAGGTCCTTTCCTCTTTTGTGCATGAGAAATACTTGGATGGTGTAAAACTGCAGCTTAGAGTTTCTCCACTTGGCCTTCTGCATAAGAGGTACTTCTAGGAAGTGGCTGTCATGTCCATGTTGTTCTTGAGACCTTATAATAACAAAATGGCAGAAGAAAGGTGTGGTGGGTTGCCCTTGTCTGGAGGCTAGGTGCCCACCGAGCCACTCTTATCACTCCCCTTCTCAGCAGGACAGGGGCAGGTGGTGAGAAAATAAGATGGAAAAAACCCTTCTGGGTCAAGAAAAAGGCATTTTAATAAAGCAAAAGTGAAGGTTGTGCACGGAAACAAAGGAAAATGAAAAAATCTTCCCTACTTCCCATGAGCAGGAAATGTCCAGCCACTTCCTGGGAATCAGGGCTTCAGTACACGTAGCCATTGCTCCAGAAGACAAACATCAGAAATAATGAATGCCCCCTCTTCCTCCTTCTTTCTCTTAGCTTTTCTTGCTGAGCAGATGTCATATAGTATGGAGAATCCCTTCGGTCAGTTTGGTTCAGCTGTCCTGGCTATATTCCCTAGCCTACTGGTAGCTCTGGAAGACAAATGTCATAATAATGAAACCCCCCCTCCTCTCCTTTCTCCTAGCTTTTATTACTGAACAGATGTTATATGACATGGAATAGCCCTTTGGTCATTTTGGGTCAGCTATACTAGCTTGCTTTGTTCCCAAGATATTTCCCAGCCTACTGGCCTTTGTGGATGAGGGATGGGAATGCTGTAGAGACAGCCTTGATGTTGTGCAAGCACTGCTCAGCAGTAGCCAAAACACTGGTGTGTTCTCAGCACCTTTCTAGCTACCAACACAAAGCACAGCACTATGAGGGCTGCTGTGGTGAAAATTAGCTCCACCTCAGCCAGACCCAGTACAAAGGGGCATCAAGATGGTCGGGAGTTGGAGCACATGCCATGTGAGAACAAGCTGAGGGAGCTGGTCTTGTTCACCCCAAAGAAGTGAAGGGTTTAGGGGGAGCTAACAGAGTCCCTGGGTACCTATGGGGAAGTTATTNGCCATGTGAGAACAAGCTGAGGGAGCTGGTCTTGTTCACCCCAAAGAAGTGAAGGGTTTAGGGGGAGCTAACAGAGTCCCTGGGTACCTATGGGGAAGTTATTGAGAAGATGGAGCCAGGCTCTTCGCAGTGACGCATGGTGGAAAGATGAGAGACAACAGATATAAGCTGAAACAGAAGAGGTTCACACTGATTATAAGGGAGAAACTTTTTACCTATGAGGGCAATCAAGCAGTGAAGCAGGTTGTCCAGAGATGTTGTGCAGTGTCTGTGCTCGAAGGTTTTCAAGACAACCTGGTCTGATCTTAAAGCTAACCCTGGTTTGAGCTAAAAGTTGGACTAGGAGCCCTAAGGTCCCTTTCAGCCTGAATTATTTTGTGATTGTGTGATTCCAAGAATATTTCCCTGGCACATTTTTTGTGTGAAGTATGAATTTTGAGGCAGAACCATTTTTGGGTCTTAGTACCAACATCAAGAAAATGAAATGTCACAGAAGAGCCACTATGGCTTCCTGTTTTTCATCAGCAGTTTACACAGCTGAGAGAACATAGGCTTTTGATGGGTCCCCAGCCACAGTACAAATTACATAGATATTACTACTGAGAATTAATGAGAACACAGGATAGAAAGGGAGTGCAGGAGTTTCTGACCATTGACCTCTGTTATTGCAGGCGGCCATGACATATCTTCCCTTGTTAGAAAAATATCCTCCTATTTTAAAATCAATTAATGTTTTACTGCTGTTACTCCCATGGCAGGACTCTTGTAGAATCTCTACTTTCCAGTTGTTAGAAAACTTTGAATTTATAGTTTAAATTTATTCATGACCTGTTTATACCCTTTTGTTCTGCTGCTATCTTTTCCCTATGGTTTAAATAGCTCTTCTGGCACTTATTTCTTGGATATGTGTGTAGAAAGCAATCCTATCCATCTCAGCTTTCATCTGGGAAGTTAAACAAACCAATCTTTCTCAGGTTTCTCTCATAAGACAGGCTTCACGTTGCCCTCATCATCCTGCACTGCTTTAATGTCTGAATTAATTGACCTGAGACTGGATTACCAGTACAGTACGTATTACTCCAGATAAGATCTTTCTAATGCCTCAAATAATGCTGTTAATATTTGCCCATCTCCATTGGAAATACTGTAGCTAATGCATTCTATGACTGCTTTTGTGGGGTTTTTTTGTGGCCACCATGACTTCTTGGGTGGCACCTGCTTTTACAACAGCCTATAACTCATTGCTAATTCATCTTCCTGTGCATTATTTTTCTGCCTTGTGTGATAATTTAACCTTTTAACTAAGTTCTCAAAGTTGACCAGCTGTCTTGCTGACGGTGTCCTCCATCTTTGTGTTGTCAATGTGTCCTCTTTTCATTCTTTATAACTGGTGGCGTAGATCCATTCCTGAAGAACTCTATTTTTGTGGAATGCTTTCCTCTAGCCTTGTAGTTCTCCTTTTCACTAGAACTGTTTCTACTTTTTCTAAATCCTTACCTTGTTGTTGTGCTAACCCCTGTCTTCACAAATTTAATATGTAGTGCTTTACAGAAGCTAAGATGTGTGAGAGCTACTGCATTTTCTCTAAGAAATCAGTTACTGGAAATCTTAGGTTTGCCTGGCACATCATGCTCTTCCTTATTTTTCTCTGAAACAGTGATGCTGCTGGAGTCAGGCCCAGCTGCTGCTGAATTGCATGCAGCAGAACAACAGGGAGTAGAAAGGCAAGAACAAAAAGTCCTGTGACCAATTAAAACCTTAGGAGAGAGTTCACCAGGTGCCTCGTAATTACCTAGCTTGGGCTATGTCCAAGATGCACTGTTAACACCCTCTGTCTTGCCCTTGTCATTAACAACCAGTCAAGGCCTCTCAATTTTGCATCCACTCATTTCACAGTCAACATGAAGGTGCCAGCCAACACATTGACTGACGGACATTGATTTGACATTGACTGATGGATAACTTCTAGCTCTTTCTGCTAGTCAAGCTTGTTAAATGGCACTCCTGCTTAATAAAAAGAATAGCAGCTCACAGGCAGGTGATGCATGTCCAGAAGAAATCTTGGTTGCTAAGTTTTCCTCCTGACACTTCTTTTCATAGGGCACCAGATGTTTAATTTATGTGTTGCTAATATTTTTTAGATTACAAGTAATCCCTGCACAGCCCTTCCTGTGAAGGGACAGAACTAGGTACCATTAAAACATCATGGGTTGCAAGAAAATAATGATCCAGGGCTGGAGGTACTGGAGCTTTGTGCTCTATCAATTTTTCTAAAAGATAACAAAGGAAATTATTTCTCCCAAAGGCGTGGTACTTGCTCCTGATATAGCTTCATGCTGGTGTCTGCCAATTAATCCTAAACTTTGCTTTAGTGGTCAGAGCTGGTGGAGAGTCAGCTGTACAAATTTTCCAAGGGCTGAATGGGAAAAGCTTCTATAGAACTTGAGACCTCACTTAATCCTTAGCTAATGTACAAATTGACATGGAAATATTGAGCTTATCTGGCTCCTGTGGCTAAGATCCTGTTAGGTACAAGATCAGTGATTTCTGAGAAGCGTTAGTGAAGTGAAGCGTTAGGGATGTCTTTAGCTCTAGTGACTCCCTTGACGTTTGATTTGCTTTTTGACTGAATATATCCCTCATTCGCTGCAAATGCCTGCAGGTAGGCTGGATTGTCCCTTTAATGGAAAATCCCACTGGAGTTAGCCAGAAACTGTGCCAGTGTGAGACTAGATGCATATGCTTAACTCCGCTTTCAAAATTGCTGCAGGGTTTTTTCCAGCAAAATCCAACACCACTGAGACAAAAATGTAGATTTTTCCCTGCGTTTGTTGTTGTAGAATGTGGAACTTGGGCATTTTGGCTTTCAACAAAAAAGTGGGTTTTGGTACAAACCTGGACGCTATAAATGAAAACATTTTCCTAGAAAAGTTATATTTTCATTTAAAAACCAGCAAAATTTCAACAAAAAGTGCAATAGCAACTCTGCAGCCCCTTTATTCTCTAAAATAACTGTAGCTTCTGAGTTTATGGAGGGCATGGAGGAAGGAAGAGGAGGGCTGGGTGAAGGCTTGTCCCTTTGTCTCTCTCCATGTACTATGCATATGCAGGTTGTGTGATGTGGCTGTGCCCGCGTGACTCAGAGACCGATGCCACCATGCTTGGGACATTTGAGAGCTCCTACCATGACATGGAGGTGGCGGAGGTGCTGCACTGCCTCTCTCCTGGTAGGTGTTTGGGTCATGAAGCTTTGCTAGGTAGTGGGGAGAGGGGTGGTGATGGGCTGCAACCTCCTACAGTCCCCAAGATCCTTCCAGTGAAGATGAGGTTGATTCAGGACTTTATGCTGGTGACTTCAGAGTAGCTACAATGACATGACTACCATGACAGAACAATTGTGTGTGCTGTACCCAATGTTTCTAATGGGGAATAGAATGATTTAAAATTTTGCTGGGTTTTTTTTCCCCCAGAAGCCACCTTTAACTAGAGTTTAATGAGCTCCCAGCAACAGGGAGAAGTAGGAGTGAAACACTCACACAGTCCACTATGCCAATTAGTTTGAACAAGGTGACAATGAGGGCACTTTTTATCAAGATTTTCATGAAAACACTTCAGATACCTTTCCTTCCAGATTCTGAGATGAAATAATCAAATTGTGCAGTGGAAAAAATTTCTGAGATGGTATAATCTGTACAGGGTTTGGTGTCCTCTTTGTTTTCTAGCCAGATAACAGGTTTTAGGCTTGTTAATATCAAAATAGTGGTCTAGGTGGATCGGTAACAAAATGATTCTGTGCTTGAAGGGGCAGAAAAAATTCCCATTAGGAAGGAGTTTCTATTGCATGTAGCTAAATTGTGTTACAGAATGGTGATGCTGCCATTACTATTTTAATCTTAACCTGGCATTAACAAAAGAAGAAAAAAAAAAGAGTTCTATTTGCTCATTTTTAAAGGAGAAAAGAAACCAATTGTAGTATTAGAAAAGCAATTAAATAAACATGGTGTATATGGTGTAGGAAGCTATTTTAAAACTGAAGTAGATCTAGCCAACAGCAATAATGACTCTTTAAATGTCACCTTATATAAATATTTGAATGTGTTTATGGGAACATGCATGTGTTTGTGGGTGTGTGTGACAAAGAGAGAACACTTTCCAAAATCAAAACTCTTGAATAACGAGGAATCTCTAGGAGTTGAGTGTTCTTATGTGTAAGCAGCAAGTGTAAAACTTGTTTATAGAGAGAAAGCTAGAACACTCGCTGTATACACAACTCACATCCCATTTATATAGTCTGATGACACATACATAGTAAATATTCTTTTTCAGGGGCTATTTGCAGAAATAAGTCTCATTTTAGGTCACATAAGTTATACTTACATGGCCTAGTGAGAGGTGTCTTTGCCCATGGCAGGGGGCTTGGAACTAGGCGAACTTTAAGGTCTCTTCCAACCTAAACCGTTCCATGATTCTATGATTATTGAGCAGTGTGGTGCACCAGGAAGAGATCTGTAGAATGAAACACTGGATGCCAAAGACCTGCTATACACCCTGTATGTTCTTCAGGGTGCAGAGGCTATTTTGGACTACCCAAGCCTATTTCCATGGACTGAATGCCCATAGGAGGTTGGAGGGTATTGGGTGCATGCTTAAAGCACAATTTCGACTTCGGTTTCATCAGGAACCCAGTTTATATGCTCTGTAACAACTTGTCATGGTTTGGGCCTCAGTGGTCGACGGGAACTGGATTCCGGATCTGGATTCCAGATTGGGATCAAAGGCAGACGAACAGACAGAGTCCTCCTCAGAGGCTGGCCATTGAAGAAGGAGGGCTGACCCTTTGATCCCTCAGCTTTTATCCTGAGCATGAGGCAGATGGGATGGAATACACTGTTGGTCAGGTTTGGGTCCCCTCTCCTGTCCGCTGCTCCCCGCAGGTGTGACCCCTCTACGCTTTTCTGCTTCCCACCCTCCAACGGGGCAAATAACAAAGTTGGCTGCCCTTGGTTGTGAGAGCAGTAAGTACAAGCAAGAGCCTCTCTGCACACCATGCCTTGGCATCAACTATGAACATGGGTCTTATCGCTCTGAGAACGAACAGTTTTTGCAGAAGATACTGTTCATTTCAGCAGTTAGAAGATGCCTAGCTAAAAAGTGAAGTTACCGAACAAAATTGGTCCTGTTTTACCTCAAACCAGGACACAACTCTACATTGGAGTGAAAGCAAAGAAATGGGACTGGTCTGGAAAGTGCATGAACTAGCTTCTGATTCAAATGACAATGTTCGCACAGACTCACACTGATGTGCCTATTCAGGTTCATGCAAGCCCCATGGAAATTCATGCCTAGGCCCTCGCAGGACTGAGTGTCTGCAAAAGCAAGAGCAGTCCTTCATAATGCCAGGTTTCTATTAATAGTCATTTAATTGTTTCTCACCCGGCAAATATGATGGCTCCATATCGCATTACTAAAAGTTACAGTAAAAAAATGTTTTATGACTAGTAAAGGCAAAGGGCTCACTGCAATCACTCAGCTACAACATGAATGTAAATATCCTATCTAATTAAACTCATGATCTTGTTTACAATAAGACAAAAATAAAAATCTGTAAACAAGTAATTTGTGAGCAGCAGACTAATGAAGCTTGATTTTGGAACAGATTTGCATCACCCAGATGAGCGACTTGGTAACTAACTCACACTAACATTTGTTTGTAGTCTTTGCATGTGTCTGTATTTTTTTAATCTCATCCCTTATGATCATCGTTTCTAGGACTGTTTTGTTGTGGATGCACAACTGATTGCATTTGATCATAGAAATCAGCTGAGGGGCTTAAGAGTTGTTGGGGCAAACCTGTGAATATCCCACCTGTTTCTCTTCAGCTGCCTTGTGTTTTTGAACCTTGTAGGAGCAGAGTTACCAGTAAGGAGTTCATTATCTACCCAAGCATGGTTAAATTTGAACAGCAGGTTTCTAAATCCTCCATGCTGTAGGAAAGCTGGCTAAACACAGTGTGCCTGCTTCTCCTCCTAGCTTTGCTTTATGATTCAACTGTGGTGTTCAACTTCATTCATCTACTTTTAACTCGTGCTGGTGTGACTTTGACATCAAGCCTGTTGATCTGCTTGACTTATATGAAGGGTCGTGTCTGAAGCAGATGGTAGTCTCGCCACTGATTTTAATGGCAGCAGGAGCAGAATAAGAGTGTTTTCTAAGTGAAAGTTGAATAGGTCTGAAGGATTTCTGCTTTAGATTACAGTAAAACCATCTAAGTACTCTTTGTTATTCATTAAAGAGAAAGAACTCTCTGCAAATAGCATTTTATATTCAAATACTGAAAGTAGCACACAGAGCGTTCAAAATTCTGATTATATTAAGACTCACATAATCACAGATGGTTGAGATTGGAAGGGACCTCTGGAGGTCATCTGGTCTAACTCCTCCTGCTCAAGCAGGACCACACAGAGCCAGTTGCCAATGACAATGTCTGGATGGCTTTTGAGTAGCTCCAAAGATGGAGACTCCAGTACCTTTCTGGGCAACCTGTTTCAGCACTTGGTCACCCTCATGGTACAAAAGTGTTTGCTGATGTGCAGAGGGAAACTCCCTTTTTCCCTGAAAGGGTCTGGGGGTTTTCCCATAATTGTGCCTTGCAGGCACTTCCTTGCTTACGTGCAAATGTTTAAGGTCACCCCACCTAAGCCCTGTTTTGTTGATTTTTGTCTTCTCTTTTGTTAACATCACCCCAGGCCCTTTACTTATCAGCCCTGTCCATCACTCCGTTACAGGGCTGTTGGAAACTCTCTCTTTCCCCGCTTGTTCCTAGTTTAAAGATGTCCTTACCAGGTCAGCTGTCCTGCTGGCAAAGAGACCTATGCCACATTTAGTGAGGTGGATCCCATCTCTGCTAGGCAGGTGGTAGTCCCCAAACAGGCTCCCATGGTGGCAGAAGCCAAATCCCTTTTGCTAACATCAGCTCTGCAACCAGTTGTTGACAGACAGTATCAGTCCCTCCACCTCACGCCCTTTCCCCTCACTGGCAGGGCTGAGGAGAACACCAGCAGGACTCCCATAACCCTGACTATCGTCCCCGCAGCTCTGTAGTCATCTTAAATTATCATTGGTGCCTTCGTGGAAGAAGTCAAATAGTCAAAGGGTTGGACAAACTTCAGCAGTCTCTTCACAACATCTCAGATCCAGGCCTTGGCAAGCAGCAAACTTCTCTAGATGACAGGTCAGGCCAGCAGATGGGTCTTCTGTCACCCACAGCAGGGATTCACCCGCAATATCGCTCACCACTTCCTCCTGGTGCTCCTGCACAGCTCTCAGTCAGTTGGCCCAGGTGCTTCACTTGAAAGCACATATGGCTTCTCCTCAGCTTTGAGGGATATGTACTTGTGCCATAGTTGCAGCCCTTCAGGTGGTGGAGCAGAAGCATTACTCTTGGTGCCAGAAGTCACCAGCTTTCAGCCTTCACCCACTTTAGAGTCTGCACTTACCGTCCTGCTAGGGTCAGACTCTACCTGTGTCTCCACTGCAGTTGGGGTCTGGGGCTCTTGAAGCCACAAGGTGTCTGAGAAGATCCTGTCTCCCTATCTCTGATGCTGACTCCTTCCCATAACTCCTCCATTTGGCAGCCCAGCTTTGCAACAACAACATGCCGGGAAAGACGACCATCTCTCCCAGCCTCAGGGAGAGGCTCCAGGTGTGCCTGGAGCCTGTAGCTAGGGCCTTCCAGGGCTGTGTCCACCACCTGAAGATCTGTCTGGGTTGACACCCCCACCATGGCAGGGACAGCTGTTCCCACATGTGCCACAGAATGTGCCCTGTGGCACAGCATCACCATATCTGAGAGCATTTATACTGGTCTGAACTGTGAAGAGGAGCCTTTCTTTGTGCCATATTCCAAACCACAAAACCTGATTTCAATAAATCAAAGACTGTATTAGATTTTTGTTACACAGCAATAAAAAAAATGTGTAGGCTTTAATACATCTTGGCCATGTTTTTGAAATAAAATAACTTGCATTCACTTGTTGTACCTGATATATTCTTTATGCATGTGTAGGCAGAGTGTGCATTTTTTTAAAAATTGATTTTCGCAGTTGTATGCAGGCAAGGATTCCAACACAAAATATAAGTGAAATAAAATAAAATATGGGCAAAATGTGTTAGAAGTATAGTTGTTTAACTCCATCTAGCTGAGAAGTTGAAAACTCAAGCAAAGGTGGAGAGTGAAGAGAGAAACTGATCTGTTTTTACAAGCAGTTGTTTCCTTATTTACCCAATAGAGATCATAAAATCATTTTCCCACTTGTGCATGCAATGCACCTGGGCTGAGCGTTAGTTCAGGACACGTGCACCATAAGGGAGTATATTCAACTGCACAGGAGACATTTGCCCAGCTCTTGCTGACTTGCTGGGGGAATCCAGTGTCTTGAGTGCACAAGCTCACAGAAATGCTGCTTGTTCTTTGCTTGAACAGCACTAGTAAGACTCAAGTAGTCCTTTGCACTTTCTTACACTTTGCCACTAAGATAATAAGTGGGGTGAACCCACCTGGGTTCTAGAGTGGTTGTAGTTCTGTTGTGTGTTGTGCTTACTGCATAAAGAAGCAATTTCACAACTCATGCTGACTAGAGCCTTTGGTCCAAGTCCATCTTCTCTTGACCTCACTATTCCAGAAAGGAAAGAAAAACCCTGTCTGTGATACTGGCAGCCTCACTGACATAAACTGAAGCCACTGTTGAAATTTCAGATTTCTATTTAGGTACACAGGTGGAGACAATGGTGAACTGCTGTTCTACCACCTGTTCCTCTCATGATATCAGCTGTAGCCTGAGACCTAGAAATTACCAAACTGGGGATGAAATTTCTCTCTTGCTCTTGTTAGACCAGATAAAAGGTCTGAAAGTTGAAATCTAGCTGAGACTGCTTTTAAAGTGCCCTTACAACCCTGGGTTGGGAATAGATGAATCTTAGGAGAGGGAAAAATTCTCCAGAAGGCAACTCTCGCAGGTTGCTACAACTGAGACAAACCTCAAGGAATGCTGATGGCATATTAGAAGTCTTTCAAGTATCTGGAGTAACCCCTGAGCTGCAGAGCGCAGAGGTGGCCTAATGCTACCTATAGTCTCCCAAACTCTGGGGCTATAAAACTCATACTTTGCCTCTGAGAGGTCTTCAGCAAGAATTAAAAGGAAGTGACAGTGGGTGACATGTTTTTTATTTCCCCAGGCATGTGCCTTCCTTCTCCATGTTAAAACACACACAAGCTTGACTGCAGAACCACAGCATATTCAAGCACCTATGGAGGCAAGGGTTTTTGCAGAAAGACATGGGATTGTAAGAGATTCCTTTAGGAGACAAGTATAGAAGATTAAGAAAAGCAAGAGCAAGCCTAGCTCTGGGTTTCTGTATGTAGGGAATTAAGAATAATCTGTTCATACTGTATTTAGGATAACAGTGCCGTGATCCTTGTTGGAAACCGCTCAGTGCTGCTAGGATGTGAGCAATGACTCGTCCATGTACTTACACAGCTGTTATCTGACAACAGATTCCAGCTCTTTCTTTCAGTGAAAGACATACCCATGGCTTCAGTTCAGGATGACCTTTCAGTGAATATCATGTTCTCTTTCTGACTGGGGAAGTTCCCTGCTCCAGGACATCTTTGGTAGAGCTGTCAATTTTCTCTAGTTACCGGTAACTACAGTGAAAGCATAAGAACTGAAATGAGATCAATAATAATAATAATAACAAAATCAATGGACAACACTGGAGTCTCTCTTTTCTTGTGCTGCACCATACCTGAGCAATAATGACCATGGTTATAGTTAAACAAGAAAAGGAGTATGGTAAAGAAGTCTGTTCTAACTGCTTTTCTTTTTCTTTCAGGAATTCCAGGCAAGATGATTGTTTTATCACAAGTGCCCTAACATCAGTCTGAAGCCAAAGACTTGGCAATCAGGGAATGGAATTACAGTTCTGCTATGGTAATTTTAATTTGTACGTTAAATGTAAAGGTGATTTGGTTTCACTCTTCTTTTTAATCTGGTGGATTTGTCTTTCGCCTTTCACAGTTCTAATTTACGTGGTGACTTGTTCCCTAACTTCAGAACTCAGTAAGCTGGATTAATTGATGTGGTGGAATGAATGCCAAGTCATGTTAAAAAGGTTGCATTGGTGCTGACACTCTAGGAATTAATTGTTGGGGAAAATGCTGCACCCAAAAAAGATGATGAGGAGAGTGATTTTAACAGTGAGAATGGCTGTGAGTTCTCTCCAGGATCCCTTTGGCTTAAAGCCATAGTACTGCAAGTATCTGCTTTTCTGCAGTTAAGCACTTCCTCACCATTTTATGGCACCTTCTGGTTGTATACCTTTGAACATAATTTACAGATATTGCATGGTTTCAAAGCTATGAAGCTCTGGGGGAGAAATCACAATCACCTGCCTCAGATGCATTTTCTGTAAAAAACTAGGGCTGGTGAGAACGGCTTTGTTCTTTTTCCAGCAGTATCTTCAATAACGTTAGCCAGTTTTTTGCCAATGAGACGTGAAGGGCGACAATCTGCTTTAGAAAAGGTGTTTAAAAGGTGAGAAGAGAAGATTTGTTGGGTGAAAAATGGAGCTGGATCAACAGACGAGTGAACAGCAGACACTTCGGACTCTTTTGGCAATATTTGGATTGTGGGTGAAGCTTGTTTGAGAAAGAAGCTACCTGATGAATCTCTGAGCAAGGTATGAACATTCACGAGCAGCTTGGTGAAGGAGAATGAGAAGGTTTCAGATTAGGTGGCAGTAGTGTAGTTTGCAAACAGACTGTGAAGAGCATAGGAAGTCTCCACTGTTTGCCTATGGCTGCAGCATCCCTATGCCAAGAAGAGTAGGAGAGAAGAAGGGTTTTAATGCGGTGTTTTAACCCAAGCTACCCTGGACAAGAGACGAAACTTTTTTTTGCAGTATCACTTAATGAGACCAAAAGATTTTTAAGGGAGACAGTGTACTAAATCAGTAATAGGTATGACAAGCGTAACTTTTAATTCTCTAGTCTCACTGTTCCATGGATTACAACTGGCCCAATGTTTCTTCCGCTTCACACAGTGTTTGTCTTTCATCTCGTCTCCCTAGCGAGCAACTGTGGGTCCCCCTTTTGCCTCCTGAAAAGCTCCTTGCTGTATGCTCCTAAGGTTTGCAACCACCTGGAGGTAGGCAGTGGGGTGCTTGATACAAAAAGCTTGTCCATTCCCTTTTGAATGTCTATAAAAAGAAAAACACATTTTCCCTTGATCTCTTGTGTAGCTTTCTTGTTTTCCACTTACCCATTAAGTTAGGCCAGGGAATATTCTAACATTCTAATAAGTAAGCACACAATAGTTATGCCAGGGTAAAGATCCTTTATAATTTTTCTGATATCATTATGTGTCACTGTTAATGACCTATAGGTTCTATTCCAACCTGCTTCTCCTGTGCCTGCTATTCCATGAAGAGTTGTAAGAAAATGAAAAAATGCAAATCATCTTGGATCTGGTTATTGTTATAAATTTTTTGATGGAGGGTCTCCATCCACTAAGTGACCTTAAAAAGAAAGACCTCCAACATATTGGCCGAAGGATACTTGCTTCTTGAACAAATAATGTCTGGAGATACTTAGTACAGAGTTATGATCAATCTTTGCCATACATTAGATAATTTCCATACAAGGCAGAATCAGAAGTCTTGAATAAATGCATTTTTGAAGTAATTATTCACTGTTAAGTATTTGCGGGTGCGTGCACCTACATACGCGCATACACATGCAGCAAAAGCAGCTCATTGCATTAAGAAATGAATTACTACTTCTAATTACTTCTAGGAGTTAATTACTTCTAATTATTACATTGAGGAATAAATTGCTACTCCTAATTATGTTGTGGGTACAGTCAAAGTAGTTAGAAATGCAATTTGCATGGTTGTTTACATCACAAGCATGTTTAAGTAATTCTGCTCCCTTAATTATATGGAATGGTCGATGTTAAATAACATAACATGTTTTGCAGCTTCATCTGCATTGTCATTTGTTTACCATTTATGGTGGTTGGGTTTCAGAGAACTGGGGAATAGATTCTGTGTGTCACTGGGGAATAGCTATTTTTATTTGAAGCCTGCAAGCACTTCTGAGTATCTATGACTTGACAGGCATTTCTGGGAACGTGCACAGTGTTGTTAAACTCACATTACAGCTCTAGCTTCTCAGCCCAAGCAAATCTGAAATACTCGGAGACACTGACCAAATCCCGTTGTACTTAATGCAAGTCTCATTTCCCACTGCCCGGGCACTCTGACATCATACATTAGCATGAGGGTCTTCACTTGCCCTGATGCTGGGTGGGGGTACTCTCACCTCAGCTAATTTTTTTCCTTACATTCACATGAGCATCTATAATGATCTATATTACTTCTGTCCAGAAAGACGCCCATTAGGAGCCTGCTGCAGGTAAGACTGCAGTTAGGAATTCCCAGCCCAAGCTGTATTAACTTTCCAGATAACCTCTGTGGGTCTGATGTGTCCCTCAGCCCTCCAGGACTTTCCAAACCTGGGTGTTACACAGTGCAATTTGGGTTTTTACCCAGAATTTACCCAATCTTTACTCCTCCACAAAAGAGGCAACACAGCAGAGGAGGCTGACTGTCCTTTCAGAGGAAGTAAATGTACACTTTCTTTACAAGACTTTGACAGTGTAACCAGGACTTGAGTTCTTCCTCAGGCCTTCTTCCTCTGTCTAAATTCACAGGAGTTTGTTGGGAATTAGGAGTTGCAGGACTTTGCCTTTTCCTGTGTCATGCATGTTTATTTTCTCCTGTTCCCCATTTTCATTCTCAATTTGTAAGAATACTCCATGATATTAGAATTGATTGCAAGGGGAAATAACTGTGTCCCAGCAGAAGTTGACAGCCTGCCATCAAACCAGAGCAAAAGACCCAGGAAAAAATAAACTACAGAGACTCAAAAATTATTGCTTGTCGTTCACATATCCTCAGAGAGGGAAAGAATACAGGAAATTTTGTACACAAAGAATACATTGCTGTTAAACATCATTTTTCAAAGTTTTATGGGGGACACCAGTGGGATGTAAAGTTAAGGAGCTGGAAAGTTTGCTCACCGCCTACACACACGATGGATTTGGAAGAATGGGTTTTGTGAGCTGAGGAATATCCTTGGTGCTGGTAAAAGCAGTCCCCACCTGACACAAGGGGTTCGTTGTTCCAGGTATATTCTGTTTCAGTATAATAACGTGAAATGATTTTTGGGGTAAAGCATTGTGGCTGCTTTGGTGGGAAGGGAGCTTTAAAACAGAAAACAGCACTGAAAGAGGGATTACTACCAAATGAGCTATAGATCCGCCAGGTCATGTGATATGAAAGCTGGCGTGTGGTGAGGACTGGCACCATCAAACATTGTGCTTAATAAATTTGGGGAGTGAAATTAAAACATTCATCTTAGAGGACATACCTCAGCAGCCAAAAAACATCAAAATCAAGTTTTGAGAAGCTTTGCTGACCTTTCTTGCCTCTGAGAGGAGCTGGTTTTGTCTCATCTAGGGTCAGTGAGGATTCAGAATTTGATTCTCACCGAAAATGGTTATCGTTTTAGAGCCAGACCCTGCAAATGCTGCCACAGAGCCTGCAGGATTGGGCCCTGGTACAGAGCTCTGTAACAGAGCTGCAATGAAGAAAGAACTGAAATTATGTTAACAGTCTGCCTTACTAAATTACTGTTTTGTTCTGCCTTTTATACCCCATGGGACTCAAATTCTAATCAAGGTGTTTGACTCCGTTTCTCAGGAAGCCGGGATGGAGAGTAAAGTAGGTGGTTGTAAGATTGTGACTATTGTACTCCCAAGTGGGGAATGGAGAGCTGTAATTCCGCTAATTATCATAACTAATTTGCTGCATTCAGAAGTGAAAAATCAGAAGGGCTAGATCACCGCCTCCAACTGTTAATAATGGGTTATTGAATTGCAGTACATGAGACCAGAGGGACTGCGATTACCACCAATGATGAGCCTGGGATGTGTTCCCAACACCATAAAATAATTTAGCCCTGGATTTTCAGAGTGCTTTCCAGGGTGAAAATAGATGCCATTCCTGGAGTGCAAAAAGACGAAGTTCAATACCATGAACTCAGTCATCAAGCTGGGACCCCAAAAAATAGTACAGGCACTCATGTGCGTGGAGAGGGTTGACTGGGACCCCCTTGGACATGAGTTCCGTTATCTCCAGGGGATTCAGACAAGCCCTGCATCTGCTCCTGTCTCCTCCTGGTGTCCTCTTGGAAGTGCGGACATGTTTCTGCAGGACAGGGCTGTGCTGTCAGCTGCCAATGGGCAAACTGGAAGTGATCTTGGTGTGAAGCTGGGGCTGAGTTAACCGGCTGATTAGCTTGGTTGGATTGCTCTACTGCACTGGCTGTTAACACATCTGGTGTATGAAGGTGTATGAACTGTGTGCAGCATCATACAATGCCGTGCGGGTATGCCCTTTAGGCTAAATTCTTAAAGTCATTTTAAGTACCTCAGGTTGTTGACCAGCGTGAAACAGATGGCTAAAAAGGAGAATTCAGGAGGCACAAAAGTCATCAGGGCACAGCCCCACCTGTGCACTCCCAGAAATCTGAAGCAGTAGGAAGGTGTGGAGGCTGGGTTTTGATAAAATAACTGAACCACTTGGAATCAAGTGCCAATCTAAGTTGAGATAATCCCATTTTGGCTTGAGCAATTTCAGTATGTCCCCCCTTGAGATAAATTAAGGTCTTGTTAGCCCAGCTGTGAACATTAATGTGGCCAATTCAGGAGAAATTCCAGTGCAAGGAATTTTAATGAGATCCATAGAGCACAGCTGGAATTGATGGTGTAAGGGATCTGGGAATAGGACCTGCTGACTGGTACACCCGCTATTTGTCTGGGTTTTTGGCAGGAACTCTAGAATCCCATTGTTATTGTATATGGATTTCAGAAGGGTCATGGAAGATTTTTAAGGTACCACTAATTGCACAGTTGAGATGCAGCTTAGCAGACTACCCTCAGCCTGCTTACCAAGAGCCTTCCACAGGGATGCACATCAACGGGAACACAGAGTTTGGCAACTGATTGTAGCACTCTGAAAACCTTTGTGGCTGAGCTTGGCCATAAGTCTAATTTCACATTAATCATTTGGTATCAGGTGGAACTGATTTTTATGCAATAGTTATTTTAAAAATCAAAATGTATGCTTTTTCAGTGTTTTTGTAGTGCAATATTTGACTAATATTGATCAGTTGATGACGAATCGCACATTAATGAAAAAAACGTGGCTATGAAACTAAACCCTGGACTCAGGTTTGATCTCTGCAACTTTAGTAAAAATGAGTAGTCATTGTAATTAAGTAAATGGAGTTTCATAAAGTATTATGTCAATCTGAGATCATAATGAGGCATGCTTAGATCCCTCACAGCTCTCCCTTAAAATGTCTCACTGGCTGGTGTGACTGCATTCTCTGAGTTTAAGATCTACCCCGATTTCTCTTTCTGACATGCTGGTCTTTACCATCGCCTAGAGTTGAATTATGGTGGTGCATAATTCCCAGCCTCATGGAGCGCTGTGATAGGGGCCATATGTGCAATTATACCTTTGCATGAGGACTGAGTTAGAAGTGCCAGCCAGGCCTTTAATGTTATTTTCTTAATCTTGAGCAGCTCTTGTTGGAGATATAGGGCTAGAGAACCAAAATGGTGAGCTTCAAACACAGTCCAGCGCTCCGTGCCAGGAGACCCTACGGTTGTCACTCCAGAGCAATCAGATCTGTGCTTCAGGAACCATTCACTGGTAATCACTGGGCATCCCACGGCTTTTCAATGGTCCTCCAAATCATGTGATTGAGCAGGAGGACGCTCCAGGGTTGCACAGTACTGGCATTTTGTGGATTGGATGTGAGGTTTTGAGTGCCTTCAGTCACACAGTGAATTTATTGATGGCCCAAGGCCTGGTCCGGGAGACCAGGTTGTGCTTGGAAAATTATGTAAAGGGAATAAAAGCAGGAAGGGCAAGGATTTTGAAGTCTGTGCTTGGATCTGTGTGGCAGTTACCACTGCTACAGCCTGCTGCCACCACTGAAGTGAGGATCTCTTTCTCACAGGGCTGAGCTGTGCTTGTTTATTGCAAAACCATGTGGCATCTTTCAGCAGTGGCTTTCAAAAAAAAAAAAGATGATGCACAGATATCATTGCTCTTATTTTGGACACAAGTAAAAGAAAACACAGAAAAGGGCCAAATTCAGCAATTACCATAAGCACTAGCATAACCTATATTTAGTGTCAAATATTTGAAATAAGTGGGATCTATTAACTTGTTGAAGTTTGCAAAAACACTACATAAGTCATGTTGTCTGGGATCTCTTGGCCAAACAGGGACTCTACTTTTCTGCCCTGGAAGCCTTTCTGCTAGCCATTTCACTATAAAAAGAGAGAAATAAAAAATGAACTTAGCATATGTAGTGTGACAACCAACACGTCCTACCCAGGGATGGATCTGGATGGGAAACCTTCCTTCCTGCACATAACTTGATAGAAAACACCCCAGTCTGTCACACTGTATTGTGTTCATACAGGTCTTCAATATGTGTAGAGATGTGAGGCTGTGTAGAGGGCGAAGCTGTGTTTGTAGAGAGCTGAATTGTGCGTACAATTCCCTCTAAGTTCAGAAGAGCAATGAAGTTCACACTCTTGCTCCTTAGAGCTCCCAGGTCCCTACAGTCCTGAAGGAAAGGAATTGCAATGCTTCAGTATGCCACCTCTTCTAGGTTCAGTGAAGATGGCTCCTACTTCCTTCCATTGCCTACACCATCTGGTGGACCTTGGTAACATCTCCATCTTTGGAAGCCAAAGCAGTCAGGACGGATACACTGGTGCTCTATATAAGCACAGTAATGTCCAACACAGCTCATTCATTTAGGACAGGTTTATTGCCACCTGCAGAGGGAAATGCAAGCTGAGAGTGATGAAGGTCCCTTTGTTCCTGCACTTCAGCCTTGGCAGACTGAAGGAGTCTGTGTGGTGGCTCATCCTTGCAAAGGGCACATTACAAGTTGTCAAAACTGGTCTGCGGAAGCTGCTCAGAGTGAGAAAGATTTCCAAGGTGAACAAGTAAGAGGTAGAAACATTTTTGAGGAGACACTGTAGAGGTGAAATCCTCCTCCTCTCAATCCAGAGGAAGAGCAAGAGCGCTCTGACACTACCCATGATGCCTGCAGGTCACCTGCAAATAGTAAGCCTTCTGACAACCCCAAGTCTATTTCACCTTGAACCCAAAACTGTGCCAGACTGGGTCCTGCAATGGGAGAAGTGTGCTGAAGAAAGAGATAAGGTGCTGGGTGGGACCTGGAGAGGGGCTTTGCAGGACTTCTTGGAGGATGGGGGTATGAGGCACTTCCTCAGCTGAGGCCACACTCTGCCATCTTTCTCCCTCCCAGACACCCTACAAGCCCAATGGGAGTGGTCAAGATTCTCCATCAGATGCAGGAGTGTCACTGTGAGGAAGCATCCTCAGAAGATCCAGCTGGGTGAGTTCCTTACTGCAGGGATTGCCTCTTCTTTCTCAGAACACTCCTCTGCTGTCCTCCATGGTGTGGATGTGGAGCTGGCTGGGGTATTTCTTCTACGGCACACAAGAAGGGTTACATCAACCCTGTCTTTCTCCACCCTACGCAGCTGTGTATCACATTGAGGTACGTGTTACACAGCATGGTGTGACCTGTGTTGGTCTTTTCAAGCAAGTACCCCTGTGTGAAATGCAACCATGTGTTAGGGAGAGAGGAACCAGGCTTGTGGCTCTGACAAGGCAGGGGAGAAGTATCAGTGAAGAAGAGCCAAATACTTGAGGCTACCACTGCTAAAACACAGAAGAAAAGGCTGCTCCCTGCACAGGAAAGGAAAATCAGCTGGAGCCTGGGAGGGAGTTGGCAAAGTCGGGCTTCGGCTGGCGGTGTTTGTGCTAGTCCTAGGTAACCATCTGCTGAGCTGTCAGACCCGACTGGGCCTTTTTTTTTGTTTGGGTTTTGTGTTATTTGTTTTTCTGTTCTTTTAAAATTACTTTACTGAGGGAAATAAAATCATCTTGCTGCTTCAGAAGAAAAACATCTGAAAGAGGACTTAGGCTGCACAGGGGAAGCATCCTTCCAGGAGTCCCGGCTGCCTGGCACGAGCGCGGCTGCCGCACAGCCCCGTGACCTCCCTCCCTCTCTGTGAGTGCCTGCCAAGTGCAAATTAAAGGATCCACTGACCGACAAGCTGCACCTATTCTAGTATTTCCCTGGCTCCTGGCATGCTTTGGATCTTCTCTGTATGGACTAGCAAGCCTTTGTTTTGCTCTGACCTCATTCCTTCTGCATGGGACTGTGATAGCTTCTTTTTAACAGCATTTCTATGTTGCTGTTTGCTGTTGTACAAGGGTTTACTCAATCCCCTGCATTTAATGTTCTGCTGTTTGCTTTGGTTTATGTGAACTCACCACCGCATCACACGCATGGGAAGACAGAATTGACTTAATGAGCCAGTTTTGAATCTAAAAAGCTGCATCTGATAAAAGTAATAGAGCAGAGGGCTGGAAAAAGGCAAATGGCCTCAAGTTGCCCTAGGGGAGGCTTAGATTGGATATTAGGAAAAATTTCTTCACAGATAAGGGTTATCAGACATTGGAACAGGCTGCCCAGGGAAGTGGTGGAATCGCCGTCCCTGGAGGTATTTAAAAGACGGGTAGACGTGGTGCTGAGGGACATGGTTTAGGGGTGGTTTTGGCAGTGGTAAGTTGATGGCTGGACTCGACTCAATGATCTTAAAGGTCTCCTACAACCCTGGTGGTTCTATGGTTCTGTGATTCTATGAGAAAATCCTGCAAACAGGCCAGATAATATATAGCACAGGGGGACCCTGCCACTCTTACGGGGTGACAAAACTGCCAGATGCCCAAAGACAGAGAAGCATCAAGCCGTGCCTCGTCTCAAAAAGCACAATCCCTTCTGGAGCAATTTCTCTCTGGATGCAGTTAACAAGGCTGAAGTGCTTTCGTCATATTTATTAGCTCAATGTGATTTTATCGGGTATCTCTGTCAGTCACCTCTCTGTGCTTTGGAAACACAGCTGTATTTCAACTGCTGCAGTGCTTCACAGGCTAGCACCTGGGCGTTAATCACACACAGGGAACCAATACAGCAAAAGAGAAGTCAATTTTGTCCGATGTGAAACGAAAGAATGCAAGATTAAATAACCTAATTCGAAAGCACAGCCCACACATTCCCTGCTTGAGCTGCTAATAACAGTTCAAATGACTGAAACTGAAGTAATTATTAAAATGTAATTACTTTACACTGTTGGCGCATTGTGTTTTCTTTTGGCACCTCTCTTGGCTTGAAGCATTTTCAACACACCAGTCATACAAAGGCGTGACTTGTGATTAAGACATAGAGCTGATATTCTGGGAACCTGCATTCAGTTCCTGGCTATGCAATAGAATTCCTCCGTGGCTTTTCTTAGTCTTATCGCTTCTCTGTGCCCCAGTTCCTCATCAGTAGGACAGATATGAGATAGAAACGCACCCTTTGTCTGGCTGCTTGCTCTATTTAAACTAAGAGCCCTTCAGGATGCAGATTGTTTTTTAATGTGTTTATATGGTGTAAGATAATGAGGACTTGAGCTTGCTTGAACAACAAGTGCAAATGGGTAGACCACTGTGTTGATATATCAGTCCAGAGAGAATTTTTTCATGCTGCTTGGTACAGGAAGAATTTTAAAATAATTTTTAACATTGATATTTTCATGGAATCATAGAACAGCTTGGGTTGGAAGGGACCTTTAAAGATCATATAGTCTGACCCTCCTGCAATGAGCAGGGAATTCTTCAGCTAGATCAGGCTGCTCAGAGCCCTGTCCAACCTGACCTTGAATGTTTCCAGGGATGGGGCACCTACCACCTCTGTGGGCAACCTGGGCCAATGTTTCACTACCATCATTATAAAAAAAATTCTTCCTTCTATCTAGTCTAAATCTTCCATCTTTTAATTTAAAACCATTACCAACAGGCCCTGCTAAAAAAGTTGGTCCCCACCTTTCTTATAAACCCCCTATAAGTACTGAAAGGCCACAATAAGGTCTCCCTGGTGCCTTCTCTTCTCCAGGCTGAACAATCCCAACTCTCTCAGCCTGTCCTCATAGCAGAGGTGCTCCAGCCCTCGGATCATCTTGATGGCTCTCCTCTGAACTCGCTCCAACTGGTCCACGTCTTTCATGTGCTGAGGGCTCCAGAGCTGGACACAGAACTCCAGGTGGGGTCCCACCAGAGTGGAGCAGAGGTGCAGAATCCCCTCCCTCGCCCTGCTGGCCACGCTGCTTTTGATGCAGCCCAGGATGGGGTTGGCCTTCTGGGCTGTGAGCACACATTGCTGGCTCATGTCCAGCTTTTCATCCACCAGTACTCCCAAGTCCTTCTTGGCAGTGCTGATCCCAATCCTTTCATCCCCGAGCCTGTATCGATACAGGAATTTGCACCGACCCAGGTGCAGGACCCTGCACTTGGCCTTGTTGAGCCTCATGAGGTTCACACGGGTCCACTTCTTGAGCTTGTCCAGGTCCCTCTGGATGGCATCCCTACCCTCAGGTGTGTCAGCCGTACCATATTATGATGTATTATATTCCCTAGAAGAGAAAACATGCAATAAATGAGTAGGAGGAGGACTTGGGATGCCTAGCAGATAATTTCTTAATGATCTTTGTGAGGAAACAGTGCCTTGGAATACAATAAAAAAAAAAGCCCATCATTTTCCCACTGCATTACATATGTACCAAGTCCCACATTAAGATCCAAAAATGGAGAAAATCAGTTGTCAACATCTTCTCCAAAGACATGCAGCTATTTTGACACAGAAACTGGTTGCAGTTCCCCTGGCTGCATTTTGGGCTCTGCCGACAGACGGTGCACGTGCAATTCCCCTGCAGGAATCACCCAGCAGCCACTGAAGTCTTGCTTCAGGGAATGGGCTTACAGCACGTGCTTCAGTGTCAGAGATTTCAGTGGGGCTTTGACCACTTGCTTAAAGTTATTGGCGTGAAAAAGCTTCCTTCCTGAATAAAGGCAGTTTCCCTGTCCTGGGTTTTGTATGCCGTTTAATGAAGGGCACAGCAAAGCTCCTCTGGTCCAGTCATGGCAGAGATCTTGTTCTGAAGTTTTACCAGCTCCAACCCTGGCAGCACTTACATTAATGAAGAAAATGGGGCTGGAGTGCCACTTTGAGCACAGACTCTTCATATGCCCAATTTGCTTCATTACTAAGCCTCTCCATTGCGTGATTTTGCCTTGTACCAGCTAGTGGTTCCCAGATGGTACCTGTGCATGGTTTGGGGAATAACCCATGCCAAGGGGATTCCCAAAAGACAGTTGGGACAAGGCTGCAATAGATTTAGCTCCGTCGCTGCTTGACAGTCTTCTGGTTTCATCCTACCAGGGTTTTTTTCAACAAGCTTCCATATGCCCTAATGACATACTAGCATGTCCTCAGTTGCATGACACAAAATCGCTGCCCTGCTGGGAGGCAGCACAGCCTTCACAGCATTTCAGACACTGAAAAAAAACCCGCAAAGAGCACAAACGGTATGATATCTTAAAGCTTTTCATTTTAAGAGACAATATCTACTCAGGCAACTTGTTTTCTTTAGTGGTGTAGATACAGCATGCAGCCTGAATAACCACTCAGTGTGCATCTCCAAACCAGGGGCTTTCCAACCTTCTTAGGTCTGCTTGTGTCTTCTAGTGCTGAAGTGGTATGAAATCTCATGCAAATTCATGGTCATCTGTTACTTTTATTGTAGGTGGAACTACTTGAAATTTTTAGAATGGATTTTTTTTTTTTAAGAGAAAAATAACTTTAAGCAAAATGGAGGTGCCCGCATGAGAAATCTCAATTTTTGTTTTATTATTTTTGACAAAGGTCAAATGTGAAAACATTCTGTTAAATTACAGTTCTGTCCCATTGGAAGGAAGTCAGTTTTATGAAACAATATTTCATTTATTTCTAGAAAATTATGGTCATAGTACATTTTGAAACACAAATGTTTTATTTGAAGTTTCCTATGAAATTTAAATAGAATTTTGGTTGTCTCTTCTACTAAACATGCCTCAGATTGTTTTACTTTGTTATGAATATACAGAACTCAGCTCTGTACATATGAAGCTACTTAATCACCTGCCCGTTTTTTAATATCTGAAACAAAACCTAATAATTCTTGCATCACTGAGAAACTCTAATGATTAAACAGTGATGATGAATTGATGATATAGTAGTAGTAATTTGCAGGTAATTCAACCTTTGATACAGCCATGAAAAAATATAGTTATGTTAAAGAAATAAGTGTTGGTTTGTTTCCCTCAAGGAGCATAAAAAATATCTTTGCTGCTCAAGATGCACCGCAAACACAAGCCCTGCTGTTCAAAACAACTTGAATTTGCAGAGCTACATTTTATTGCAAGCCAGGATGCTAACACTTGGAGAGAGGATACCAATAAAGCCTCCTCAGTATATAATGGGGGAGAGGGAGAAAATGTGGTCTTCAGCATCCGTTGGAGAAAATCCACTAAGAAGCATATTGGAGAGGGGGAATATGTACCCTAGAGAGGTGCTCCTCTTCTTGCAGGAGGACCCTGTGTCCTTAATCCGGGGCTACCAAAAAGTGTCCATGTGTCAGAGACTTAGGTGTTGGGGGACACTGAGTCCTTTACAGATTTCACACAAAGGCCTGACGGACAGCAGTGATGGATGTGCCTCTTCCATGTTCCTGCTTGAAATGCCCCTTGGAAACAAGGCACCTGCCCTTTCTCCCAAAGTGGGACATCAGGAAGCTTCAACTGAGCTCCAGCATTCACGATCCAGGAATTAGGCAGAATTCATCAGGGAAGCAAAAGTGCCTCGAATATGAAAAAGTGGAGCAAGTGGCAAATTTCAGTCTGTTTCGCTGCAAAGATGAATGAGTAATTTAGACTCTACGATGCAGTGTCATCTACATCTTAATAGCGGTAATGCAATAGGAGACTGTTAGGGGTAATCTAATTTACCCTGGTTTTATTGAAATGTTATATGATAATTTCACCTGCCTATAGCTACAGCTTGCATATAGATGGCCTTGTTTTTATGTAGTGCAGCGGGTGCTCCAATAGACTTTCTAATGAATAAAAATCTGCATGCTAGCATGGTCTATAAATAAGAGGTACAGTCCAGCAGCAGAACCCTGAAATAGCTAATAATTCTGGAGAGTAAACAGTTGCTGAATGCTAGCATAAAACTAAATGCTTTTTAAGCCATAATGTTTAGTGAAGAATCCAAGCCACAAAATTCATATTCCACCTCCAATGTTTAAAAGGTTTGGTGGGGTTTTTTTTGCATGTGGGATTTTAGCCAGGCACAAGACAAAAGAAAAAAATGCAGTCTTAAAAGATTGGTTTCAGCTCCCGTTCTGGGCAGCCCTTTGAATTTGGCAACATTAAGTACAGTGCTTCATAAAGTACATTGTCCTCATAATCAAGCCTGTTTTCTTGCAGGGAGTAAAATAACATTCTGGCACTGGACTAGCAGAAAGTGCAAGAGTGGGAATCCTGGCCCAACAAGCGGCTGAAAGATAATCTCAGGATTCAAGTGAACAAGTGAACCTGTTTCCCCTGTGCGTTTTCTCATAATGTGCACTCTTCCAGATACACTAGAAGGAAATCTTCTACTTCTCAATTTCAGTTTTATGTCAAAGCTATGCCTTGAAGTCATTCATGAAATACACAAAAGGACACTGAGGAAAAAACCCCAAAATCAAACCCAGGCTCATATTGTATCAGGCCCCTGATGGTTGCACTCCACCTTTGGTTCTACTTTCACCTGATACAATCTCATCTCACCTATGTTCCAACTCAAGCAGAGGAAGAGAGTCCTGTTTTTCTGCTACATTCCTTTTACATGGAAGTTAAGCTGTCTAATTAGTACTCACTTCAAAAACTGGGTTCTTGAATTATTCATTGGCCTGGTGGTATGGGGCAAGGTTAGCAGAGCCTCAGGTATTTTCTAACATTTGTTGGAGAAGTTCTTCTAAAAAGCAGCAGAAAAATAGCTGTTCTACCCTGACAACATAAAGGAGGATAATAGCAAAAGCTTTGCTAAGTTCAGATTTATGTAATATATCTAAAAGTTTAGGACACTCTGAATGATGCTATTGCAGTATAATCAGAGGTGGCTGCATTGCTCTTTTAAATGACACCAATAGAGAGGACGTCCACCTAGACTTGCTGAGAGTGGTCAGGTAGGAGTTCTGCCTGCTGTTTACAGAATTTCTGCCTTCTTCAGCTTGTCACGTGAAATCTTAACGATATTGACTCAGGGTTGCCCAAAGGGCATACAGAAGCTGAAGCGTTAATTGTGAAGATCTATTTTCCCCCAATTTCCCTAAGGATACATTTTGCAAAAGAGAAGAAATTGTGGAAAACTGTGCCACTACTAATGCCATTTTGTAATGCTTATGGTCCCCTTAAAATTAAATCACAGATGTCATCTGGCTATCAGGCACTAGGGTGATGTGGGCTGCTGGATACTCTTACTGTGTCTGCAGGTATTTCTGATGGGTAAAAACTTCTTTACAGTAGCTGCTTGTTTTATATTTATTGGAAAGTGTTAATCAGAGTTTTTAGAGAGCAGAAGCTCTTTGCCTCTATCTACTAGTGGGCCAGAGGATGAGACAAAATGAAAAAGTCTGTATTTGCATTTTGCTGTGCACCACTCCTATATGAATATTAGGTTATTTTCCTAAACTTCAGTTTTGTGTGCAACTGATTGCTGCTGTCCTTGTAGTAAAATTGTATCTTTATGGAAAAATCATCTAAAAGTACTTTTAATGTTCCCTGAACAGGGATCACATAGATGGAAGTTATGAATATATGCAAGAAGAAGTAGCTGGAGATGCACTTCCCATGAGTCACTCAGAATTTGTGAGTCTGTCTTGAGAGCAGCTGTCGAAGATGAAAGAGTCAAACTAAATCATAGATTGAAGAACCACCTGACTATTGAACGGTCCTATTGGCAAATAGCGAAGTTGAGGCAAAGAGCTTCAGGGAGTGACATTTTTCGTTAATGTCCACGGGCTGACCTGCTGGAAAGCAGCTGTGCAGAGAGGGACCTGGGAGTCCTGGTGGACAACAGGATGACCATGAGCCAGCAATGTGCCCTTGCGGCCAAGAAGGCCAATGGCACCCTGGGGTGCATCAAGAGGAGTATGGCAAGCAGGTCAAGGGAGGTCATCCTCCCCCTCTACTCTGCCCTGCTGAGACCACAACTTGAGTCCTGTGTCCAGTTCTGGGCTCCCCAGTTTAAGAAAGGCAGGGAACTGCTGGAGAGGGTACAGCAAAGGGCCACAAAGATGATTAGGGGGCTGGAGCATCTTTCTGATGAGGAAAGGCTGAGGGAGTTGGGTCTCTTTAGTCTGGAGAAGAGAAGACTGAGGGGGGATCTCATCAATGTTTATAAATTCTTAAAGGGAGGGTGCCAGGAGGAGGGGGACAGTCTTTTTTCAGTAGTACCCAGTGATAGGACAAGGGGGTATAAACTCGAATACAGGAATTTCCATCTGAACATGAGGAGGAACTTCTTGACTTTGAGGGTGGCAGAGCACTGGAAGAGGCTGTCCAGAGAGGTGGTGGAGTCTCTGACTCTAGAGATCTTCAAAACCCGCCTGGATGCCATCCTGTGCAACCTGATGTAGGTGGACCTGCTCTGGCAAGGTGGGGTTGGAGCAGATGATCTCCAGAGGTCCCTTCTAACCCCTAACATTTTGTGATTCTGTAATGATTTTTGTAACACCTCTATACCGTGACATGTCCCGCTAAAACCAATGCCTCTATAAGCTTTTTATGACCTGTCGTAAATACAGAAAAATGGACTAAAGAACAGAAATGTCTTCAGGACAGATGTGAAATAGTGCAAACCCCCAGCCCTTGCTCCCTGGGGAGGGATCCCACTCAACCTGTGGAGGGAGAAGCCACTTGTGCAATTCAGAGGGAAAAGAAGAAACCAGGGAGGTGGCTGAGCTGAGAAGTGAGATGTATTTTTCTCTGACCTGGCAGACCTTCTGTGTTGTATGCCCTTAGATGTGATCTCTCTTCTGGTGTGAGGGGCCAGGACTTTTCCTGCCCCTGGGAAAAACCAAAGCATGCTTCCCGTAGACTGCACTGTAACACATCTGAAAAAGACTTATACGTTTGCTCTGTCTGCTTTGAAGTAGGAAAGCTCTTAGAATGGAATTCAGATCAGATAAGACACCTGTATTCAAATATCTACTGTAAGTGTCTAACGTCCCAGCATACACAATGCAGACTACTTAGTACAATCAGCAGAAATTAGAATGCGACTGACCTTCAAGCTGCAGGGAATCACGTAACGAATGCACATGGAAACTGCAAATGAACCTTTTTTCTCTAATGGCTGCCTTAAATCCTGGTGAAACAGATGTGGTTGTGGCCTGTCATAACACACCAGCTCTGGTTTAGCTCAGATAAGAATTAGATGGTTTACCTGGAGGTCCTGAGGGGCAGAGCGAGAATTTGTTACCTCTAGTCATTAAAGCATATTGGTCAAGAGAATTAAATGTTATGTATTATTGTAGTCAAAGCGATGGCTATTTGTTAATCACTGGTCTAGTTTATGCTGCTGTCAGTACCTAGTACTGCAATGGTTTAAAAAGGACTAAATGATGGTTCTAAAGTCCAACTTAAGGAACAATCAGAGAAGGATGAGTTTCATTTAGCACTGGATACAAAACCAAATCCAGGCATGGTGAAGTCTCTAGCAGTTTAGTAAGTGAGGGAAAATGTGGAAGAAGTTCTTGTGTGCCACACTTCAGGGAACAATCGTATCACTATAGCACATACTCTAAAGGTGGATTTTCCAGGAGCACAAAGCCTTTTTTTCTTCCACTAGACAATCATGAGAAGGGACAGGCTGCCTCAAGGATCTGTAATTTTTATAAGGCAACATTTTGTTGCAGTGCTGTATAATGAATAAAACACTGGGTTTAGCTTGATGAATATAAATGAAAAGACATAATTTCTTGATGTATGAGACTAAATGATTACATATGACAGTTACCCACCTTTCGCCCCTTCTCATTTTCACAATAGTTCTTCTATATTAAAGTATGCTAAATTGGGTTTCAGCAGTGGGCAAACTATGATTCATTCAATCCACAGTCTTCCGTGTCGCTCTGCCTTTTTTAGTTGAGAGGTTTATCAGCTTCACAATCAGTGCCTTTTATACCTCTGAGCTGAACCAGGTGAGATCTATTCTAAGTGACTGAGAGACAATTTTATTAATCAAGAAGTACCAAAGCCAGTGGTACAATCAATAAAGGGACAATTTTCCCTTGGATGACCACAGCTCCTACTGATCTCTCAGCATGGTTAGCTGTAAAAGGTTGAAAGAATTGCCCCTGATAATGGATTGGTATGAAGAAAAGTATATTGTGAAACAGTCTGTAAGGCATGCCTTGTGCTTTGCTTCCCTTGTGTTATAAAACTCCTTCTAGGCCAGGGGAACACACACTGAGCATTGAGGATTTGTGGCCTCTCTGATCCCAGCAAGATCTCCCTGGCTGCCTCAGTCCACTGGAGTCAAATGGCAGGAGGAAACCTAAAAGACACACTGTTAGAGAGCAGCTAGGTAGCATGGAAATTGCCATGAATGCCAGGGCTCAAATCACCAAAATATTTGTTACCTATTCCCCACACTGTAGCACTCGGGTCTTCGAGACTGTAGAGTAAAAATTCCTCTGTGGAAGATCCTGTACCTTTGATGGTTCCTTTGGAAACCACAGGTGTAAATTTCATGTTGCAGGGAAAATTCAGCACATTGAAGGCCCAGGACATTTCCTTACATTACTGTTGTCTGTATTGTAAGGACCTGTATTGTAAGGTCTTGGACCTATGTCACTTCAAAACAGCTCAGGAGATTTTCACAGACACGGCCTTCCGCAGCTAAAGTTCAAACCAGTGGCACGAAGCTTCCTTGAAGTCATTGCCTTAAGCTTTCTAAAACATAAATGATGATGTACTTTTATCCCTATTCCTGGGCTGGACTGGATTTTGGAACTAAAAAGTGTTCCAAAACCTTGTCTTTGGGTTATTGCCATCACCCAGATAAATGTTCCTCCGCTCAAGTCCGCTTGCAAATATCACTCACAAGACAGTGATGGGGATGATCAGTCCACTAAAACAGAGGAACCCATTTCTGAGATGTTTATTAAGTACATCCACTCCAGGACCACAAAACCTTCTTCTGTGTCAGAATGAAAGGCGTAAGATCAACTGATCTGTCACAAAAAGCCTCATGGTCTTGGATCATCCCTATGTTGTAGGTAGTTCATGGCAAGTTCAGCCACAGCCCCACACTGGCACCAGTGGGACAGTGGGATGGTGCTAACACTGCTCCTGCTGGCACATTTCACCCTTGGCTGAAGGAAGAAATGAACCAGCTTGAAAGAAGCTGAAGTTGAAAGAAGCTTGAAAGAAGTTGAAGAAATGAACCATTGCAAAAAACTTTGATGACAAACCTTATCTCATTCTATTTTAAGGTAACTCACTTAGTGGATGAGGGAAAAACTGTGGACGTTGTTTACCTGGACTTTAGTAAAGCCTTTGACACCATTTCCCACAGCATTGTCCTGGAGAAGTGGCTGCGCATGGCTTGGATAGGTGCAATTTTTGCTGGGTAAAAAAACGGCTGGAAGGCCAGGCCCAAAAAGTGGTAGTGAATGGAGTTAAATCCAGTCGGCGGCTGGTCATAAGTGGTGTTCTGCAGGGCTCAGTACTGGGGCCGGTTCTCTTTAATATCTTTATCAGTGATCTGGATGAGGGGCTTAAGTGCACCCTCAGTAAGTTTGCAGACTTAACACCACGTTAGGCATGAGTGTTGATCTGCTTGAGGGTAGGAAGGCTCTACAGAGGGATCTGGACAGGCTGGATTGATGGGCTGAGGCTGATGGTGTAAGATTCAACAAGGCCAAGTGCTGGCTCCTGCACTTGGGTCACAACAACCCCAGGCAGCACTACAGGCTTGGGGGAGTGGCTGGAAACTGCCTGGTGAAAAAGGACCTGGGGGTGTTGATTCACACATGGCTGGATATGAGCCAGCAGTGTGCCCAGGTGACCAAGAAGGCCAACAGCATCCTGGCCTGTATCAGGAATAGTGTGGCCAGCAGGACTAGGGAAGTGATTGTCCCCCTGTACTCAGCACTGGCGAGGCCCCACCACAAATACTGTGTTCAGTTTTGGGCCCCTCACTACAAGACATTGAGGTGCTGGAGCGTGTCCACAGAATCATAGAATGTTAAGGGTTGGAAGGGACCTCTAGAGATCATCTAGTCCAAACCCCCTGCCAGAGCAGGTCCACCTACATCAGGTTGCACAGGATGGCGTCAGGAAGGTTTTGAAGATCTCCAGAGTTGGAGACTTCACCAGCTCTCTGGGCAGCCTCTTCCAGTGCTCTGCCACCCTCAAAGTCAAGAAGTTCCTCCTCATGTTCAGATGCAGTCCTCGAATACTTCCTGTATTCGAGTTTATACCCATTGCCCCCTTGTCCTATCACTGGGTACTACTGAAAAAAGACTGTCCCCCTCCTCCTGGCACCCTCCCTTTAAGTATTTGTAAACATTGATGAGATCCCCTCTCAGTCTTCTCTTCTCCAGACTAAAGAGACCCAACTCCCTCAGCCTTTCCTCATCAGAAAGATGCTCCAGCCCCCTCATCATCTTTGTAGCCCTTCGCTGTCCCCTCTCCAGCAGTTCCCTGTCCTTGACCTGGAGAGCCCAGAACTGGACACAGGACTCCAGTTGTGGCCTCCCCAGGGCAGAGCAGAGGGGGAGGATGACCTCCCTCCACCTGCTGGCCACGCTCAACTTGATGCACCCCAGGGTGCCATTGGCCTTCTTGGCCACAAGGGCACATTGCTGGCTCATGGTCACCCTGTTGTCCACCAGTTCTCCCAGGTCTCCCTCTCTGCAGAGCTGCTTTCCAGGAGGTCAGCCCCCAACCTGTACTGGTGCATGGGGTTATTCCTCCCCACGTACAGGACCCTACACTTACTCTCGTTGAACTTCATAAGGTTTTTCCCTGCCCAACTCTCCAGTCTGTCCAGGTCACACTGAATGGCAGCTTGGCCTTCCAGGGTGTCAGCCACCCCTACCAGCTTTGTGTCGTCAGCAAACTTGCTGATGATACACTCCATCTTTTCATCCAGGTCATTGATGAATACATTGAACAGGATTGGACCCAGCACTTACCCCTGAGGAACGCCACTAGTTACAGGCCTCCAACTAGACTCTGCCCCACTGATCACAACCCTCTGAGTTCTACCTGCCAGCCAGTTTTCAGTCCACCCCACTGTCCTTTCATCTAACCCACGTTTCCTAAGTAACAGGCAATAGGACAAGAGGAAATGGCCTCGAGTTGCACCAGGGGACATTTTGTTTGGATATTAGGAAAAAATTCTTCACTGAAAAGATATAGTATAATTCAGTATGTGGCTCAGAGCTATAGGACAGCCTGATACCCTGTCAGTACAGCTGGTATTGGCCGCGTGTTTATGGAGGACATGGAGACCACCTTGTTCCTCAGTGTAGCTGACTTACCAGGCTAGTAAAAGGGAAAGTATCATGTTATTCCTCTTGGCACCAGCTATCACGGCTAAGAGCACAGGGCTGGCAAGTCAATTGAAATTCACTTACCTGATAATAGAAGGAAGCCCAATGTAAATACCTCCAGGGATGGTGACTCAACCACTTCCCTGGGCATCCTGTCCCAATGCTTGATAACCCTTTTGGGGAAGAAATCTTTCCTAATTTCCAATAGAAACTTGAAGCCATTTTCTTGTGCTCTAGACCCCTCACCAGCTTCGTTGCTCTTCTTTGGATGTGATGTGTTAGATATTAGAGGTCCTCATTTTTAGTAGTTATTCTCTTCATTGTAAACTGCTTGGTCAGCAGAAACAGATTGGTTAGTATTTATATTTTGTGCATGTAGCTAATCAATCTTGATTTCCAGCACCCTCTCTAAAATTGAAAGGAATATAACTTTGCTTTTTATTTGCTTTTAGATTTAGAGAAAACTGATGTTGTATTATCTTTTGTTAATGTTTAAATTAAATTTTGAAGCATAATTTGAACTCACCTTAATCTGCCTCCATGAAAAAATGAAAGAGAATTTTTAATAACATATACTATATTTCATGCTCTCATTGTGACTGCTTAGCCTTTCTCAGAATACAGGAATGGTATTGCGTATCATGATTTTAGGTTACACAAGGAGGCTTTACAAATATGCTAGACAGCTAGAGAGAATGAAGAATCTTTATCCAAGTAGGGACTTTCCTAAGGTAGAGAAGGATGGAAACAGCCAGCGGGGGAGAGCAAGTCAAAGGAAGCATAAGCATCGCTCTCAGCAGTGAGTTTGTTATACCACACAAGGGTAAGCAGCTGCTTGACTGCGTAGGTTCTTTCCATCCACATTATGGATGCATCTGACCCTGTTTTCCTCTACATCCAGAGCAAAGCACCTCAGTTATAATTAATTATAGGTCATTAACCTTTCTGCAATGAAGGACATTGTCCACACCATTCATTGGCTAAATCAGCAATGCTCTGAATGCTTCAGACTGACCATGTCTCTGGTATGTTCAGAGACCTGTTTGCATTCTTTCCATTTTCTGCCCCCAGCCTGCCTGTGGATGGGGTTTTCTTGCATATTTACTGGTACAGTCGGTGTCATGACTTTGAAGTCTATGTGCAATATTTTATGTCACAAAAGGTAGGTCCTGTCTATAGCTTAATCGCCTGCACATAATTGTGAATCAGTAAGAACTGTTCCAAAGACATGGAGTTGAAAGGAATAGATGTGTGTGAAAAACCAATCCCTTTATCTTTATTCACCCATAAAGATACCATGCAAGATGATGTCTACTTGTATTGTTTTCCTTCATCACAGGGAGGGGTCCTTTTAACACAGAGTGGGAAAAGGTTCTTGTAATTAGTCAGTATTTGACAGTATAATCAACTTGATAGAAGCTCTTACAGCTTTGTGATATGGAGGAGGAACTTACTCCATGAGTACAGTTTTCCAAGCCAATGGGATCAATTGTAGCATAAACATTTTCTCCTCTAAGAGGCCAAAGTATGGACCTACATTTCAGCTACTTTCATCTGCTTCTGTTGTTTTTCATCGTGACTTTATTCTTTTTTCTCCTTGCACTTGCTCTCTCATCCGTTTGGTGGAAAATATTCAAGTATTTCCGCTGAAGATTTTATTTGCCACAGACACCTGTGGGCTTAATTCTATAACAGCAGTGAACCCCACAGTGTTATTGTGTCCCTGGTTCATTGCTTCATTTGGTGATACTTGATTAGCTTTTTTAATAGACTTCACATGGTAAATGGTTTGATTTGACTTGCCTCAGGTTCTAATGGTGCTGTAGTTTTATGGGGAAGCCCTGATTATGTAGCAAGCCTCTTAAATTTGTGTCCCTGAAAAGGTCAGATTCTTCTGTTTTCGTTATCTGAGGAATTCCACAAAATCACTTACTCAACAGAGGGACCTTCTGAAGCACAGTGCTTTTTATTGTAGACATCGGGCATTCACTGCAATCCATATTCCATCCTTGGCCTCTGAGGTTTCCTCGTTCACAGTTTAGTGGGGAAACAAATTGAATTCAACCTTTATTCTTCTTGTGCAAAAATTCATTGGACCTTTATAGTGTCTTTAATAATCCCTCGGTGCTAAATATGTGCATGCTGGAACACTTGAACCAAAATGTAAGTGGAAGCACAGCCGGACACCAGACTTTCAGTGTTAGCAGCTGTGTTTGTTCTTGCTGTTGCTTTTTCCTTGCCATCATTAAAGAAAAAAAAAAAGGCTAGAAATTCTCGGTGCTTTGATTTTGCTCAGGTCAAGGGTCTGCTTTCCAAAGGATCGGTAGGAGACGGACACCTGTAACTGCAATATCTTGAGTCATTTCAAAACTATTTATGTTATATTTTCTCTTGATCTAGTTGGTTCAGCAGATGATGATATAGATGCAGCCTGCTGAAGCTCCTGTATCAACTGAACTCATCGTCTATTAACTGTCCTTCTACAGGTCATTTACCATGGTAAACTCTGACATGGAAAACATGGCTGATCTTCAAAAAATGAAAAAAATAAATGTGGCAGACTTACATACTGAAAGGAAAAGCCCCTGGAGTTTCCTGCAATTGTAGGACATAACTTACACTTCCAGTGGTCCCTTGACAAACAGAATGAAACAATGAACTGATATAATAGAGAGTTTAATGAGTTTGGGTAATATATATTATGCTTTTAAAAGCTTGTTTGAGGGGAGAAGTGATTTTGTGAAGTGGCATCTTGCTTTAGATATGAAACAGCCTTAAGGAGAGACAGAATACTTTAAAGAATATTGGAGGGCAAAATGCTACCACCTATGAGATAACCTACCTGATGGCTCTGTTATGCTTCCTGCAATGTTGAAGCATGCTGAGGAAAAGTTTGAGCAGAAGTCTTGTGACCTGATGACTTCTGGATCTTGCGAACATGATGCTGCGAGTTTCCTGAACTCTCCCATGATGCTATTTTGGGATGCAAGACTGTGCAACTGCTTTCCCCTTAAATCCCCCAGCCCAGGATGCCCCACCAAACTTGCATACCAGATTTTGTTTGTCCCCTGTGAGACATCCCTGCAGAAGAAAAACCTTTCTGTATGTTTCCTCCCTCCAGTAACTGAAAGTGAGAAAGGTATAATTTAACTCTGATGACACTAAAATGGAATCAGGCAACACAATTTGATTAATCCTTTGCAGCCTTGCATAAACCATCACAGCTCTGAAGCACACCTACAGACCCGTGCAAGCCATAAATGGATCAGCATGGACTCTATGAACAGGGAACATGAGCAGACCTCCTCTGGGCACGTGTCTTTTGACATTGAACATGGACACAATGTGAGTTAGAGTGTGCATCCTTGACGTGATGTGAAACATCCACCCAATCTGGAACAGAAGATGCCCTCTTTATGTGGTTATCTATACTGTTAAAAAAAAAAAAAAAAAAAGATGTGGTTAAGAGCTTTAGCCCTGGACCACCGCTTGCCCTGTTGCATTGCTCCCTGGCTCTATCCTAGGCTACTCTAAGACTCCCTTTTCAAGACAAAGCCTGGGTGTCTTTCAGTGAATGGTTTACTCCAGGGACCACTCCTGAAAGACGATAGTAGATAAGAACAGATCAGTTTTGGGTCATTCCATCATACAAACACTGCAGTGCTCTTGCAGCAGGCTTGGCACCCTCAGTCAGCCCACCATGCCCCCACAGGTGCCATAGGAGCTGCAATACATACCACACTTCGTGTCCTATGAGTGCTATGCAGGTGGTCTCACCACAGTCTTCACAGTACGTTAGGTGTTTTGAACAAAGAAACCCCCAGAGCAGAGGAAACTTGTGGCCAAAAGGTGTGTGATGTGGTCCTGCCTGGTTTCTTCTGCAAGGAGCTGGTACTAAACAGTGCAAACACGGGCAGGTCCGCACCTCTTGGCGTCAGAGCCAGGGATTACTCTTTTATTTAGCAGTATAAGATTACTGCACCATACCCATTTTTGGCAGAGAAAAAGGCAAGACCAATATACAGGAAAACCAGCAACTCAATGAGGTAATTTGCATAGGGATTGGCAAGGAGAAGGGAGCATATCACAGTGGGCTGCAGTCAGTGACAGCCCACAGCCCTCTCAGATGGGCATGAAACCCCCCAAAGTAGCCTGAGCAGTGTGCAGGGGAGAGCTAAAAGCTGCTGGTGAAGCAGCTGATAGCTCTAGTGAGGACTCCAAGCCCAACCCAGCAGGCGTCGGATGCTAAAAATAAATGATCCATTGACAATAAGCCCAAGGCCAAAAAGGAAATGTGCTTGCGTGAGATCCATCCAAGCCCAGGATGGGTGGACAAACACGGCCCTGTGCACCAGCGGCTGCACAGTGTGTGAACACATGCCTGGCTCACATTAGGAGAGCCGTCACTCAGCAGCCCTGGTCCTGGCATGGCTAGTACTGCTTCTCTCTGGGAGAGGGAAAGGTGCTGCCAGAGTCACTCTTTAGCTTAAAAAGCTTCAGCTTGTGGGAAGGAGAAGTGAAACGAGCTGCTGGGGTTTGGTACCAAGCGGACTGATGGTTTAGCTTACTGAATGAAATTCCAGGACAAGCTCATTTGATCCTTCTCAGACTGTGGACGCAGTTGCCACTAGCCTTAGCCCCACTGTGACGCCCCTCTGGTGCAGCTCTGTGTCCTTACAACTCTGGCGCCTGTAGGGAAGATCGCATCCGTGGTCGTTGCCTTTGCTTTGACCTTTGCTTTTTCATCTTTAAACTTTTACCACAGTCCTAACATGGGATGCATCTAGTTCAGAGTCCAGAGGAGGCATTTATCAGGACTTTATCTGCTTTACTCTCCATGACTGCAAAATTGCAATAGCATTCAACACGTAAAAGGAATCTATTTAAGATATTTCTTAAACTTTGTTGATGTTCCTTTAATAGTTCTGTATCTTTAATTCCCCACTGATCTTCAGAGCATCTACCAGTGCACGTCAATAAAGCTGGATTTAGTTTGCCCTTAGGCAAAATGTAACCTTTCTCTCACTGCATTAGCAGCCATGTGTACATGTCAGGAGCCAGTAGTGTCTTTCTAAGATCCAGTAACTCACCAGAGCTGTTACATAGATTACTTAGCAAAAAGGAATGATAGCAGATTGTATTTGTCAAATGATTTATTGTCTACATGCAGTCTGGCTTGTCAAGCTCTGGTTGCTTTGCTGTCAGGTCATTTTCTTACAACAGATGGTTATACTGAATGATATCATTAAATTATGATTAACTCTAATATTGCTTTAGTTTCCTCAGTATCTTCATATGCTATGCTATGAAAATACATACACGGTTTCCCTTTTCTTCCCTTAGACCTAATGTTTTAAATTGAACGATAACAGAAATCATTGGGTGAATATTGTTGCATGGAATAGTGAGCTGCTGAAATTGGTACCGCTTCAGGAAGTAAACAATTTGACTTCATAATGAACAGATAAAATGTGAATAAAGTTTGTAGTCCTTTATCCCAAGCATGCGCAAGTTTGGAATTAAAATTCCACTAAGAAAGTTCCTTCAGCTATAAGAATACTTGTGTCCTGGTCCAGCTTCTCAGTTCTCTAGCTCTTCCCCATCTCCCATAATAAAGATGCTATTATCTCTTGCATAAATGGCTAACTAACTTCTAATGCTTTCTCTTGATGGCACAATGTTTATTTCCAAGTCCTACAGGCTTTCTGCTGATGCCTGCTCAGCACAATTTAATGTATTGAACACGACAGCAGAAGAACATGTTGCATGATTTGATTGCTATATTTCTGTCAAGAGAACTGCAGGCTTATTCATGCCTTGCATATACAGTGCAGTTAACAAAATAGCTGCCTTGGTGAAAAAGATAATCACTGGCTCATTTTCTTGTTGTTATTTTTAGAATACCACTTTCTACACCATGTTTTTCCATTGATTAATTTCCATTTTAGTATGTAGACATAGGACTCTCTATTTCTGCCAGTATGGTAAACACAGTTCCAGCTTTTATTAACTGAATTATTGTCTCTGCTTTGCTTACTCAGAAACTGTGAGACAAATTACACCTGAGCTTTCCCACCAACACTAACAATACTGCATGGCTGAAATGTGGTTAAGGGCTGCTATTAAAAATCCAGTCGCTGCTCTGATGAGTTTTCTGAAATGTTACTTTAAGATCAAAATAAACGCTTGGCTATACTTATGCATATTTGAGGTAACTCTACTGAAACCCATTGAGTTCATAGACAACCTGAGCTGTAGCTATGTCATAGGCTGGTAAATTGACACTTGACATCTAATTCTCCTCTCTCCTTTATTTAAGACTACTTAAGGATAATTCATGAGTAACTGTGCTAATCTAGCTGGTGCTTCAATGGTTAAAGACGAGGGAACGAGTGGAGAAAAAGCCATAGTTTGCTTTAATGTCTTCCATTCTTCTAAATATTTGAGAACATGTTCTTATACAGCGAAGCAAAAACTGCAGCAAACCCCAGGCATTGAGAGAAATACGCCACTTATGTTGAAAGTGACAGCCACAGGCCAAATCATTTATGCCATTATTGTTACCGCTACTAATGTGTATGAAGGCCTAGAGGTCCTTGTGAAGGATTGAGACCTCAAGATGCTGGTCAAAGAGCAGACAAAATAGTCCTTTCAAGCGAGGCATTGCTCACAATGGTGTACATACTATACGCTATGAATAGTTTGACTATAAAAGACAAAGAGAGATCAAGAGTGGAAAAGACAAAATCATATCAAACCATCACGTTCAATGTGAGAGGCAGCAGACAGAGTAGACTGGTGTCCTTATCTATGGCTGGGCTGCATTACAGGCATCCTGGCTGAATCGTCATTCACAAGATTAAAATATTAAAGCTTTGTTGATTTTCACAGGGAGTTCCTCTCTGGATGACGGGCAGCCTGGGAGGAAGGCGATGGTGCTTGAGCATAAATTGGATTAATGGGTGGTGAAGGCTGGCCTTTTTGGCATGGCAGAGACAGGAGCTGACAGCTTGAGAACAGAAGAATTAAATTAAGACACGTTTAAATTAAATAACTCTTTAAAGCAGCAGCAGAGGAGCTTGCTCACTCACGGATCCTGGTAGATACACTGTCTGTCTCTCTCCTGGGTTTTGTAAGCTGCTATACAGCTCAGTATGGCAGCACTGAGCATACTGTAATAAATAGTTACTTAAGGAAATGGTCCTGTTGCACCCACTGGATACCTGACTGCAGGTGTAACCTGCCTGGCCCTGGGAAAGTTGGGCATGTGGGACAGAAAGGAAGCGTTTCCCTGTTCTCCACCACTTTCTCCAGCTCCAGATGGTAGGGTTTTTATGTTATCACAAGTGGTTCTCTACCCAAATCAGTCACATCTCTATAGGATTCCCCCCTCTTACCTCTCTGCTTATGTTAACCTTTCCCAGCAATCTGTCAAAGAAATGACTGTAATGAAGAGTTCAGACATTTTCTTGTTTCATATGGTTTCACAGTAGTGGTCTGGCCACTTGGTACTTGGCCTCAGGACCTACTGGTGATGTCAGCCACAAGATTTCCTCAAATCACGTTTTGCAGAGGTTTCTGCTCCACAAGGGGGGAACCAAAAAATGTCCGAGCTTTGAGAAGGCTCTTGCAACCCTTTTGAGACCCGCATCCCAGTCACCCAGCTCCACCATCTGTCTGCCATCCATCCTGACCTTGGTGCTGCAGGGCCTTGGCACTGCCAGATGGGTCAGCTTGCTTTCAGCGCATACCACAGTGGAGGCAGGAATTTGAGGTATTGGTTGACTATGCATGGTGACTCAGGATGATTTGCAGAACAAAACTGGGATCTGTTTGCCAAGTGCAAAGCCAGTGGCCATTTTTCCTTCTCTGTCTTTTCATAAAATCATAGAATCATGGGTCATAGAATCATAGAATCGTTATGGTTGGAAGAGACCTTTAAGATCAAGTCCAACCATAAACGTAGCACTCCAAAGTTACCACTAAACCATGTGCCTAAGCAGTATGTCTACAGGTCTTTTAAATACCTCCAGGGATGCTGACTCAACCACTTCCCTGGGCAGCCTGTCCCAATGTTTGATAACCCTTTCTGTGAAGAATTTTTTCCTAATTGCCAATAGAAACCTCCCTTAGAGCAACTTGAGGCCATTTCCTCTTGCCCTATCGCTTATTACTTGGGAGAAGAGACCAACCCCACCTTGCTACAACCTCCTTTCAAGTAGTTGTGGAGAGTGATAAGGTCTCCCCTCAGGCTCGTTTTCTCCAGACTAAACAACCCCAGTTCCCTCAACCGCTCCGCTCCTCGTAAGACTTGTGCTCTAGACCCCTCACCAGCTTCATTGCCCCAGGAGTGCCATGCTCCAGGAGTGCCAGCCGGAGCTCCTGCTCTGCTCTCATGAATATGCACTGACTTACTCCCAGCCTTGCTCAGGGCGATCTCTTCCAAATTCCAGGCAGCCCTGTATTTTAAGTAACCAGAAGTATGCCTGGAATACGTGTAGATGCGCTTACACTAACTGTCATCAACAAGAGGGTAGCTGTGGCAGCACAGTCTGTACAAGTTGCCATCTGGGAACACACTGAAGAGGTTAGCTTGAGCTGAACTGAGCTAGATTAAAGCTAGCCTGGGTATGCTTGCACATCCTGAACTCTTCTTTCCAATTTTCAAGTTAGCCAGAGCCATCTGTACTACCAAATGGGGGCCGTCAGAGCTATCTTCAAGAGCTGGTTCACTTTACATTCTCCAGGGAGAATCAGTGTGATGGACTGCGGACTAATTACATGAGTGAAATCGGTGTGTTTCAACACAACCATAAATTTCACCCTACAAGAGACTCGCTGCACAGTGTGTGGGTGGTTGCAGGTGGTGTTGAGCTGGGCTTCACTTGACCTGCCTCAAAGAGAGGTTAATGGCAGGAGAAAAAGGATTAGTCACACACGGTATAGCCTGAATGTTAGAGCTCCTAATTTGACATGGCTCTTCTTTCAGCCCCGAAACTGGAGCCATACAGCATGGAGAATTTGCGAGACAGTCTCATACTCTAAAAAATTGCCCTACAGAACCTGTATAGTTTTCCCACCTAAAAGCTGTTTCTGGTGCTCTGTGTGATTGTTGGCAGAGTGGACCGAAGAGTTCATAGCAGAGTTAAATGTGCCCCCAGTGAACCATTTGATTGTTGTTCTTCTGCATCCATGTTGTGCATCAGACGTTAAATGGTTAATATCATCCTTGCTGGAATAAAAATATTTGCAGCAAAACCCCCCATGCTCTGTCTAATCAGCCTCAATGAAAGCGCTTTCAGCAATGACCCTCCTTCCAAACACAATGAAATTGCTCAGAGGCCTTGTTATTTTCAAATGAACTCCTGCTTGTTTATTATTTTTAATGCAAACAATCCAAGTTTCTAGGGATAGTGTTGAAGGCAGAATGAAATGCTTTCATAAATAAAAATGAAATTTGTGAAATGCTTTCACAAATACACAAATAAAAGTGCTAATTAATGTAAAAATGTTATTCTCCTAAAAGGTTTGGAATAAAAGATGATCCTCACCAAAAAAGCTCATAAAAAAAGCATTATTGCAGCTGTGCCCCATCACCTCTCTTTGGGCAAGACACTCCTCAACAGGAGGAAAAATTTAATCTCTGGCCCAGCTAATGAAAAGTCATGGCCATGTGCACGTATCACTTTGGGAGACCGTTACATTTGTGTAAATTGCTGTGGAAGTTTCCATGAGAGGGGCTCATCCTAGCTGACTGTGTGTGGGTACATCCTTAAGTGACTTAATCACTGCTCCTTTTCCTGCCAGTAGAAAGAGTACATAAATTTAGGGAGCAATTCATCTGACATATTCTGGAGAGCTACTTTAGGATGAGAAGAACGGAGTGCACGAGCCCTGGATGACTACCTTATACGTAAACACAGGCAAAAGAGGTTTACGTTCATCAGATGAATCTCATCCCTTATGTCAGCCACTCAGCTGTTGTTCCCCACTTGCCTTTATCACATGGGTCTCTTCAATAAGTGCAAAGTAGATCAGCCCTTTTTTCTTTACGGGCTAAAATTCCTCAGACTACCCTGTGTTGACTGTAGAGTACCACTGTGGAGGAACATGTCCAGGGAGAATTATCACAAAGCAACTGATTTACAGCTAGCTACCTTAGATCCTAAAGTAACTTGTTTGTGCACCATAATCCTGAATCTTGTGGGTCACACAGGGTATGTCTGTGCCCTTTGAGTTCAGCTGAAGTTCAGAGCATGGGTTTAATCACTGATCTGAATCTGTCAACAGATAAATGTGAATATGAATTTCCTGCAGATGAATCACCCTCTGGATATGGTTTTCAATCCCCTTTGGTGACTTGGGTGGATGGCACATATGGCTTGCAGGGGAAATTCAACTGAGAAGCTACGGATGTGAGCAGTGCAGCTGCACATCTGAGAAAGTCATGCTGGACTCTCCTTACGAGTGAATGAACAGCTAGTCAAGATTAGTAGTGGAGTCTAGATTATGACTCCTCTTGTCCCAGATTAGATGTCTGCCTTTGGTCAGATAAATCTCTCTCAGGCTCCACTGACTGCATTGATGATATTTCCACCAAGTGTAATATGAGCCAACTAGCTCAAACACTGACATCTACATCGGAGACATAGTCAGATGTGAGGAACTGCATCCCAGCATCTCAGTCAAGCAGTGAGAGGATGGTGACATGAACCTAGACAAGAATGAGAATTCAGGATGAGTAACACGAACATCATTCACCACCTGCCTCCCACCACGAGGTGTCCCCACACAGAGCTCCTTCATGTGTTCTCTGTGGTTTGTTGAGAAAGGTGCTCTACCTGCTGGAAGAGAAAGTGGGCACAATCCAAATTCCAAATGAAACCATTATTCCTCGCTAATTTTTTAAAATAGCCCTCTTTTAAAGACACAGTAGTAGGTCTTACGAACATTTGTCCCTTCCTGTGAGTGAGTGATACTTATTTCCTAAACTAACCCAGACAAGTTTAGGATGTTTGATACATGATGAGCCATCTCATATTCTTGAATTTTTTTTGTAATTATTGTAGTGTTCCATACCTTTCTTTTCTCATGAAAACACATTTCCTGGTTTACAGATCAACAAAGATTTTTGACTAGAAATCCAAAGAAGAGCTGGAAGCATTAGCAGATATGTTGAGAGTGGTTGATGTGGGACAGGGAGTACTTAATTTTTGAACTGACTGTTACTTAAGGTCTCTGATTACCAGGTCCTGGGAAACATAGACAAGGTGAGATAAATTGTTGACACTGACGCATAATTTCCAGAAAGCAACAGTCTCCAATTAATAGGGTCCTGGGAAGCCACCCTGCAACATGATGAAGAGATCTCCCATCTTGACAGAAAAGCAGCCCTATAATTTTCAAGTAAGTGTTCTATAAAATGATGCAAATAGCAAAGGTGCACTTAAAAATGTTAAGGAGTTTTGTAGTGCTACAGCTGCAAATAAGAAAAAGGAAATATTGGTGGCCTGAAGAATGAGGTTCTGTGTGTGAGCCAGCTTCAGCAGAAATAAATAATCTTTTTCCATACCACACCAAGATTTAACACAGGGATTATTATCTTTTTTTCCAAAAGGAACAGAAGAAGCTTTGCCTGACCTTCTGAAAGTCATTGATTCTCTACAATATTCTTACATTCATAATGACATTTTGCCCTAAGGGCATGAATGTACCATGGGGACTCCTTTGTACTGTTTCAGGGACAGTCGGAGATGAAGAGTGATTTTCTCCAATTGGAGTAGTTTAAAATACAGCTGATCAGGCAAAAGAAATCTCCTGTTTAAAACTGTCTGAGAACTTATATTTCAAGATGATCTGTGACTAAGTGGTGTTGTCAGTAGATCATAAAACCTTTTTTCAATTGAAAATGAGAATGCTGGACTTTGATTAGAGTATCTGCACAGATTCAGCTAATGAGTGAACAGCTGCGAGTGAGATGCTGGTCCAATAAAAACAGAAGCAGTTCCAAAAGTGATGTTTCTGAAGACTTGCTGCCCAAGTAAGTGCTTCTGCCAAGCAGCTTAGCTATAATGTCTAGTATGCAGCTATATGCATGTGAGCTTTTGCAACTCCTTAAAGATAGTTTGACAAGCTCAAAATCAGAAGGGACTTACTGAGGAACATTGGTAAATGTGTGGGAAATACATGGAGCTATTTACCTGATCTCAATGCAAATGATGAGTCCTTACCCTGGACAGACACAGCAGACTTCATCATCAAACCTGCCATCATTTCCAGTTCTCCTAGATACCCCCAGCATGAAGGGACAGCTCCTAAATTCAAATACAAAGGGTCTGAAGACAGAGACTACGAATGTGATAAGGAGACAATCACAGTGGCATATTTGCAGTGTTACAGCTGCAAAAAAGATTTACAAAAAGTGCAGCAGATATGTCTGAAAAGGTTTCTGGTAGGGCACATCAGTCAAATTAGAAATATTCTGTAGGAAGGTGCTGATCTAGCTACAACTTTCAGAGGAGGAACAATTTGCCTCAAAACAGGTGGTATTTCACTGTGATTATCTTGTGCTGATTCTTATTTGAACACCTGACTAAAAACCTAAATATACATTCATCATTTTTCTTTAACTTGATGTAGCATTTTGATGCAGCAAAACAGAACATTTCAGCATGATCATTCTACTACAGAAAGAAATATGGGATGCCCACTTTTTGTAATACAATCTGCACTGCTGCCTTTCTGAAAAGCACTTTTGAAATGCAGGCACTCTGACTGACAAGAATTGTTTCTTCATGCTACTCTAAAATGTAACACTAGAGAGGAAGACCAGAGCCATGGAAGAGTCACAAAAATGGTGGCAAACCTCTCTTGGTGGTGCAATACATTGATTTGCTTCAGGTTGTTTTGGGAAGTTCCTTCCACATGTGTAACTTCTGCTTGAATGGGCAGTCACGTGCAGCTGATTGAATCTAGGTCGTATAGACAAAGGCTAAAAGTTCATGACCTGTGTTGGTGACTTTCTTCTTGAAACCAAGAGTTTTAAAGCTAGGCCTTTTTTAAAGCAGATTTAGAGCAAGTTCTCTATGATCTGCATATAGACTGGATCAATATCTCATCAAGATGACAAAAGATTTTGGACGCAATAAATCACTGCTTTCTAGGAAAAACTGCCTGCAGAACAATTTTAAGTGCTGAAGAAAACCATGGAGAGAGGCCAGGTTTCTGTCTTCTCCTCAAACAGTACCTCTTTCTGCCAGTGTCAGAGACGGATCTGGTATTGACCTGCAATTGTATGATTGGAATTTCTTATATTCTTAGTTATCATAAGCCAGTATTTTAAGGATTTACTAACCCCAAAAGAGGAATAGTTCAAAAAGTAGGGAGGTGGATAAGGGAAAAGAGATGTAAGTGCTCTTTAGGCAGCAGGGGGGAAACCTTGAACTCTAAAAATGTAAAATGCCAATGAGTACATTAAATATACTCATTTAATTACACATTGTCTCTAAAATTTATCCACTAAGGCCCTACTTGAAGGATAGAAAATCTGTTATATGATGTCTCTTCATGTTCTTTCTCTCTTTTATCTGGGTGTTAAGTTACGTAATTACTGACCACTTCAAAGGCTAAACTTTGTGAATAATTCATTCAACACGGCAACACAAGGCAACGTTAGGGGAGCCTGTGGATATCTCTACATATCAAAAAACAGGCATAGAATTCTGATAAAGAAAGGAATGGCATTATGTCTCAAAAAACACCAGAGGAACATAAAATACACAGCTGGAAAAGGGGGAAAAACACAAACAACTGGCATTGCCTAGAAATCACTATTCTCTCAAGGATTTGGCACAGTGGTAATTGGTAAAAAAACCAAGAAGTACAATTATGTTCAACTCACACAATCTTTAATTGGTTGACATGGCTAAATCCTTGACAGAATAATGAATTAAAGCTAAAAGCAACCTTTATGTGTCAGTTTGATTGCATACTCTTAACAGCAATCTGATGCTATCGCCACAGTTTTAGTAATACATCAAAAATTGTGTTCAAAGTAAAAGCTTCAGCTTTTTTTTTTTTTTTTCTTTCCCATTTCAAAATTTAAAGCGCCGCTAAATGCCAGGTGTATCAGCTGCTGCAGATCTGGTGCTTTGGCCATAAAAATAGAGGGCACTTAGCAACAACTAAATATTCTGGTCACTGGGAGATGGGAAACTCATTTGACTCTTTGCTTCCATACCAAATCATTCTGGTCTTAAGAGTCACTCAGAGCCTTGACCCGACTTCTGCTGCAATGAATGGCACAGCCTCACAATGATATAAAATACAGGTCTTAACTATGTAATGTATTTAATACATGTAATGCAGAAATAAAAAATATACCAACACAAATGACCCAACAAGAAGAATCAGCAAATACTTGTTCACAACTTTTGTGGTTAATATTAAGAAATTATAGTATTGATGGCATCATTAGGGGGTATGATTATTTCATTTTACCTTTTATTACCACTTGAGTAGTACACCATTAGTAGGTAGTGAACTGCTGAAGGAAAAATTAAGAGAACTGAGCTGTTTTAAAGCTGCAGCACACAGGCAGTACTGGCTTGCTTTGCCTTTAATTTGCGGCTGTGTTCATGAACCCAACAGTGTGATGATCCTACAAAGTAGATGACTGGATTTTCCACTGTCTCTAAATGGACAGAGGGAGACTTCCAGATTTATCCCCAACATGCATATGTTTATGACGCCCAATACTGGAAACAGGCATGGAGCTACATGAGCTTGGTTAGGTTAAGTCCTCATCATTAGCAAGGAAATCTCTAGTTGATTTTGTAGGGACAGGGACTTGGAGCCTCTGCAAACTGGTTACTGTTTCTCAGTGATGGAGATGGGTGCCTACAGTCGAGAAAGGAAAAAAAGCTCATCTGCTTCTGTCGTGGGACTTAACATGTGCAAAGCTGCATGGAAGATGAAGTTCTCTGCTATGCCTCATGCTCTGCAAGGTCTTCAGAGACATTGGAGGCAAGTGAAGAAGGCATCTCTGCTGTTATTTCTCCTTTAAAAGTCTTCCATGATACTCAGAAGTACATGGAGGACTGGGTAAAAAGACCCCAAATGACTTCTGTTTTGTTTGGTTTTGTGCCATTTTCCCAGAAAAACAGAGATTTGACTGTGGTGATAAAACACTACTATGATAGCTCTCAGTGATATCACCTAAGAATTCTGTATGTGATTAAAGTTTGATATTTTAAAGAAAGCGGAATAAAGAAACACCGGCCAGGAGCATGATCTCAAACCATAGTTTTGACTCTGGATCTTTCATGGCTTGAGAAACGTCTGCTAGAAATGTTGGCTGTGAAGAGGCAGCTCATCAGATATCAGTTCAGATTCTGACCTTTCTTCCCCTATACCTCTTTAAAGGCATTGTCTAGTGCCTCTCCAAGCAAAAGGCAATTGCTTTTTTAAGCTAAAAAGTCCTGGACAAAAGTCAGGCTGCTGGGTCTCAGAGCCACGTCATTAGAAAGCTTATTACAGAATTTAACACTGATGTTAGCCTAAAATTACTTCTCTTCTTGTCACTAGAGAGCAAAAGATTAATCCCATGACAGCCTTAGAGACGAAGAAAATGTTAACTATGCCAGTATTCCTACAGGGTTGACAGATAAACTTTGATCAGGTCTATCGTAAACACTGTGAAGTGAGGGTGGTTCACATGGTGCTGTAAGATATCTCGAAAGATAAACAGAAAAACAAAGCAGTGTTATTGAGAGTTTTGTCTCATTTTCATGCTCTGATAAAACATGGACCTCCAGCTACAAATCTTCATTGATTTTAATTAGGTTTTACAGGTAACAGTCAGCTGAGCAATTGCATCAGTACTGCATACCTGTGTAGTACATTATACTGCAGCTGGAGCTCAGATTTATCAGTGCCTATGTGCAAAATGTTAGCCCGGGGCAATAAAGTCAGACTGTAATAGGAAACATACAAGGAAAATAAAAGCTCTCTCTGTCATGCCTTTAACTTGTCATTCACAGCAAAATGCCAAACTTCCCTCAGCTACGTGTCATTACAGTGGATCTTCTGCCACATCCTCGGCAGGCTCTTTCAGTCCTTTCAGAAACAAAATAAGCAATAAAGCAGCTGTTGCTGCAGGTCTCTTCTAGCAGAATTCAGATTTCCAGTGGTGGTTTGAACATTCTTTCCCCCAGCTGATTCCCCTAGTTCTTTGTTTGATATTTGCTTTTTCTTCACCTCCTTACATTGAACATCAAGGAGCACAGGTGGTTTTTTTTTTCCTTTCCTATTGTTCTCTTTCCTGCTTAGTTTGAGCTGAAGCATAATTTTTCTTGCCACAAGTGGAGTGAGGCAGGACCACAGAGCCAGGTCAATCCAAGCAGAGCTGACCTGGCGCAGGGATCAGCAGCTGGTAGGAAGAAGCTAAATTACATGTTTCTGTTTCTGATTCCCTTCAACATAACCTGGTCTTGACTGCACAAGCCTTTGCTGCTCTAGCTGTTCGTCAGGATGTTTTCTGCCTCCATCTCTTCTCTTTCAGTTCCCTGTTTTGGGAGCTCCAGAGACCCTGAATATGGAGTGGCAAATTGCCTGCTACAGTACCCAAGGAAATTCAGGAAGAGCCCAGGAGTGACCATCCCGTACAGCCCACACGGTCTCCCAGTCAGACTTTCCAAAGCTACCAGCACAGCAGCTGCTAACATTTCCTATCTTCTCTGATATCTACCACTTCCCAAGAAAAGGGCAGCTCTTATTTGCTGGCTTATCACTACTGTAGCTGAACACAGGAAGAAATTGCTCTGAAAGACTTGACTCTGTTAGGGCAGAGCAGGATGGGTGCCAGTAACACAACCTGTAGAACCATGTGGGTGGGATTTCTTCTGTGGGAAGTCCTACAAACTGTCATTTAGGACTATTTGTTCCTTCTAGAGTATAGAGAGCTCTTTTGTAGCTTGACAGACTACATATAGCAGCAGCACCAGCTTACCAGGATTTTGCCCATGATTATTTTTTCTTTTACTTTTTTTTCCCCAAGTCCTCTAGTTGTTAAATTTCTTCACTGATATTCAGATGTTTCCTTACCCTTAATAGACATTTTTAATTTTGAGTGCTTCAAGTAGGCACTCAGTGCAAGAAGTATCTATGAAATGCTATCTGCTAGAGGGGTAGGGGATGCACAGATGTTTTGGTCTACTCTATCTTGGACCACGTGCCAGAGAGGCCCTTCCTGGAGGTTATTCTGTACTCCAGTACTGTTTCAGAATATAACTGTTTTTCACCCCCCACGATCTCTGATTTCAACATCACAAATGAATGAGGTTGAAATGTAGACTGAATCCTTATGGCTTGTTACCTTGTCAACAGATACCCATGAGCAAGTAAGAGGTATTGTAGTGTGCACTGCAGAGGAGTAAAAGAGGAATGAAGAATTAAGGATGCTAAGGGGCGAGTGCAACAAGAAAGACCTTTCTTGATGGAATTACATTTGGTAAATAAATAATTTCTAGTACTTGGTGCACAGGACACCAGTATTGCCAAGAATTCTTGAGGTCAATATGCCCATATATGTATTTAAATCTCATACCATAAGATCAGTGACAATAATATCTCAGTGGATAGCTTCCTATAAAACAGTACTACTCAATAATACAATATGCTTGCCTTTACGATCAGAAAGTTTAGTGAATCGCATCAGCAAATCTTATCACATCTGACCTTTGGTTTGTCTTCTTTAAATACTAGGATTAATTTTAAATAAAATCATCTTTATCCTTCACCCAGGCATTCTTAAGAATGATCGTACCAAGGGACTTCTTTTATATAATTTGGATGAAAATCTGGAGGAAACTAGCTCTTTTCTTGCACTTGACTGACAATAAGTTTGAGTCACACTCTTCAGCTGTCAGAGACATTTGTCCACCTTCCACGTGTATCATGCAGGATCATGTTACTTCTTTAATATATTCGAACTTCTTGCATTCCCTGGTTTATGATATTCCTCTCATGTACAAAGACACTCAAGCCTTCATGACACTGACTGCTCCCACTACCTTCAAATTCCACAGCGGATTTTCTTTGATAATAGTTCTTTTTCACTGTACTATGTGTTTATTTTCCCAGCGACTCATACTTTAGACTACACATAAAATATCTTCCCACATGGCATATATGGCCTGTCAAAAGCTATCATTTGCATCTCTACTTGAACATGAAGCATACCTTTTTATGGCCTTTAATTTTAAAGGTCTATGTGAAGGTTTGTGACAACTGAAATACAAACATATGTTTAATGTTTTCTTGGTTGGTTAAGCCTTGCTTCCATATCCTGATAGAGCTTTCAACTGGTCTCGAGCCAGCAGCCTGTCTCTGGGGAGGAAATAATAGACTAAATTAGAGTTCACTCCCAGATAAATTAACTACATTTTATGTTGAACAGCAAATCTACATCAGTTACTCATTATCATTGTCTAAATTCAAACATACTTTGGAAAGTTCTGAACCACTTCCAGTTCCTTTGTATGATTAAAGTTCCCTCCATTTCATACTATACCTACTTCCGTTTCTGTCATGGACAGTCGTATATTAAGATTCAAGTAGATATAGCTTGTCTCTCTCTTAAACATTTCCTTTTAAACCTTGCTTAGAAGGGATTCCTAGAAAGAGAAAGTAATCATCATGGAAAGAAATATATCCTGCCTTTGAATGACTACATAATGCAATGTTTGTCAAGTACACATAAATCAAATGATTTTGTGACAGCAGAGATTTCTGCAATTCCTTATCAGAAGCTTGGTCGCTGTACCATATTTATGTTTGTAGACTGAGAATCAAACCCAGATATCTTTCATTGTGTCAGAAAAGACCAAAATGTCTCAAGAATCTTATTTTCTGCCCTCTTTGGTTGCAGCAGGGATAACATCTTCCACGCCCTGAGCCCGCTGCATCCTCTTGTGGCGGGTACCAGGATGCTTAGACCTCACTTGCGTCCCAGACTGATTTTGTCTCTGTCACCCTCACCAGCTGCCAGACCCATTGGCCGTGCCAGCCTTACAGTGACAGATACACCAGGGACTGTAGCCCTTTCAGCTGCTGCACAGGCACCCACCTGGTACTGGCACTCCTACGTGAGCTAACCAAAGCCTCAGAGGTTGTTTCTAGTCACACTGCTTCATGGGACCGAATGCATTCAACAGCGGGGAAAACGGTGGGAGAAATGTTAGGTTTGCATCTTTTTTCATCGTTCCTTCGCAAACTGAAATGGAGGCTTAATGATTCTTTACATGAACAGCCATGTGGGGTCCTGAATTACACTGGCAGGCTAAGAAAAGGATCTGAAAAATAATTGTATTTCAACAGGTGGCTTTTGATGTGTAATTATCAATACATGTAATGCACGCTTTTTGTACAAGGCCTGGCTGTCTGGCTTGTCCTAGCTGTTAATGTGTATCATGCATTTCCCAGGTGCCTGCAACTACTATGACTCAAAGGGCAGAGAACAATAAAAATGTCTATTTAAGAGCATCGCCACTCCAGACACTAATGGGCCTATGAGAGTCTTTGGCAGGCACATCTATCCAGCACTGAGAGCACCAAAAACGAGCATGGATGACAAGAATGGATTTAACTGCCAGCTACATTTTACAAGGCCATTCATTCTTGCAAACACCTAAGACTTGTAACATGGTTTCCAGCTGTGCAAAGTAATTAATTATAATAGAACACAAATAATAATCTGTCACTCCTCACTCCCAGTAATTTTCACTTTCGAAAACCTGTGAGCGCCCAGTTTGTGTGGTTACTGCAAATGATGTTTAACATCCAGCAGCGAGATTTAGATGAACAAACAAAACAAACAAGCAGTTTAACTGAAGGGGTGGTAGATGCTGACGTGTCGTGCAGAGTAAGCATTTCAGGACAGCCCATGCCCAGCTTGTTAGTATGAATATTTCGCTGCCTCTGCACAGGCTGCTTTGCAGGCAGGGACAAGGCAAGGGAGCCCAGCCAGGCAGTAAGTGCTCCATGGTATTGCAGGGACCAAGAACAAAAGCTATTCAGACCTTAGGTATTCCAAGGAAAACTTCTTCTCTGAGTCCTGGTGCATTGAGTGAGTAGTTTTAGAGGTACGCTCTGGTACCTGTTGATGGCACAGCGCAAGACTTCACTGCAACGGAAGGAAAAATCCCTTTTTAGGGACAGAGACTCATGAGGAATGTGAAGAGCTCACCTCTGCCAGCCACAGCCGCTGGTTCTTGGTAATTATCTATCTGGTTTCATCATAACAGTAGCAGGATCAAGAAACCCAGAACTCACCACAATGCTAGAGAGGGGAAAAAAAATCCAAGAAAAACCTCAACCCCCTCCAAACCTGCAGGAGGTGTTTGAGAAAGTGAAGTGAACGTGACACAAAAAACAACTTAACTTCACGAAAAGACAACTAAAGGCAAGATTTATGACTGCACTGAGAGAGGTCATACAGTTACAAGCCTCAGGCGTGATGATTCTGTGTAAAGAATATGGATCTGTCTGAGGAATATAATGAAAGTACAATAAAGCCAAAGAAAAGAAAAGAAACAAGCACTGAATTGATCATCAAACATTACAGTCCAGATCTGTGCTCACTTCACCACGGCTGAGCCGCTCAGCATCTCACAGCAGCCTTACTGCCGTGTCTCCTCCATAAGGGAGCTACTGCAAATCTTCTGATTTCCGAAATGTATTTTTGCTCTGTTTTGTTTTAACAAACAGAAGATTATATGTTTCACTGAGCCGGGATGCAGACTTCCCCTTTCTGATGAGGTCCCTACTGCTTCAGCTCTTCCTCTTACCTGTTATCTTACCCAACAGTTTCTGGGTGCCCTGCTGTGAATCTACAAGACCATCTTCTTGGGATCTTCCTTGTGTGATTTTTGATATTATAAGTTCAGAAAAACTGAACTCAAATTCCTCTTCCCTCAGTCAGTGGTACATCTTCCTTGAACGCACACATGCTGGTGCAGAAAGTGTAGTCCTTAAAGGTTGCACAAAGCTTTGGACTACAATTGAATTAAAAAATCAGTCCATCCGTAAGGGAAATATGGGCAAGTAAAAGGCATCATTCTGAATGGCACAGTCATTAGGAGTTGATCCAGGAAGTCAACAATGTCACGGGTGTGAAATAATATCTAGAAAAATGACAGTATAATATCAGCCAAACTTTTGGGAAAGTTGGATTTAAAGCTTAGGACTGCTATTTGCTTTTCTCTCTAAGCAGGCGTTTACTGGGACTTGGTAAATACGCATAGCAACTCCTTCTATAGGCTGATGCCTTCACTGGAGGTTTCCCCAGGCAACTTCAAATGAAGTGTTATCAAGACCTAGCTTCATTTCTTTACAGTTTTTCATGTTTTCAGATTAAACTTTGAAGTTCTTTTTGATGAGAACTTTTGAGAATGACCGCATCTGTCCTGAGGACTAATTTTCAGTTCCATAACCTACAATGAACCACCTTCATCGACCATGATTTCTGGGGGTGGATTACGCTGTGCAGTGGGCAGAGGGATGGTGACCACTGTTCCCATGCCACAGAATAGTTTGTTTCTCTCCGGTGTACTTCCTATTCTCTCAGTTTTGGCATCACAAGTGAATGTGATCCACAGAAGGTTGGCCTTCACCTTCTTCTTCTGTATGCATTCATACCCAGTTGCAGTAGGTTCATTTGCAACTTTGTTAAGGAATTCTCACTTTCCTGCTCTGCATTCAACTTCCGGTTGGGACGTGAACCTCATTTACTTACTTGTTACACAGTTTGATGGAATTAATTGTTATTCCAATCAAGAGACCCACTTTGCCTTTGTATTTTTTAAATGTCAGAAAAGCTATTAGTCACATCCTTTACTCTTGCCACTACACTGTATATCCAGTGCATTTTCCTCCTTTCCTTTTACTTACACAACAGTATTAATATATCTGTTCCTTTAAAATATGTATATATTGCTAGTACTTCGCAGATTAATTATCCCTATGTCTTTGCTTCAGATTTCAAACTCCTCTCCTCAATTCATGACAGGATATCAGGAAAATGTGGATGCCAGAGCATTGTGATGACTACACAGCACGTGCTGTAGGGTACACATGGCGCTGCCTTGCTCACCCCACTTCTTGGGTTCCCTTCTCTTGCTTTGTAACTGAGGATAAATCCTTTTCTATATCTTCAGGGTAAGTGGTGTCTTCGGATGCTACTCAGTACATTAATTGTGGGTCTTAGGATCTTGACACTGGACTAACCAAGGGTTATTGCTTTTCCTCTGATGCATGGAAAAAAAATGTCTTTCCATGCAGAGAGACAGGGATAAACTGCAAGTTTCTCTGGCACATTGGTAGAGTGGTGACAACTGGATGGCAGCTTGCAGACCCGATTCATTCCCAGTTGCCCTTCCACAGCAGCTGAGATGTAGACGAAGCAACCTAGAGCACTGTTCCTTATTTACAGCACATCCATTGCCTCCAAGGAACAGAACACCCTCTGCAGGTCTTTTAGCATTACCACCATGCAAAACCAAACCTAGCTGGGTGTTCCTGCTGCATACACGTGTTCCTTTACTTGCCCGACTTGGTGTACTTCTGTGTATTAACCTGCCAAATAAATCACTGAGATTTCTGTTTGTTTCTACGCGTGCTAGAAACGTCAGCTTCCTGCCCACTGCTGTGGACACTAGTAGCAGTTTTAGTGCCCATGGAAACATTTCTGCATTGCCCAAACCTGTATCAGTGAAAGGTGACTGGCTCGAGGGGTCTGCGCATGTAAAATCACTGCAGGATCCCTCTGTTCTGCTCTGTGAATATTCCCTTTATTTTCTGAGCCTTCAGAGTGGGCCATCAATCACTCAGTATGACAAAGATAAAAAAACAATTTTAGTATATTTATATTCTCATTAAGAGTAAAAAATGGGGAAAATCACTCCACTGTCCTGGCTTATTGACTTCCTTCTTCCATATCATGCCACAGCTCTTCTGTCTTTTTCACCCTATAGAAGTCAGTTTGAGACAGCAGTATCAGACTCAGGTAGCATAAGCTGAAGACCTGTTCAATTTTAAGTACTACCCTTGACCCTTGATGGTAACTTACTAATTTACAGAATGTCATTGTTCCAGGAGAACCCTGCTGGTCCACATCATGTCAGAAGTTGATGGGAGACTTTGGAATGTCAGTCACTGATGTGAGCTCTAGTATCTGGGAAGATTTCTTCTTGTTCACCAGCATTTCAGGTGCCAGTCAGTTGTATGAAACCTCCATAATACTTAAAGTGTTGGCCTTTTCTTGGCTGTGGCAGCAGACCCTTACAGACACCCAAATTACTGCTTGGCTATTGTCCTGGTTCCGGCAG